>JAWZYV010013315.1:0-251729 GCA_038373885.1 Cheiracanthium punctorium
ATCTTTTACCGTCCATAGAATAATGCTGCTTCTTTGATTACTTATTACCTTGATTACGTATGAATAATCTAATCAACCAAATAGTAAAACTTACGAAGTTATAACTTATTATTTAAAGAATAAAAAATAACAAATATAATATACGAAAGGATTGCACTTCAGCTAATAACATCTAAACGCCTCAGTTAATAATGCATCGAGTACTTGATATAATTTCTTTTATTTAATGTTATCGAATATAGAAAAATATAGAACAACATTTCATTTGTATGATCTCGAAAAAGTACAAAAGTTAACATCTGGAGTTTTCAACACAAGTAATGAAATACTTATTTTTTGTATCTTTTATTCTTCAATATCAATTTCTAGACGTTAGCTTGAAGTTCGAAATAAAATGGTTCGCCAAACCAAAATCATGTTACTATATATAATAAGACTGAAAACAGGGAACATAGAACAATATTAACATTGCTTTTAATATTTATATTCTCATACAGTTTGAATAAAAGACACCTCTGCCGTCTTTGAAAACAAAATTAACAAGCGGACTTGAGCGATGTCGACATAGGTAAACGAAATATCTGCAACAGCCGCCGAAGCATAGAAAATAAATGAACAAGCTACCTCAAAGTAGCTTAAATGTATTTTTCGGAATTTATAAACATGATTAATTAAAAATAATAATTAGAGAGGCTAAGTATTGAAGATAGTATAACTTCAGTGGCTGAGATTTGGCCTGAGTGGCCTGAAGAATGACATGATAATTTCTTTTATAACAAATGATTTAATTAGACATTGGGGGATTGTGCGAGGTAGCAAGGTTTCGTATTGGCAACATTTTTATCATTGTACTTTTAATAGAAAAAGAATTAACCCTTTGAGGCGCAACCCTTTCCCAATGCTGAAAAAAGGGCAGCCGTTGACATCGCTCGACTTAACTACCAGTGATGGCGGACGATCGAAACGTTCATCGCGCGCCACAGATCTAGAGACCCTTTTTTGACGGCGTTAAAGAGTTAAAACATATTGGACATTTTCAAGCGAGAGTCGTAATTCTCATTTACATTTTTTTATTGATAATTTTTTTGAATTGAACCAATGTAGGCAATGTATGAAAACCCTGTTATTTATAATTCTTTGAAGACAAATTTCATAAAACTAAGTTTCAAAAATTTAATTTTTTTTTTGTTGAGTATATAAAACTGGAGTAAATTGCGATTCTTCCTTATTTTTTTAAGTCAAATGAAAGAGAAGACACTTTCCAGCAAAGCTTTTAAGATAAAATAAATGTGTTAATGCAATTTGATGCAGTGCCATGCCATAGCTGTACAATCTCTTTTTACTAAACAACCATTTTGAGGATACTCTGGAAAATACTAAGAATTTTTTCTTTCGTTTTATGCTCTTGTGAAAATATGGTTTAATGCTTTTAAAAAAATTATCGGGAAAATTTTGAGAGTGTGACTTTGATTACGATATTTTTCTTCTTCGGCATGCAAAGCATTTTAGTATTTTTAAGAAATAAAAGCTTGATAAAAATTTATATAATCGTCTCGTTCAATCTTTCCGTATCAGTGCACCTGTTTTAAAAAACTAATAACAAAAAAAAACATAAGTTTCAAACCACTAAACATTTTTCAATGGGAGATGGTACTTCGTTTGAAATATTATTGAATGTTTTCCTTTTCTAAATTATCTCAATAGATTTCTAACTTCGATTTATGTGAATTGCATATTTTATTCAAAATATTTATAAAACTATACATGGAAGTTCTTCCGATACAACAATAAATATACCTATAAATTCACCAAAAATTATCTTACTTTGCAGGGAGTAAGTCACATTTTGGATCTGCAAATTTTCCATGAAACTCACAAAACTCACCGTAAAGTTCATTTCGGTATACTTTTACATAGCCTAAGAGTTTTGGAATACAAAATGACATTGGTGGTAATTTACGGAAATTAAATAAAGTAGCACAATATTAAGGAAGCACTATATTTTAGCACGCCAAAATCCAAAACTTAGAAAGAAAGACTCATACAATATAGAGCAGATGATGACAGCAAAGTTCCTCCACAAACAAGTTTTTCAGAACTGAATTTTGGAAATAAAACGATAAGGTATGATTCATATATATCTGTAGATATTTTATGCATTTTTTACTTTTTTTATATATTTCTTTGAAATTAGTATTTATAAATTTCATTATGATACGACGTTAAAGGGCGCGTTTCAAAATTTTAAACATTTTACTTCGATATTGAGAAGTAAAAGCCTGAAACTAAGTCTTTTGTAAAGCTTTTGTGTCAATGCTAATGACGAGTACTATTTACTGAAAAGAAAACTTGAATTACCAATATAATGAGGTTTTTATTATTTAACAGATGGTCTGTGGATAGATATTACAAGTGAAAAAATATGTATGATTCATTTTTTATTTATTAATACACTCTTAAAAACGCTTATTATTCCTTTTAAAGAAAATCTCGGCAAAGTTTCTGCAGTGTGGCTGAGATAAAATATTTTTACTTATTGAGACTGTGACTCAAGTGCTTTAACTCTTTAATGGATAAATGTTTGCTGGTTATTAATATGCCCGTAGCATGCACTGGAAGAACTTTCTTTAAAAGTCACTCTAACGCAGGCAGTCGTTAGTAAAATAAAATGAATTATTCCGTACCTATGCCCATTGCGTGAAAATACTTTTGTCAAGGTATAATACGAAATAACTGCAAAATTAGTTTAATAAGAAAATTACTAATATTATACAGGAGTTCAACAATTGCTGAATTCTTAAATGAACTCTTTAAAAATTAAATCTTAGTAATCAATTTTTTAATACTTAAATAATGTTGTTTAATTTAATATTAAAATGTATTATTAAACATCAGTTAATTCAGAAATATGAGGGATCATCATTTGAGCTATGTTTTTCTTTATCCATAAGTGGATCGAATTCCTTGAAATTTAGTAACACCTCGAAAAAATTAATAATACGTTCGGATATATCATTCTAATTACACCACAGTCGCAAGAGGTGCGGCAGAAGAGAAATTAGTTGACGACATTATGAGCTGACTATAAACACTAAATAATTGCACTGTAATTACGGTTAAGACCTTTTTGTTACGGTCCACTTTTCTGGCCTGGTGCCTGAGCGGGATTTTAAGGACGTTTCACGTCAACAATAAACTAAACTGTAAAATTATTTTTAATATTTTTACCAAATAACATTCATCGTACTCTGTTGTAATCACCAAACAATAGAAGTTAATCGAAAATCAAATATATCATTCTTTGAAGAAAACTTAACAATAAGTAAAGGGTGTCCTATGCTTAACTATTTTTTTTAATCATCCATTAGAATCAGAGACACGTAAAGAGAAAGAAGGATTTTCTTGGTCGTCTATTTACTCTGACAATTCCAGACGTGGAGAAATTGGTTGAAGGCACTGCAAGTAAGAGATTTCTCTACGAGGGAAACTTTCTGAAGATGCAATAGCTTTAGCTTTTCTTTTATAATGAAAAGAATCTCCGTTAATATAATGCATAGTGAGAGAAATAAGGTGAGAACATCCCCCCCCCCTCCGATATATTTGTTTTTACTTTATATAGTAGATCAAAAGAAATCTGAGAGTGGAGGATATTTTTTACAAACAAAGATGTTCTAATTTCGATAATAATACCAAAATAATACGAATTCATAAAAATAAGAAAACGGTTGACGTATGTTTATTTTCAGTAGTTCCTCGGTAGGTTTTGAATTTTGTTTAATCTCTGCTTATTATAAAAGAAGATATCGGTTTACTTGTCGATGACGTTACTGACAAGCAGTTACACGTACAGTCAGCAAATTTGCTAGAAAGTTCTAAATTATGAAGTTGAGCACCTCGAAGCGATTTTTTTTTCAAAATTTAGGCTAGAACTTTTTTAAATTTCATATTTTGTGGATTTTTGAGCGATGTTTCACGGCATCAGGAGCCTAAATAACCAGAATTTTATAATCAAGGGGAAATCCTTTTTTTCACACACGCACACAGATAGTAATATACTTTTTACTGCCACAACCGTAGGACAGTCATTTTCTTTTTCTATTTTTTTCCTTTTCTTTTCTCTGGATTATTATTTATGCCATACGACTGGCATTCTTTTTTAAAAATCGCGTGCCATTTACTGACACGTTGCCATATATCCCATTACAAAAGAGAGGAAGAAATTGTATAATTTGCATAGATGACAGAATTCATGATTAAAATGATTGTAATTCGAGACAAAATGTATAATTTAAAATATTTTAATAAATTAAGGAATAACCTAAATAACTAGGATATATTACGGTCGAACACGTTTAATGAACACAGTCCAGTCACATTAATGTGACCGCCACCTACTTTAGACGTCAACGTAAAATAACCAATCACAGAAGGCAGGTGGCAGCACATTGCAGTGGAGTGTATATAAAGGATGTCCTAGGGCATCGGAAAGCATTTCAATCGTTGGCGTAATGCAGAAGCGTAGCGATTTATCCGACGTCCATAAGGGCATGATTATTGGCTTTCGGACCAAGGGTGGAAACATGTCGGAAACGGCTAATTTTGTGAACTGTTTGCGTGGCGCCGTGGTAAAAGTATACCATGCATGGCAAAATGACACTATCCAAAATCAGCGGCGTGGCACATGTGGTACCCTACGGGATATAGATGACAGAGGCGAACGAAGGCTACGGAGAATCGTCCGGACGAATAGACGTGCAACTGTTGAGCAACGGACCGCCCAGATGAACCAAGGGGCTACCAAGAGTGTATCCTCAACAACGGTTCAGCAAACGTTGCTGCTCATGGGCCTCCGCAGCAGACGCCTGGTGTTAATGCACCTATGCTGACTGCTGTTCATCGGCGACGGAGGCTGGAAATTGCACGCCAGTACCGCAACTGGACGTCCACAGAGTGGCGACAGGGGGGGCTTTTCCGATGAATCACGTTTTATGCTCCATCGGACAGATGGACGTTGGCGTATACAGCGTGAAACATCTGAAAGCAAACACCCTGCAACAATTGAATCGGTGAGTGCAGAAACCACCTCAGTCACAAAAAATTAAATTATTTTCAGGAGAGAGAAAAAACTTCATAATTCCTCTAAATTTTCAAATATTTAAACTTATTTTTTTCCTCTGTCATAACATGCATTTATGTTTTTGTCATGCAAATATTACCTAATTTATGAAGTTTTATTAAGTTTTTTCTCTCTCCTGAAAAAAATTTCCTTTTTGTGACTGAGGTGGTTTCTGCACTTACCGATTCAATTGCCGGAAGGATCCAGGCTGGAGGAGAGAGCATTATGGTGTGGGGAATGTTTTCTTGGGATTCACTGTGCACTCATCATTGTGGACGGCACGATGGATCAACATAAGTAAGCATCTGTCCTTGCGGACCATGTCCCCCGTACGTGCACATTATTTTTCCCCAGAATGATGGCATCTACCAGCAGGACAATGCGTGGTGTCATACAGCTCGCAGTGTATGTGCGTGGTTCGAAGAGCATCAGGATGAGTTTACCGTACTCCCCTGGCCAGCAAACTAGCTGGATTTAAACCCAATCTAAAATCTGTGGGACCACCTCAATTGGGTTGTTCGAGCCATGGATCCTCAACCGCGTAATTTAGAGCAGCTGCCCACGGCACTGGAGTCGGCATGGCTCAACATCCCAGTGAACACCTTTAGAAACCTAATTGACTCTCTTTCTGCACGTCTCGCAGCGGTCCGCTCTGCCAAAGGTGGTTATTCTGGCTTTTGACAGGTGTTCACATTAATGTGACTGGACTGTGTAATATCGGCTAAAAGAATATACCTATCAATGTAATAACTTTTCGGTGCAACAACCAGTATAAAATTGTCAGTTTGATCCCTTATAATGGAATATCCCGTTTATTAGTATGATTTTTCGTGGCAAAGTGGCTATTCCATTAAGAGGGCTTGAAACCCAGTCGAACATAAATATAATGATTGAAAGAACACAGAACACTGATAACAAGTAGGGACAGGGTGGTAGTAGCCCAGTTATTAAAGCTTTGGACTCGTAACCGGAAGATTCCGGGTTCGATGCTGGTGTATCCCCAAAGACGTGTGGTGAAAGTGCGAGTTAAATCTGCAGTCTCCAAGTTCGATTTCGCTAGAAGGGGTGTCAATATTCAGAAGTCCCCCAACTTTAGTTACGGATCCAAATTGTTGCGGGAAAGTCCGAGAAGAATGTATGTAGCTCTAAACGACACATTCAGCAATGTGAGTACTCTCCTGGCAAGCAAAACAAATACTTAGGTATAACTCAATAATGTTCAATAATGATTTTACGGACGGACTATGGGAAAGTCCGAGAAGAATGTATGTGGCTCTAAACGATACATTCATCGATGTGTGTTACCCTCTCCTGGCAAGCAAAACTGTGTATTTAGGTACACAGTCAATAATGTTCAATAATGATTTTACGGACGGACTACGGAAGTGTTGTGCAAAAGAACGATATTGATCTATGTTTACATTAACAGCTTCAGACCAACGAAAAAAAGTTAAAAACTCTGCAAGCAAGCGATGTTTGTACAAGAAAAATCTTTTCAACAGATACTGCTCCTTGCTTTCATTTTATATATTGCATTAATAGAATTTTTTGATATTTTGCATAAAAATCCTTAGTTAAAACATTTTAAATTGATCCAAAATTATTGAAGTGAATATAAAATCACCATTGTTTGATAAAAAAACGAAACAAAGAAAGAAAAATCTTTTGTCTAGGAAACGTTACTGCAAAAATGAATATGTTTACTGACAAGGAAAGGACTACGTAGGTTAATCTTGGCATCATGATATTTGCAAAAAATCTAAATATCGGTAGAAACTTATAATATTACTACAATTGTTTTCAACTTTTTTGCTCTCTAAAGAGTAACTAAAGAACTTTCAGAAAAGAAAAACCAATTTTTGGGAGGTATGCTTTATAAAATAACAAAATATATTCAGGAATACGTACAGAAAGTACATAACCGTATATTAAGTCATTTGCTAGAATCAGTGACGCATAAACAAAAGGGAGGATTTTTTTGGATGTCTATTTATTTACCCTGACAATTACAGACGTTGGAAACACGGTTGAAGACTCTGCAAGTAAAATATTTCTTCATGTAGAAAATTTTCCAAAAGGACGGTGTTACTCACTTTTATAGTACTAAAAACGTTTTGTTGCTTCAGGTGGTTGTCCTTGACTTCAACCGTTCGTATAGTAAGAGAGTTATCCAAGTACGAAAACAAAAACTTTGATTTGAAAAAAAAAATATTTTTTCGAAAATATCTAGATACTGATTAAAACATCTCGCTAAATTAATCTTTTTTAAGAATATCGTTTGAAAAAACCTATAAAAACACTTTAGTACTTATTATATATGGTAAGACATAAGTACATACAGACGATAAGCAAGACTTAAATAAAATATTTAAAAAAATAAATGCAATATAGATAGTTTTAAAATAACACTACACATGCAGCGCAAAGATTTTGAACACTTTCATTTACTTCTGTAGAAAGAACTGTTTGTGTTACGTACACCATTTTGAAACAGTACTTGGCACAATAAATAGAAATAGCATACATGAATTTCGTAAAAATCGATCTATATGAACGCTGTTTTGAACGAGTACATGGAACAGTATATAGCAATAGCACAGATGAATTTCTAGGAGGTTGATTTATATTTACGACAGTTAGAGTAGAGACCAACAGGCTGGAGAAGAAACGAAATTATAAACACTTTTCAACTTGTGGAAAGTTTTAATTAAGTGTAAGTTAGTGCTAATATGCTTATTAATATCTGGGGCAGAGTATCAAACGCATATTTTCAAATTAGAAAGTTTAAATAATTTAATTCAATCAATAATTTAAGATGAATACGAGCAAATACTTTAAAATGACAGTATTTTGAAACATTCGTTTAATTTTCTCACATTATATCAGCATACCTGTGCATAGTTTGAATTGATAGTTTTTTTGTGCATCGGTACTAAATTTCTAATCAGTTGCTTCAGCTTAAAGTCAGTTTATTCGACACCGCTGATGAAAAAATCATTTCCTTTCCAAACAATCCAAAAAATCATTTTCTTTTATTCTTTTTGTTCATTAGTTGGCTTAATGTTGGAAAAGGTTATTTTAAAATATTTTCCTACATTTTTATACATGTAGGAAGCAGCATTTGATAGTAATCGATAAAACAATGTAAAAGTGAAGTCGATAAAAAACAAACAAAATGATAAACAATTGTGCTCTAATTTTAAAGTTTGAGATCTTAAAAAGCGACAAGAAACTCTACGCATAACTTTGGACTGCCTGATTTTATGGTTCACGATTTAAAGTTATAAAACGACTTTATAAACAGGAAGAAAACAACACCTTAAAAAAACAACAAAGCATTTTATTTCTGACTAAAAAAAATGGCAGGATTGTACATAAAGCTAACATTTATTGAAGATCTAAAACAGTAAGAACATGATAATAATTTATAATAGATTTTTCTTGTTGTCAACCGTTAGAATTAAAGGCAAGTAAACAAAAAGAAAGATTGTCATGGACCTCTTTTCAGAGTGACAGTTCCAGACGTTGGTTAAACAATTGAAGACATAGGAAGTAAAAGATTTTTCACGTGGAAAAACTTTCTTAAAAGACGGCAGAATTCCTTTTTTATTTTACAAAAGAATAGATTCAGTCAATAGAATGCTTTGTGGTTTTAGATAGAATTTGGTGCTTTCTCATTATACAAGAATTATTAAAGTGAATAAAAGCAGTACACAGGATTGCTTGCAATGGCCATTTTTGTGATCTATTAAACAAAATATGAATGACCAGGAAAAAAATGCTTACTTGAAATGTATTAAAATTTATCTTTTTCATAATTTTATATGTAACAGAGCAATGAAATTACATTAAATTAGGTCCAATAAATTAAAAATGTAATTAAAAATGCAAAACTTTTTTCCTTAGAGGGGGGTCTTATACCCTTTAAAAGTGATGAAGTACTTACATATATAATTTATCTACACGTAAGAAATTTTGCATGTGGATGCAATGGTCTTTTCTGTTTTGTCTTCAAAAGTTTTCCAACCTTATTAGGGAAATTTAAATTAATTAACAGATTAGAAGCAACTATATTCTATGGTTCACTGCGCGTAGACTAAGACACGTAAAAATCATTTTACATACTCAATATTTTTCTACATACACACTATAATGCATGATTAAAATGCATAAAATAATACATCAATTTAATTATGTCTTATCGGAGTGTATGTTTTTAATGTGTGTTAGGCTGCGCGCAGTGAACCAAATATGAAAAATAGTTGCTCTTAATCAGTGAAAAAATTAATTATTCGTAATTAACTTAGAAAACTTTTGAAGACATTAATGTAAACAGAAAAGGCTATTGCATTGATATAAAAAAGATTTGCAGGTAAGTAAATTATTTTTGTAAATACTGGATCATATACATAAAAGAACTTTTTTCGATTTTCACAATTTTGAATGGGTAGAAGACCCCTTAAACTATATACACTGAAGTTTATACACTTTTAATGATTGCATAATGTATAACTATTTTCTATTCAATTTCGGTTTGTACCGACCATGCCTGAGTGGATAGCCACTGAAAGCGGTAGACAGCTGAAGTGTGAAAGTCCCGGGTTCGGACCTATCAAGCGGTTTTCGATGTAACGGTCTGGAGTTTTGGTCGGTTTCCTCCAGATGTAACGTGAATACGCACTTGAATCCCTTAAAAGTCCTGAGATAAAGACATCTCCCCCCCCTCGTGTGTGTCGTAGATACCCTCGTGAAGGCTTGCCATAACAAACAAACAAACAATTTTGGTATCGGGAACCAGCGGTTATAGTTTGTACCAGGCATGACTAAAAGCATGTTCTCTCTAAGTCTTTCTAAACTGTTGATAAGCACCTCAAATTAAGTTAAAATGAAGTTAAAATTAAGGCTATTCCGTTAGCTAGGAATAACCGTTAGGAAGTTTAATCAGTGAGAGAAATTTCAGAATATAAAAACAATAAAACTATTTTCTATGTATGATTATCAATAAAACTGGTTTGTTTGTGTGATTATGGCAACGGTAGGGCGACCTGCCAAGGATGGGGGTGTGCCTTGGCAGGATCGCCTCCTGCCTTGGCAGGAGGACTTTCTAAGGGGTTCTAACTTGTATTCACGTTACATCTGGAGAAAAACTACCAAAGCTCGTTAGATCGGGAGCTGCTCGATGACTATCAATAAAACTGGTGAAAATATTACACAGAGTGATTCAGAAATCTTGCAAAAACTTTTAAAGAGTAGTGGAGGGAACCATGAGAATCACATAGCATCGTGGGGTCGGAAACGTCGTATTCATGTACTTACTAATAAACACTTACAATTAATAATGAGCTTTTCGACCATGGTTCGTCAAATATTAATCTTTCATAAAAAGCTTCTCTTACATAATCTTTCATAAACTGGATTGATTAAAGTAAGGATAAATTATAAATTGCAGGATTGATTATTCAATTTATTATTAAAGTGATTAGTAATATGTACATTAAAACGAAGTTTCCGACACCCCATTTCTAGATGATTCTGAACAGTCTTGTCTGCCAGCCCGTTCATGATTTAAGACTATTTCTGAATCACTCTCTCTCATCAACTGTAATTCTGTTATCTAAGTCTTAAATGTATAAAATGTGTCTCAAAAGAGTTTTCAGGAAGTTTTCGGAATGTCAGAGTATAGAGAGACGAGTCAGAAGCACATAGAAATGCATGGTCACAAACATTGTCTTCATGTACCAGTGAATAATCACTTTTAAAAGAACTACTGACACATCAGTTGTTCTATTTCTGGTCAGTAACTTGGTTTCCGAAACCATGTATTTTTTTCTCCGAAAATTGCACTATTCAGTACTATATATGATTTTTGACTGTCACTGTATGTCGAGACTTTTACTGAAAGTAAAATTAGTTCCTCAAAAACGCTGTCGGAAATATCATATTTTTTTTTTCAAGTAATTATTATGTAGTCTATGAAAAGAGCATTAGCGATCTTATATTGAATTGTGTTATCTTGGAATATTCCGCCATTTCTGGTTCGTAGTGAATTTTTTTGAGACTCCTTGTATACATGTATGCATTACATGTATTTGTGTGTATGTATAACAACCCAAAATTTAAGCCAGAATTAACACTCTGTGTGTAATTCAGTAACCATTCTTTTTGTGTGCGTCTGTTTTACACCCATGTCGACAAAACTCGATTTATGCTTTCATAACTAAAAAGGCACTATTACTAGTTTATTATTCCAAATTAAAACTAATAGTTAAAGTTTAAAATTCTACACTAGTTTTAAAACCCTTGTCAGATTTTTTTTTCTATGGCGGTTACTTGCTGTCTAGGCTTTGATCACGATAAAGGCTATAACACTTGGTTATTTCATATTTTGAGCACCCTGTATTTTGCTAAAAACCTAAATAACCAATGTAGCGGGAACGCGCGGCTTGGAGATTAAGGGCCTGTCCTATTCTACGCCAATCACCTAAGCGTACGACCCTGGGTTTGATCAACACCTCCTAGATATACAATGCCTGAGAACAGAAACTTTTACGTCATCACTAGGTCCATTAAAATGACGTCATCACACATTTATTTGCACAAAGTAAAACTATAGAAAGTTTGTGGTGAATTTACTTCCTCATAAAAAATTTTAATGATTTAAGCTAGAAAATTTAATTTTACGACAAATAGGAAATTTTATCTGCCACTGATTATGTAATATGATCTAGAAATAGATCATAATAAATTACTTTTTATCAGAAAGATATTTAATTTTTTATCTTTAATTTAAGATATTTTCCGCATTTGTAGCATCCACCAGAAATTTAAAAATAGTTTTACTATGTGAAAATAAAACTGATGACGTCATCTTAGAAGACCTAGCGATGAAGTAAAAGGTTCTGTTCTCAGGCCTTCTATATCTAGAAAGTGTTGGTTTGATTCCCACTCATGTACGTTTCAATTTCCTTTCTCTGTGCTAGTAAAACCATTGTGTTGCTCACTTTATTTGGCAAGGATTTATAAGCGGACCCTTGAAGCAAGCACACAAGTCAGAATACAAATGTTCCAATTACAGAAACAACAACAAACGTTAAATTACAGTGTCGTCTAATTTTCAGATAGTTACGAATGAGAGAATTAAAAATAAGCCAACAAAAATGATCAGTGCAACACGCATCGTGCATCTAATTTCTTAACAGTTTAATGCGCCGTATCCTCGCGGGGAGGTCACAACTCTGACATTTTGACTGTTTTAATTCACGAAGAACAAATTTGATTTCAATAAAATGCTTAAGGAGGACATAATTACCCGAGAATAATTTTCAATTTAGCACATGATTTCCCGTAAAAATGATTCATCCTTATAAATAAAAATGAAATTCTGTTTGTTTGTTTGTTTGTTTATTTGTTTGTTTGTTTGTTTGTTTGTTTGTTTGTGGATTTGATTCGTATACAAATCCACAAAAACGGACCTATCAGCCTGAAATTGGGCACAGATGTGTAAAATAATATAGAATAAAAGATAGTCCACTTTAAAACTTTGAAAGTCCACCCGTTCCCGGAATTTAAGAGATTTTTTATGTTCTCCACGCAAAAAGCTTTCCGAAATTGTAACCCCTGTAGTCAAAAGAGTGTGAAATAAGGATCGTGGTTGCCATGTGTGGCGATTTTGCCGAATAAAATGTTTTAAATTCTCAAAGTAAAAATAAAAGAATAATAATGATTTTTTTTTTGTTAGTTTATATTCGTAATGTTATTTTTTTTAAATTATAATATCGTGTGCATGGGAAATCGGAGCAGGAATGAAATGTTTTATACGCAAAACAATAAGAATTGAAGATTTCCGAGGCTAATATGTTAAATTTTTTTAGTTTGGCGAAAAAATAAAATGGCTCAAATGCCGAGAAAGTGAGTTCTAGCGGTTTACACTGTTTCCGGCTTGGCGAAATTTACTGAGAGCTTAAGGAAACGAATTTTTGAAAACAAGTGCAAAGGTTTTATTAGAATACAGTGTTAAATTTTAATAATCCGTGCGGAAATAATGCAGTTATTAAGAGATTTCAAGCGATCTATCTTCAGCATTCTCGCCAATTGAGTGCATTGATTTTAGTTGGGGGAAATCCGCCAAATTTCGCAAAATTGAAATCTTCGCATTTAGTACATCGAGGTAACGATGAATGAAACATGTTATAGTTGATAATTTAAAAAATGAGGCTGTATTAAGGGATTCCACTTTTCAAAAAAATGCCTGGCGGTCGAACCATTTCCCATTTTGATTGCTGCTAAGTCAATGCTTCGAATGATTCCCTGAAAAAACTCTTGCAAAATGGCGTATGTTGGCACTTTGGTGAGGCTTAGATTTGAAACTGGATTTTATTTGAGACTGGTATCTATATTAATAAAACAATGTGTGTAAACTGTTTGTTTGTCTGTGTCTCGCGTAACTCGCAAACGGGTGATCGTAGACCTACCAAATTTTGAACGGAAATTCTCCATGACAGGTCCCGACACACCTCGAAGCGATTTTTTCAAAATTCGAACTATTTTAGGATATATCGATAAAAACGTATCGCAAAAGGCTAATTTTTGCTTTCCGCCATTTCGTAATTGTAACCCCACAGTGCATTAAGCGACAATTAAGCTTATATAGGTTGCCACATTCGGCAGTTCATTAAATGATTCAGACTCTTGAAGTAAAATTAAAAGAATAACGATTTTTTTTTATTTTGACTAGATTATTTGTAAGGTTGTTTTTAAATTAAAATATCGTGTGCATGTGAAATCAGAGCGGGAATGAAATGATTTATACTCAAAAGAAATATAGAATTTGGAAATTTTCCGAAAATAAATGTGCAACTTTTTAATTGGGCGAAAAATAAAAGGGGTTGATGTCCGATTTTGTGGAGGATTCTAACGCTTGGCGCTATTTATCGTAATTTAATCGTCTGCTATTTGGGTTATGAATACACCTGCGTATAAGTTTTTGAAATTTTCATTCAGTTGGAATTGTGCATTTTTCTGAGCAGCTTTTCTGCATCTATTTCTAATATATTACATCCAGAAAAAAGGATGTTAGAAATATCAATTTTAATTTTGTTTAATCACACTCATGAATAATGATACACTTTCCAACTTAATAAAAGAAGGAACGAAAATAGGGAAGACCCATGGATTATAACACTTTTTATATATAGCACTTTAGTGCGTATTTAAAATCTGAAAGTGTGTCAGATTTTCTATGATTCTAGGGCTTGGCGCAATTTAATGAGAGGGTATTTTTAAAAACAAGCGTAGGTAATCTTATAAATAAAAATCAAATTCTGTTTGTCAATTTGTTGATTTGGGTAGTATACAATTCCATAAAAATGGACCTGTCAGCCTGAAATTTTACACAGATATATGTAAAATAATATAGAATAAATGATAGTCCACTTTAAAACTTTGAAAGTCCATCCGTTCCCGGAATTTAAGAGATTTTTTATGTTCTCCACGCAGAAAGCTTTATGTAATTGTAACCCCTGTAGTGAAAAAAGTGTGTGAAATAAGCATCTTGGTTGCCACTGTGGCGATTTTGCCGAATAAAATGTTTTAAATCCTTAAAGTGAAAAGAAAAGAATAATAATGATTTTTTTAGTTTATATTTGTAAGGTTATTTTTTTAATTATAATATCGTGTGCGCATAAGAAATGAGAGCAGGAATGAAATGTTTTATACGCAAAACAATGAGGATCGAAGATTTCCGAGACTAATATGTAAATTTTTTTAGTTTGGCGAAAAATAAAATGGCTGATAGGCCGATTTTTAGAAAGTGAGTTCTAGCGGTTTGCACAGTTTTAGGCTTTTTGGCGCAATTTACTGAGAGCTTAAGGGAATAGCATTTTTGAAAACAAGTGTATAGGTTTTCTTAGAATACAGCATGAAATTTTAACTATCCGTGCAGAAATAATGCAGTTATTAGGGCATTTCAAGCGATGTAGCTTCAGAATTCTCGCCAATTGAGTACATTGATTTAACTTGGGGGAAATCCGTCAAATTTCAGAAAATTGAAATCTTCGCATTTAGTACATCGAGGTAACGATGAATAAAACATGTTATAGTTGATAATTTAAAAAATGCGGCTGTATTAAGGGATTCCACTTTTCAAAAAAATGCCTGGCGGTCGAACCATTTCCCATTTTGATTGCTGCTAAGTCAATGCTTCGAATGATTCCCTGAAAAAACTCTTGCAAAATGGCGTATGCTGGCACTTTGGCGAGGCTTAGATTTGAAACTGGATTTTACTTGAGACTGGTATATATAATAAGACTGGTTATAGATAAAAATGAATGTTGCTATGTGTGTAGGAGGTTGAAAAACTCAGCACCGTTTCACCGATCACCATGAAATTTGGTTCACCTAAGTCTTTTATCATGGAGAAGGTTTTTATGCTATCCGTTTTCCTCTAACTTGCCACTAGCTGGCGCAGCAGAACGTCGAATTCTATTCCGTTTAGCCGTTTGCTATGCGAATATCGTCCAACCGATTTCGATGAAATTTGGTACACGCGGATATTAGAACACGGAGAATATTTTTCACCATCCATTTGCTGTAACTTACCGCTAAATAGCGCTGCAACGCATCAACTTCTATACCGTTCGACTGATCGGCATAAAATTTTTTATACTTACACATTTGAGCACGAAGAATATATTCTAACTGTGTTACTTTTGATGTTACTCACCACTAGGTGGCACTGCAATGCATTATTATTTTAACTCGCCACTAGATGACGCTGCAGCAGGCCAAATTCTTGACCATTCAAACGGTCGCTATGAAAATCAGTATACATAGCTATTTGAACAATGAGAATATTTTGGCGTTATCCATTTTGCTATAACTCGCCACTTGACGGCGCTGTAGCAAATCATTACTTTAATTAACCACTAGATGGCGCTGCAGTGTATCACTTCTTGACTGTGCGAATGATCGCTATGGAAATAGGTATACATAGATATTTGAACACGGGGAAGAGTTTGGCACGATCCATTTTCCTATAACTTGACACTAGATGTCGCGTCAACACATGAACTTCAGGACTATTCAGCCGATCGTCATGAAAATTCGTATGCATCGATATCTGAATGCGAAGAATATTTTCGCCGTATCCGTTTTGCTAAAACTCGCCACTAGATTGCGCTACGCCGCATCGCCTTCTGCACCATAAAATCGATTGCCTTGAAATTCAGTATGCATGATTATTGAACACAATATAACGCGATATCCATTTTGCTATTTCTCTTTATTACAATAAATAGTAATCACAACAAATATTAATGTCAAAAAGTCCATTCATTCCCGTGCGAAGAACGGGTATTTCAGCTAGTTATTTATAAAATCGATGTCCGAATTATTTTTATCAGTACTGGTATCTGCTGAGAACTGGAGAATATGGTTAAATGTACATTCATATGGAAGAAAAACTAGATAGAATGTCCAATGGCGAACAAGGGTAACCGTTTGCCATCGCTCGATTTAACTACCAGCAGCATTTTTGACAGAGCTGGCTGTGTGTCCCCGCACAGCCAGCTGTGTCAAAATGTTCTTCAGCTCTTTGGAAATCGATGGGCAATTTGATCTATCGGCATGTTGCTGGTAGTTAAATCGAGCAATGGCAACAGTTGCCCTATTCCGTTATTGGGAAATGGTTGAGCGTTAACCCATTAACGCGCAGTGTTCCCGCTCTTTGAACACCAAACTCTGCCGTTTTGACTGTTGCCAGTCCCGAAGAATAGATTTGATTTCTATAAAAATAGTTGCGGTTGACATAGCTCCACGAGAATCCTTTACTTTTCAGCACGTCATTTCCCGTAAAAAAATTGTCACGATTATTTTTAACAGCACTGACATCTGCTGTAAAATGGAAGAATATGGAAGAGATAATGGAAATTCCAAGCCAATCAGCCGAATGGCGTGGATTTGTACACCAGACAAACAAAAAAAAATCTTTCACAGTTAAATATTACACAAACATCTTAAAATATTTATAATAATGGAAGAGACCCTTTTTTGCCGGTACTGCTGGCGACAGCAGTCTGTGCCGGCACAGCCAGCTGTCGTCAAAAAAGGGTCTCTAGATCTCTGACACGCGATGAACGTTTCGATCGTCCGCCATCTTGTTGGTAGTTAAGCCGAGCGATGGCAACGGCTGCCCTTTTTTCAGCATTGGGAAAGGGTTACGCCTCAAAGGGTTAAGGGGTTAAAACGACTGTATTCACTTCAAATCTCTTACTTTACAAACTAAGCATTTCATTCCTACATTTTCCTTGCATTTAATGCGCATCGCAAGAAATGTCGAACTCTCTCCCCAGCCGTTTCATTTTACTTAATGAGACGTTACTGAGATTTCCAGGAGCGCTTATCAACTCCCCGCTGCTGTCACAACACTAGCTACTGGAGTCCGCCGCAATTATAGGCACCCATTCAAGAGCAGCAACAAAAAGGGGAAAGAGAGAGCGAGAATAAAAAACATGCATAAATGTCGTTAATTATTAAGTAATATCAGTTTATGCTCGTTAGCCAAATTAAGCTATCATCCCGATTTCAATTACAAATGAAATATTTCTGGGAAATGCATTTTGGGAGTAATTAGAAAGTATTTAGAATTTTATATGCAGAAAAATGTCCAAATGTAATTAAAGCATATGGAGGAAGAAAGAATAGCTCACATAAGCTCTTGGAATACATGATATTATTGCTGCGAAAACTTTGCATCTTTTTTCTGTTGTGCGTGATTATTGTTTACGTGTTTAAAAGCTCTAGGGGAATATTACTTTTCTAAAATGCCTTTTATTCGGATCATGAGAAACTCGTTTTAATTATTCTATGTGTTTCTTTTATTCTTGTTTCTAATTTGCGATGACATTTCGGGATTATTTATTCATGACAAATTAAGTTTACTGGAAATGAAATAATGATTCCATTCCTTTACCATTTAATGAATAAGAAATTAGGACACGAATTTAAAAAAAAGTAAGTTTTCTTCAGTTTTGTAAATTTGACAGCGAAAACTTAGTTATCTGGGTACCCGGACTAAAATATTCGCCCCCTAGCGAGGAGGAAATAACTTCATCTGTAGAAAAAATTTCTTGCATTTTTTATTTTCTGTGTAATGCAATAAGAATGTTACATTAACTTAAATGTCTAAGGGAAAACCATTCATGTGTATTTTTTGCTGACATCCAGCAGATCCATGCTTCGGCAATTGAAAATTGTCTTCATTTGATTTATAGAGTATAGCTGAGTAACCGTTCTTCGTAGGGGAGAAATCTCCTTTCTTTCTGACGCACATACTGAAGCACATAGTTCATCCGATTGGAACATAATTTAAAAAATTAATTTGTTTTGCCCATAACGTACAATTTTTAACGTTTTTATTTTTTTTGACAAACGACTAACCTAAAGCTTAAAAAAAAGAGTGAACTTCACTGTAGAACTATGTTCTTACAGTTTCTAAGGACTCCCCTTTGCCGTTTTACTGATGTGTGGAAAATTCCAAGCCAATCAGCCGAATGGCGTGGATTTGTACACCAGACAAACAAAAAAAATCTTTCACAGTTAAATATTACACAAACATCTTAAAATATTTATAATAATGGTATAAAACATCAAATTACATTTTGTAGTTCGAATTTCAGAAAAGGCAGAGTTGTATCAGGATCTTTCCTAAGAAATCCCCAAACTAAATATGGTAAGAACCAATCATCTCGCCATCCCCCAAACTAAATATGGCTAGAACCAATCATCTCGCGATTACGCCACGAAACAATAAGATTAAATAACCAGATATAAGATTAAAAATTCCTTCATTTCCTGCCGACATGGTTGTAAGGAAAAAGAGCATTATTCTTGGCAGATGCTTGCTATTGATCATCACGTAAAATCACGTATTTTTAAATTTCCGTAAATAATCACGTATTCTTAATTTTTTTATAATTTTATTTTGTTTTAAAATGTAATTATAACGGGTGGTAAACAGAACTATACATTTACACATCATATTGCATATTCATTTATATTTGAAAAAAAAATCAAATCAAATTTCAGAAACCTGCAACTAAATCCACAAATATGCAATGGAATACTTTCAGCCTTTTTAATTACCACAAATATTTAAGACACTGTAATATGCAAGTCAACATATCTGACGTGAAATTTTTGTTTCTTTTTTAGTTCATTACTGACTGTAGTACCCGTCGTTGACGGCTTAGAATGTAGTGCTAATTTACAAAACACCTGAATTTTCGTCTGTACTGTAGGAGTGTGAAGAACAGAATTAGTGTATTGACAATATTACAGAAAGGAAAATTATAATTAATGCGCATTTGTTAAAAGATTACAAGTTAGAAAATAACAAAGGAAGAGTAAAATTGACAATAGGGAATTTCTTTATATTTTAAAAATTAAAGTTTTATTCCGGTTGAATGAGCTTTTCAAGTCAAGTTCATTCTTAACCAGCAGTAACTAAATTTTGTTTGATTCACTGTAGATATTTTAACAGCATGCCTCAAAAAGCAAATAATTCTTTTTAAGTTTTAAAATGTATTCAAATTCTTCAAAAAATTCCGACATTTGTTGTTTTAGTCGTTGCTGATTTAGTCGTTTAGTCTGTACGAAATATTTCGCATTTTGAAATAATTTTCACAAATTTCAGAATTTAATCAAAACTTTTAAGAAATTCGACCTGTTAAGTGACCACATATCATGTCACCAAATTCAATTTCATTAGCTTCAGTCATTTTTACGTGATGCGCGAACAAAAAAAAGCGTACCGGACAAAACGAAAGAATGAAAGATAGGCAAATTTTTTTTATACGGTCGTACTGTATTCCCAGATGCTTCAAACGGATAGAACTCGCTAAATTTTTAAGCAATATACAGAAAAAGTATGATTTTATTTATATAGCTTATTCTTTATTTTAAAGCATAATCATATGTAGTTCAGTTTAATTAAAAGGATTTTTAAAAAATCAACATTCTAAAACTTAATCCTTAAACATAAAAAAATCAATCTTTTAGAAAAAGGAAGATTTTTGAAATTGGATATTGATCAGAAAAAAGCAAAGAAATTACGTTTAGAAAAGCAAATAGTTTCAAGTTTTTACTTTTTTTAGAACTTTTTCGATGCTCTGACCGTAAATTTAATCATAAATTAAATTATGTAAAAATGCGTTTCCATAAAGATACGTATAAAACAATTTTAAGACGATTATTAAAAGTTTCGTGAAAATTCAGCGTCTGGGATCGTCAGCTTTTTCTCTTAATTTGCAATTAATGGGGAAAGTTTCAAAATTCATAATTTCTTTAAACTCATCTCTTAAAATTACACTTTAACTGATTATGAAAATTTAATAAAATTCTTCATCATTTGCATACAGAATATCCTAGGAACACTAACCTGGACTTTTATTAATTAAATATGAATATATACAATTAATTACAAAATTACGTAAAGAATGTACAGACTTTTACGATATCGATTAAAATTTCAGGAAATTAAATCTAAATAAATATAAAATTTAATTTTTTATACTGCCCCGTACGAAAAACTTCTCATTAGTAAAATTTGTATTAATTAAGTGATGGAAATTTGAGCATTTTATCCTAAAATGTGGCTGAGATATGAAATTACATATACAGGATGATCATAATTAATGTTCCACTTTAAAACGATCAGAAAAGGAAAATTACTGGCCCAAATGTTATTAAACTTGGCAATTGTGTAAAGGTGGTCAAGGTATTTATTATCTGCGGGAAAAAGTTCAAAAATTCAACACCAGCGGCAAGGATGTATTTAACGGAGGGGGGGGGGGTCAAGGGTCCGACTACCTCGCCCCCATGAAGAACATTTTGGAGGGTGTTCAAAAATTTCGTAGGGGAGGAGGTTCGGACCCCCCCCTCTTAAATACGTCCTTGTCCCTGAAGTTGAATTTTTGGGCTTTTTTTCGCCGATAATAAATCCTCTGACCGCCTTTATACAACTACCAAGTTTGATAACATTGGGCACAGTATTTTCCTTTTCTGATCGTCTTAAAGTGGAACTTTAATTATAATCACACTGTAATTAACTTAAACAAGTTTTAATGCACAAATAATTAATACTTTCGGTGTTATTGGCTTGTGAAACTCCTCATCAACTTTGTCTAAACATACATCTGGGCCTTATTTTTTCTGTGCCATAGTAACGCTAGTATGCTACCATCGTGTAGTTAAGCGGCATGATGACGTTTCTACAACAGTGACCACAAATTTCCAAACCTCGTACATGCTTGAATTGACTTTTAAAACAAAATGTATTTTTAGTCACTAATTTACTGCTTTCTTAATTTCAGCTGTATTTTCACGCTTGTTATGTTCCTTTACTTATCCTGAAATATGAGGTTTAATGTGCATGCGTTAAAATCTTCTCAATTGCAGCACAATATTAACAACTGAAATTAAATTAGAATTCCAGTAAAAAAGTGATATTGCTCTTTTATTTTACGTTTAAATGATTCATTTTGGAGTTTTCAAAAAATTTCATCATATAATCTGAAGGTATGTTGTGTGTCATAAAATCTTGACACTTAATTCCTTTCACGCAGTAAAACTGCATGTTTTAATTATAGAAAATAAACAAAATATAGAGCGATAATTCTCTTTGTAGTTACGATATTATGAGCTGATCAATAATCGTAAACGAAATGAAAAATAAACAAAGGTGAAAGCATAAAAAAGCCGTTATTAATTATTGGCTTATTCCTGTTCGCAGTTATTCAGCTAATTAAGCTATCAGCCGCCTTCCATATCATAAGCGAAATGTTTCTGAAAACGTCCCATGGGCGAAGGAGGGAGGGGGGTAAAATTTATGCATACAAATAAGGAACAGTAATAAAAATATTTATGATGGAAGAAAGCAATGCACGAATCCAAAGAGTCGTATAAGATTTTATTACAGTAGTTCCCCTTTTGTTAAAATACTAGCTCCTTTTCATGCCATTAATGATGTGGACGTATGATAACACGTAGATGCTTCAAATGAATTTATTATTTAAAAGAATTTTTTTCTGCTCATTTTTAAGTTACGTAAATTTAGAATTTAGTAAACATGAAATATTCAAAAGATATAGGAGTACAAGGTGCATCTGAAAAGTTGGGTGAATGGGTCTCATGTTTTTAAAACCGCACTGGTTAGGATGTTGCGTCCGCACACACGTAGTCACAGACGTGGCAACTAATGCTGTCTTACGTCCAAATAAAAACAGTTTACGGAAGTGCTTCGAATGACCAATTTAACGCAGCCAGTGCGAGTAGGCGTTTCATTGTAAAAAGGAGCAACGAGTGATTATCAAATCAAGCAAAACGACGACGGAGACTCATGAAATGTCAAGGAAAGCGTACGTTGCGGAATCACAGAGTAAAAAGTGTGTTTTTGAGTGCTCTAAAAGCCTGAGACATGAAAAGGAAGCTGCCAAGGGTAAGTCTCTTGAAACAGTTTTTGAACATTCGCCCCATATTCTCCAGATCTGGCACCTGCAGATTTTTCCTAGTTCTCCACCACAAATAAGTGTTGAAACGCCTACGCTTTGTCGACAACGTGCGACATTGAAAGACCAAAGACCTATGACTACGATGCTTCGCGCGGTTCCAAAAGAAGCGTTTGCCTACAGTTACCAGCAGCTATAGAACCGATGTCAGAAATGTTTTGCAGTTAATGGTGATTACTTTGAAGGTCGATAAAAGTACTTTCTTTGTACAACTTGTTTAATTCATTTTATGGTACCATTCATCAAATTTTTCCGGCACACCTTGTAAAAACGGAAGATGTTCTACACAGATAATCATTCACTTCCTCTGGATATCCTACAATACCTAAATATCCGACAACGGGCAGATCAATTATAGATATTAGAAGACGACCGTCAGCCTTCATAAGTGGGGTGATCTTCACGCAAATTTGGATATACCAGAGTGGATATCTAGTCATTCACCGGACATCCAAACAAGACGGCAGGCTCTCCTGTATTTGGTTTCTAGTGGGTGACTATCCTGGAGCTGTTAAGGGAAATGCCTACTTATGCTGTACTGTAGATGTATACAGGAGCGACTGTTTGATACAGCAACAGACGTCCTACAGAGACTTTTTTTAATAATTTGAGGCTGTCCATAGGATATATAAGTATCCTTTGAATGGCATCTTCTGTATGTAGATCTCTAGGATATCTTGGTGTGATCTGTGTAGGTTGAGAGATAAACTCCTGATCTTCCGAGATTTCCTGATAATTTAAGACTCTGTGCAATTAATCATGCCTAATATCTTGCGCAATTAATCATGCCTAATATCTCACCCACGTGAAATGAAAGCCATAAAGAAAAAGGATAAGAAACTGATATATTATAAAACATTTTTCAACCGTTTTGTTTTTGTACGTACATGACTTTAAAGAAAATTCAATTACAATCCCACTAAAGTGTCCCTATTAATTATCACCAATAGCGGTAATGTGTTGCTACGTATTTGCTGTTGATGTAAGGTGAGAGGATTTTCAGTGGATGAAAGAGAATTAAGAGAACATTCGAAAGAAAAGTTAAAAAGTGTAGCACAAGATCATGGATGCTTGGCACAAACTTTCTCATGCTGCCAACCTACTGTGAACATAACATAGAGAGTTAAAAAACACTATTTTTCTAATGAAAACAGATAAAGAATATTTTTGCAATATTGCCTACCTTTTCGGACTTATCAAACTGATCTTGAATGAACTTACCTACAAAGAAAAATAAATTTATGTTATTACAATGCTCCACTTTAAAGATTTTTAAATAAATACAACACACTTAAGATTACATCTATTAATAAATTTAATGAAATAGGTATTATTCAATAGCGTTCTGTATACGACATTAAAATAGAGGCGAGTCACCACCACAAAAAAAAAGCCAGGCTCGTTAAAGTTTAAAGGAACGTCGCTGGAGAGTGCAAAATGTAATTAATTTGCAGCAAGTGTATTTTAATTTAAGAAATATTTTGTAGTAAAAAATGTTTCATAACTTTTTTTCCTTAAGAAGTCATCTAGAAGGTTCAAGATTTCATAGTGAAAGTAGATGCAGAAAGTTCCGAAAACTTAGAACAAATAAATGATCGAATATGAAAGCTCTTCCAAGTTTTGGGATCATTAAAATCTTTTTTCTGGATTCATTAATAAATCGTCATAAAGTTTAGTATGCTAATATAAGTGTTGCTTGAGTATAAAAATACTAAATCAAAGTTTCTCAAACGTTAATAAATAAAGAAACTAATTAAAATGTGATAATTAATGTTATCACATAAAAAAAGCTCCATGATCATTAAATTTTATTGAATCGTACATAAATGTGTCATGAAGATCCTTCATAATATTTTTAATATAAATCAGTACTAGATCTATAAGATTTCTAAAAGAAATCTTAACAACTTAAGAAAACTTAAGTAAAAACTTAAGTTTATTATACATTTTTGTTTTATTGGAAGTTTTGCTGAATATCACTCATGTTTAGCAAAATAACTTTTTTTACCGAAGTTTTGTTTATAAATTAAAATTGAATACTAACTTTTGTTGTAGCTATATAATGCTAACTTAAGAAAAAAATGTCAGAGTCAAAAATGAATGTTCGTGGAACCTTATTAGATGATATCTTTTATTAGTATATTTTAATTATTTCTTTAGTTAATTAAACTCGGGGAGTAACTTAAATTTATTATTTCTTTTTTCAAGCAACACTACATGAATATACAAAATTTTATATTGATTGGCCAAGAAAAATAAAAGCACGTTTATATGATCTTTTGTCACCGTACGTATTAAAAATTAATGAGCAAATGGGTAATTATATTTATTTCAGTCTTTATTTTGCTATTATGTGTTTTTATGAAAAGTATTTCTTTTTAAAACTGTTGTAGTTAGAGATGAATATAGTTTAAGCATCAAAACTTCAACTAAGACATTTCTGAAACATATTTTCGTTTAAAATATAAGTTCGTAATTTTGTTAAAGAAATATTTCGTTTTCATCAAATTCATATCGTGTGTTGAATTAATAATATGATATGATTATGAGTCAGCTTTGTTTCTGATTAGAAAAATAGCTTCTTAAACGAAATATAAAAAATACAAATATATTTCTTAATATCTACTTCTATAAGTAATCGAACCTATATATTTCTTTTAGATTTAAAATAGTTTGTAGTTTCCAACGCAAATTTGTAGTTTCCATCGCATTATCTGAAACACTAAAATATTTCAAGAGTCCTTCAACTTAATAGCATTCTCAGTCCTTTTTTTTATCAGCTTTCTCATCTTCCTCTAATCCGAAGTTCTTTTCTACTAATTTTCCGCCCACTGCCTACGTCAAAGATGACGTCACGGACTAAATCCTTCCATCTTTGTCAAGTCAGCAAGAAGACGGTCCTATTGTAGAGTTCAGAGATTGATCCTGTTTCAAATAAATGAAATAAAAATGAACGGAGATACCTTTTCTGGAGTATATCATTGTGTCGGAGAATTTAATGGTAATACATTTTACCGGTGAAGGTTTTCTTTAATAATTAATTGATCTTAGGTAAGTCTTTACTACTTTAGCAACGTTTTCAGGGAGAGAGTAAAATAGTAAATTTACTTGGATGTCACGTTATTTTAACACTAGCTCAACTTGTGAAAGCACTGTGATATTTCATTAAGTAGAGTTTGTGTTTGAGGAAAACCTGCATGAGGGCTACCTGCCAGAGTAGTGTAGTGGGTGGAGGTCTTTTTAAGGTGTCCTAAAGCGTATTCACGTTACATCTGGAGAAAACCGCCCAAACCTCCAACTGTTAGATCGGTACCGCGCGATAGGCCAGAACGCTGGACTTTCACACTATACGGGTCATCATATACTACTGATACTTCGCTATCATACTCAGCGTCTTAACCACTTGGACATGTTAGTGGCCTTTCTATAAATAGAATTGAATCGATAGAATGATGGAGAAAACGATATTTTAAATTTATGTGTGAACTACAAGTCTTGTAAAACAAAGTGCCAGGTACAAAAACCCTGTTGTGGTAGTTTTAACTTTGTAAAATAACACACATAAAAAATACCTATAAATCTCTTTTCAAAGTTTTTTGTTATTTTACAAAGTTTTGATTATTTCATCTTTGAACACCAATTTCTTTTGAGTGTTTTTTGGTAACGGTATTGTGGCTCGTAAGTCTTAAATTTTATGAAAATAGCAAATAAATGTAAACTATTTGAAGCAAAGACGTAAAATTTAAATTGACGCATCCAGTTTTTCCTCCAAGCATCAATACATTCGGTAAATTAAAAATCTGATGTGTTCAACACATGACTTCCTTGCACGTCCATTAGATCAAAAATATTTTCGACGCACTTCCTCTAAATTTATTTGTTTGAAAGAGATAAAATATCAATAATAGTAAGGTTTAGCAATTTCTAGCCAAATATTTCGATATCGCCAAGCTGAGTTCAATTTGAAAGATTTCCTTCTGACACTTTATTTGGCGATATTTCACCAAAAGCCGACAAACTTGAGATAGTCAGCGAGATTTTGGGGATAGCCAAAGTAGTCAGTGAGCACAGACCTTCAATGAATTGAATGCATCTATACACCTCAATGTATTCAAAGTCATTTGGCTCACCATGTAAATAAATTCTCAGTCGATTGCTGTCAAAAAAGATATTGAAAACAGTTAGATATTACAATAGTTCTAAATACAAAGTTAAAAAAATCTACGGGTTAAAGTTTTAGAGTTATACAAAATAGGAAATAATTTTTGGCGCCAAATTTGGCGATATTTCGGCGAAACTCGTCAATGTCGACGACATTTGGAGAGATTTTAAGCATAAACCAAACAATGACAGATTATCGCCAAATTTGGCGATATTTCGCCAAAACTCGCCAAGAACGATGACAAATGGCGATACTTTGGGCATGGACGAAATGACTGACTATCGCCAAATTTGGCGATATTTCGCCAAAACTCGCCAAGGTCGAGGACAGACGGCGAGATTTTGGGCATGTACCAAACAATGACTGTCTACAGTTGTGTTATAATGAAGATGTCCATAGACATTAAGGTACTGAAATTCTTTTCGGTGGTCCTGTAAATAAACTCTCCAGTAGATTGGAACCAAAAATCGAGATGCACAACTAGATGTTACAACATTCTTATATATGAAATTTCATAATAGTTTTTGAGATTTGAGAGTTAAATATGCACACACGTACTCCAAAAGTCGCCAAGCTTGGCGACTTTTGGCATAGTTTTTGAGGGAGGCACGTGACCGTGGTCGGACCATTACCTAACTTATGTGGTAGGACGGTATTGTGCTTGAAATGGATGAATGCCCCTAAAATTGCTATTGACCGTAATGTATTGGAAATCTTTTGAGTGTTCCTGTAGCAGAGCTATAAATGATAAAGACACTTTTTTTAATAGAGAAATTCATTTTCTAACTCTTTACAGCATATATCACTTCTGAGTCGTTTGAAATAGCCTAATACCTCTAAAAAACGCTTTGATGAATTTCGGCCCATAGAGCGTAATGTATTTCGAATCTTTTGGGCGGTCCTGTAGATAAACTATTCAGTCGAATGGAACCGAAAGGGGAGGTGCACAACTAGATGTTACAACAATCTTAAATATAAAGTTTCAACATTCAACGCCTAACAGTTTTTGAGATATGCCAGTTTAATGAATTTCGGCCCATTGAGTGTAATGTATTTCGAATGTTTTGGGCAGTCCTGTAGATAAACTATCCAGTCGAATAGAACCAAAAGGGGAGGTGCACAACTAGATGTTACAACTATCCAAAATATGAAGTTTCGACATTCTACGCCTAATAGCTTTTGAGTTAGGCGAGTTTAATGAATTTCGGCCCATAGAGCGTAATGTATTTCGAATCTTTTGGGCGGTCCTGTACATAAACTATCCATTCGATTGCCACCAAAAGGGGAGGTGCACAACTAGATGTTACAACTATCCAAAATATGAAGTTTCGACATTCTACGCCTAATAGCTTTTGAGTTAGGCGAGTTTAATGAATTTCGGCCCATAGAGCGTAATGTATTTCGAATCTTGTGGGCGGTCCTGTACATAAACTATCCATTCGATTGCCACCAAAAGGGGAGGTGCACAACTAGATCATAGAACAATCCTAAATATCAAATCTCAACATTCTACGACCAATAGTTTTTGAGATATGCGAGTTACATACATACGTACGTACGTACGTACGTACGTACACACGTACGTACGTACGTACAGACGGCATGGAAAAACTGGCCACAGTAGACTCGCCACTGGTCAAAATGAGTTGCAGACGCGTTAATATGATCGTGCATGCTAGCCTACGATGAGATGCATCGAAAAAATTTTTAAAATTCAATTTAGAGGTAGTCAAAATCGGTTTTTATGTCGAAATTTGGCCCCCAAAATTTTTCGGGATCACATTACTTCCTTATACTACGTACAAGGAAGTAAAAACGGACACACATGAAAGAGTTTTCCAATCTTAAAATTGTAAAATGACAGTTAAAGTTTATTTTTAAACCAAACTTAAAACTCTTTACTGTCAGATTTTACTGAGTACAGACGAGTGCGCAGAATATTTTGAAATGTCGAACATGTATTTAATCCAACATCGAATGAAAATAAGTGAAATCGTCGTCTTGAAGAAACTGAAATCTTTGTTGCGACTGCTAAGAACAGGCTAAGCCTAAATTTAAATGACTCTTGGTTAAATATCGTAGTATTTTCATAATCGTATCTATTCAATATTTAAAAAGGAAGAATTTATATTATATTAATCATTAATCAATTAATAATTGTTAAATAAATGTTTTAATCATTATATGTTAAAGTTCCATTATAGTGATAAAAAAATAATATGTAGATTTTAAGTCGCATGTGATAGCAATAGAAGTATAGCAGAGCAATTTAATGTTGTGAAGCAACGAACTCCCTTTTTATTAATGCTTAAGTAAAAAGGGAAAAGTCTTGAACACTTGGGAAATATACAAGATTCATGTAACAAAACGGACAACGCAAAATACTAAACGAATTTCACAAAATGCATTATATTGTTTGTTTTTTCTATGCCATTAAACAATCATGATGATAGAACAGAGGTGTTTTTTTTTTGCTTTATTTAGTTTACTTTTATATCTTTTTCCAAAACATTTCATTTTATGTAACTTGCGAATCTAGATATAGAGTGAAATAAACTTGGTTAGAAAAAATTATCTGATAAAGATAACATAAATCTTGATGATGCTTTGTGAGTATTTTTTATGAGTCCGTTGTTCTTTTTATCTAGGAATACATTTAATTCTTTGAGCCAATGAAATATTTTTTTTTTTACTAACCTTAAGTTTTTCCTCAATACATCAACATATTTTGGCTTATAAAAAGAATTTATGATGAACTATTTTCCAAGTTTGAAAGTACATTTAGAACCAGTTTTCTCCTGAAATGTAAAATGTACCTTTACTCAAATTTGTTATAATTAAATTTGCCAAATCTCAGTCTCTGTCGCCGACTTTTTCCAACGGGCACATCATTTTTTTTAATTTAAATTTTAATTTTGAACAAGTTTAATCTGCTGGGGATGGATATTCAATATTATGCCTTCAGAAGTAAACATTGTTAAACGTGTGATTAGCAGCATAGCATACTCGAGCTTAATATACAGCGAACAACTAAGTGCTTGTGCAGGCTTGATATGGACTGGTAACAAGCATGTGCTTGAGCATCAAGTGGAATGAAAACAGGCATGTGCTGGAGCTTGGTACAGAACGAAAAGAAATTTTCATTTTTGCCGTTTTTCGAAATGCTCAGGAATTTAACTGTTTTTTACATTACTATAAAGCAATAGTTTAAAATTATTTTAGTCGAAAAACCCCTTAAATTTGTTTAACCAAACCGATAAATTGGTAAGAACATCATACATGTGGATTAACGCACAAAAAATATAATGCGTTCCTTTCCTAAACACAAATGCGTTTACAAAACGTCAAAAATCGTCATTTAATCAGTTTCCAAACGATTTATTCGATTGCTGTTCTACTGTAGCACTAGCAATAACTTTTTATGACGCATAAGAGAATGTTAAATAAAGACGGTTTCCAGAGATGCAATTTTGTATTTATATCCACATTTAGAAGCGTATTTTCGTTCTCACTTCGGAGACGACGGAAGAAGTTTTTTTCGCATCAAGGGAAGTAAAAAGCAGTATGTTTGTTTTGCCATGCAAAAATCCTGTCATAAGAAGGACATTTTCGAATAACTAAAGAAATAGCTCCTGCAAATGACATATTTTAAAGATTAGGAAGAAAAAGAAAACAAAGCTTCTTATTAGAAGAATATAAGAAAAAAGAACGTAAATGAAACTGTTATGCATATAATGAGAAAAGAAATTTTATTTAAAGAACGGTTTTTTTCCAGAACAGTTTTACAGCAATTTTCACGCTTACTAATCAAGATCAAGAAATATGGAAAGCACCATCTGTGTGAGTGTGTGTGTATTTTAAATGTAATATGTAGATTTAGACCGCATACCAAAATTCTATAACTTAAACTCGTGTGTGTGAAAAATGCAACACCATGAAGAAATCACTGGATTTTAAAAAGAATTAATATACAAACGACTGATATTGATACAAAAATAAATCTTTAACTTTTTAAAGCGCAAAAAATATTATTAAATGCACGAAATTAGGATTTGGTGTAGTTACCCCTCGATACAATTACGCTCTGCTATGCGACGTGTCATGGTGTCAAATATTTTAAATGTCTGGCTAGGGATAAGCATTCCACATTGCGTACCCGAAATTCATTTGTAGAAGCAGTTGGACGAAGATCACGAACATGACGCCGGTCAACGAAATCTTACACATGTCCAATCGACGAGACATCCAGTGAATACGCTGTAAGTGTTCTGCTGACAAGAACATTCTTAACAACATGTGGATGGGCATAATCCTATTGAAATAGCTCCAGAAATACCTTGAAGCAAAAGGATGACCTCAGGCCCCTGCACTTTACTGACGTACCTATTATTATTCAGATTACTCACAATTCGTAGCAATTGCGATCGTTCAGGATACGCAATTGCAAACCAGACTATAACTGCAGGTGTTTGTCCACTATGTCCATAATGCATGCGCCAATCGTGCCAAAAATTAAAGTACACATTTGAAGGCCGAAACTTTCAGCCCGAAAAGCACAGCCCAAAAACTTCAGCTCAATCGCGTCATTCCTTTACGATGTTTCCTTTTTGAAAACATGAGTTTATTTGGCTCAACAACTCTACATGTTTTGGAAACTACAATATACACGCGCCAAAAATTAAAGCACGATTCCTCAGGGAAAAAAAAGCACACTTTTTGCTAATGCACACGAAAGTTTCTACTTTCATATACTCACTGCAACTGCAGTTGTCAACGGTTTTATAGTAAAGAAGTCCGCGGTGCAGCAACGTCGATGAATTCGGGAATCAAACAGCGATAAACCTGTAGTAGTTAGAGAAGTTAACAAATCAGATAACAAATGTTCTGCCAGATGTCTAAATGAATGTGTAAGATCCATCAGCGCCATGCGGACCAAGTGCTGATGTCACCATTAGGAGTCCACTCAAGGATTTACAATCTGTGCAGATTCTTGTCCTTCTAATGCTTCCAAGCACGCATAAGTGTGTTGCTATTACGCTGACCACGAGCTGCCATTACAGGATCTGAAATTCCTTCTTGAAGAAGGGTGATGATTCTTTCCCAGAGAAAACTAAACGCTTACCAATATCAGATAACCTTAGACAATTTTCAACGTCTCGATAAAGCTCGATACGATTTCAACAGCGGTCCAGCGTATTGCTCAGCCCACGAATGCATGGGGACTATGAAATTTCAATCATTTGCATAACACACCATAGTTTGCATTTGCGAAAATTTCAGCTCAATCGCGTCATTCCTTTACGGTGTTTCATTTCTGACATGAGTTTATTTGGCTCAACAACTCTACATGTTTTGGAAACTACAATATAAAATTGTCATACAGTATTTTTTAACTTTCATATTACACAGTAAAATTAAGCTTATATAACCTTAAAGTAACATAACTTATTTTGTAACTTAGTGTTTTAAGATCGGTTAGATTCTTTCATCCGAATTTATTATTTTGTCCAGATGTAACCTGTTCGCTCTTATACTCATATAAGTCATATTGCTACTTAGGAAGAACACTGTCAAGATGAAGTTTTGAGGAAACTTTAATCAATAATGTGTCTGTAAGTTCAAATGTGACACAAGTGCCCTCCACAGGTTAAAGAAATAGTTTGATGGGCAGTCTTCCTCATAAAACTTTACCACTTTTTTAGGATTGTTAAAGAAACAAATAAGAGAAACATAATTTTTCAGTTTTGATAATTGTCTCCCAAGTAAACTGCGATATATGCAGTTTTATATACAGCGACTGCTCAAAGAAAACTCATGAAAGGCAACATGGGGCAAAAGAAGAGAATCTTCGATGTTGCTTCTGGGTTCAAGGAAGAGTTAAGTTGGTAACCCCCTTTTAAAGTTTCCTTGGACTTGTTAACGGCCGTAAACAACTTTACGTTTTTCTATTTTAATCGAGCGTTAGTGCAATCTAATTCCTGCTGATGGAATATACAATAAGTATCACAAATCCACTCCAAATTTCTTAAACGGAACTGTCATGCCTAACTGAGTGAGAGCTGGACCCATAATCGTTACTATCAAAGAAAAAAAATGAAACGAATCGACTAAAACGTAACATACAAGTATATTTTTTATCGCAAACAATCAAATATTCTGTCGAAGATTTGATTCGACAGAAATTGATCTCTACCTTGAAATGTGCAGGTAAACATATCATGTTGTTAGTTTAATCAAACACAAGATTTTTGCTAAATTTCAGATAAAATATTTTCAACAAAATTATTTTAAAGCAAAAATAAAAACCGGGAAAAAGCGATTTTTTATGCAGGATTATGATACATACCTTTTAAATGTAGACATTTTCAATGTGTCAAAAATCATCGACACATTTCTAGGGATTCCTCAGAGAGGCCGTTAATTATGGTAATAACCATAAATTTTTGCATAAGAGGAGATTAAATGATGAATAATGTATAAGAGGATTAAATGAATGTATAAGAGGAGATTAAATAAAGTTGATTCCAAAGATACAAATTTCTATATCCAAACAAGCAAATAAGTAAATATATACGTATATATATATATATATATATATATATATATATATTACTATATATATGTATGAGACAGTAAAAAAAGTTTCAAAGCAAAACAATTAGTGTGCGATATTTGTGATTAAAATTTGTGATATATTTTATTGCACTAAAAATAAAGAAAATTTCAATTAAAAATTATTTAGCTTAAACTAAATTTAAAGATATAGCAGTTTCTCTGTTTCTTATACTTTAAAAACAAAAATCATTCACCGATAATTTAATTAAGTCATGAACTTGAATGAAAGTATACTTTAACGACCTATATTTTAAGTTACTGTGAGCATTATAGGTACCTTGCAGTGGACATTCGTAGAGAAGGCAGAAAGACACAAGAAATTAAAGACAGGATCTGTCAATGAAGAAAGACTATAAAGCTCTTAGATTCTATTTGGTAGAGTGAGGTGATATCTAGGAAAAGAAAGCATAATATATACAATTCAATTGCAAAAAGCATATTGCTTATTGAGCATAGGGATGTAGTATTGTGAAGGCTGAAAGATATAAATTAGCAGTGGAGGAAATGGATGCTCTAATACGATCATGTAGGATATCAAGAATTGAGAAAATGAGAAATGAAGGAATAAAAAAGTATGATGAAATGAAGAGAACCACATTAGATGATCTTTCAAAAAAAGCAACTAATTTGGTTCGGTCTTGTTACGAGATTGAGTGATGAAAGATTATCCAAAATTGCATTTCATTATATATCCAATCAAAAAAGTAAAAGAAGACCACAGAAGGTATAGATGGATGATAATTAAAACGGTACGAGAAACAGAGATCAGAAGGAAGAATGGATCTTGACTGGAAGAACTTTAAAAACTTCTGCACTTAAAAAAAAATTATTTGCTGATTCAACAAAATTTTGGCTGGCTCTATTTTAAAGAAATATGCTGAATTCAACAAAACTTTTTTTTTCGAGTGTAGATATTTTGGAAGGTACTCCATGACGCGAAGAACCTAACTTATATACATACATACAGATTTTAACTTAACTTGGCAATTCCGAAAAATCGATCAGCTTCAGTAAAAGCATCGAATTTATCGATTCTTACCTTTAAAAGTTTGATGCATTACTTTTCACGTATACATATCATCCGTATTCTATCGTAAATCATCATTTTTAAAGCTTTGTTTGGAATCCGTTTATTAAATAGTAATAACTATATATTTCTAAGACGCATAATAGAATATTAAAAATAGATGCATCTAAAAATACATTTTTTTCTACTTTTCCCTGTATACATACACCGAAAAATATTTTGGTTTGGAGAGTGAAAGAAATTTCTTTTAGTTCGAAAGAAAATATTCGGTTTTACGCAGCGAAAATCTGAAAGAGATAAGAATTATATTTTCTTCGGAAAATAGCGCTGCAAATGAAGTATTTAAGATCCGGAAAGAGAAAGAAAACCACCCACGCCTTTCTTATAAGGAGAAACAAAGAAAAAAGAACCTAAATAAAAGTATTATTCGGGACGAGTAATTAAATTTCACTTAAATAATAATTTTTAATTCAAGCAGTTTATTTTTTGATAAGTTTCGTGCTTGTTGCTTAAGAAAAGTGAAATAAATTATAATAATGTACATCTTATACGCACAGGCGATTTTTCGAAACAACAGTTTAAACAGCGACGAAAGAATCACAATACATATAAAAATATGCGCATTGAACAATACTAGGATTTTTCGAGTATTTTATACATTTAAGTTCACGTTTTAGATCCATATTCCTTGGAATTATTTTGAAAATCCTATTAGGCATGCTTCTAATAATGTGTTGTTATAATGAGAGGCAACTTTGCTCTACTAGTTTCTTTAATTTTTCAACAGTCGAAAACTAATTACAGTGCCTCTCGTGCAAATATGCTCCAAAGATTTTCAATAAGATTTATGCCTGTGCTGATGGCTGGTCTGTCAATAAAAGTCGCTTGAGTCCAGATAATCCAAACTCTTCTTCAGTAGAAGATGTAAATCAACACACTGTCCAGGTGGAATTTTCAGTTGTCTCCTTCTAGGATATTATCCAGTTGGAAGTAGATGGCTTTTGAGGGCATTTTCATATTTCTCAAAGCACTATTGAACATTAAGAAAGGTAATAGTCACTGTTCCATTGAATCAGAATCGCTCACTCGAAAATGACTGAAGAAGGATCTCATCTTAGATCATGTCCATAGTATACTTAGTAATCAGGACCATGCAAGGTGATTTTTTTTCATAGCTGAATAACACATTTAATCCTTTATCCGTCTAATGCATGTATTTTTCAATCCAAAAAACGTTTCTTTTTTATGGTGCAATTTCAGAATGTGTGTCCTGCACGTTATTCTGTATTTAGGAAATTTGCTTGCCTGCACTCGACGGTACACAATATGTACCGAAACAGAAACCGTTAAAGTCTGCAATTTCATCTTCTTTTGTGTTGGAACTGCTCTCTGTTTTGTCGCTTATATATCTTTCTTGGTTCGCTAGGTTGATGTTTTGCAATTGCAATGCCATCTTTCAATAGAGTTTCATCAGTTCCAGATCTGCTACGTTTCATTTGATTAGCTATATCAAAAATTTGTTATGCCTTTAAAGAAGAAATTTTAGTTATGTGATCTGCATAGAATCGAATATTGTGAGGCATTTACTAACTATTTGGAAACTGAAGAAGGAGCAGTGATTTCATTGAGTGGTTATTTCACATGCACAGTGTGCAAAATGTGGCAATTTCTTTTAATAGGATGGTTATAAAAGCAAATCTTTTAATGGCCACATATATTATTGGCGCATCTTATCTGTAAATTTACTTTTTTACACAAAATATGTGACATAAATATGATATTCCTGTATCGCTATAAATTTATGTTATGATTCTGCATGCTAATTAATTCATCTTGATTATAGTGTCATTTTTTGAATAGATATTTCTAAAAAGAGAAGCATTTTAACTCTTTATTATTATCATACTCATCATCATCATCATCATTATTTTATTTTTATTTTTATTGGACAAAATTAAAATGAAAATATGTTACATGCACAGATGGTACCGCTTTCTAGTAGTTGCATAATACGCTTTATATATCCAAGTTTTATACATCTCAATGTGTTTATTAATGCTTCTATAATGTCCCACACACTAAATTTAATGTTTATTTAAAAGCAAAAAAACTTTTCATGTGGTTCAAGGGCGATGGGGAAATAATAGAATTTATTATTTGAAATAGAAATCATATTTCAATCTTAAAGATTGTAATAAACAGAAAACCATAAAATGTCTATTTTTTTGAAAGGCGAAAAAAATTTGCCGGACATTTTATTCGTTTCAATTTTTAATTAATCGTATCCGTGCTGAAATGAAAAAACGATCTTATTATTTTCCTCCTTATTAAATCCATTCATTGAAAGAGCAATATACTCTCAATAGAAAAATATTTTATATGAAAAAAGATTACAAGTTAACTATTAATGTGTAGTATTTAAGGCCTTACCATAGCACAGTAGTTATGTCACTGAAAATGGTAGACTGCCAAGGTGTGAAGGTCCCGGGTTGGGTCCCGACCCATTGCGCGGCTGTCGACCTAACGGTCTGGAGTTTTGGTAGTTTTTCTCCAGATCTAAAGTGAATACGCGTAACAACACCTTAGGAAGTCCTTCTACCAAGGCATACCCCCATCCTTGGCAGATCGCCCTAGCATAGTGTTGCCGGAATCAAACAAACAAACCTATTAATATGTAAAAAAATTATTTATCTTGCATTATTTAAGTCTGTTTAGTAAAAGGTTAAACTACAAAATTGCTATGGTTTGGTAAAAATAGAATTCGAATATATTCGATACATCTACAGTTGATCAGGTTAAAGTTTTATTCGGTCGGTTAAAGTTAAATTTCTTTTTTAAATTAATGTCACAAATTGAGCCAGTTTCTTTTTAAAAGACCTCAGCTAAGACAAGCAACCACATTCCTCCACGTCTAATTTCGTCTATCCATATTAACTAACAGTAGTGCATATTCATACTAGTGTACCTGTAGCTGCATAAAAATCTGGGAATGGGGTGAGCAAAATATTTGCGAAAAATGAAAGTATTCAGCTAGTGTGAATACTGTAAAAGAGACAGAACTTACCATTTAGGTATGGGAAAAGATGCGCCCTGATTCGCAGTAACATTTCTTAAAAACCACACAACGGGATTATTCTCTTTATGTTGACATCCAGCAAATAATTTTTATATTTAACTTTTTAATGTATTATCTACAATTTTAGTTACGTCAGAGAAACTAGTACACACCATAGTGATTCATTTAAATAATATGAGATTTAATTTCTTCAATATGAATCTGTAGAATTCGAATTACATCTTACTATAAGCGCGCTTAAACATGTTTAAAATTACATAACTTGTTTTAATTTGTCAAACGTTTTTTCTTGTTTATATTTACGCAAAAGTTAATATAAGTATCATCAGGGCGAAAATGTTATTTAGAAGCTTTAGTAAAAACTCAGATTAAATAAGAATCATTACTTTAGACTTTTTTAGCTTTCGATTTATTATGTAAACGTTAATAAAAGTATCATCGGGGCGAAAACATTAGTTAGATGTTTAAGTAAAAGGTCAGATTTAACAATAATCGTTACTTTATACTTTCTAGCGTTTGAAGTAAATATAAAACTATGTAAAAAACACACTTTTTACAAATTTTTTTATTTACTTTATCGTTTAACACCAGTGTTTTGAGTGATTTTTTCAGTTTCTAGGGTTTGATTTATTACAGTTTTTATTTCTGATGCAATTAACATTAGCTTTACATAAGTAAAATATGAAGTCAAATTGCTCCCAAATATAATAATATAAGTACAACAGACACTATAAAAGTAGATATGAAATTTGAATCATGAAATTTAAACGTTTATTGATGAACTGCATCGTTATTAAAGTAAATTTTAAATAACTTTAGTACAAAGGGCTTAGACATATTTCCATTAAAAGACTTCAAGTAGTTCGAATAAAGATTCTTCAGGCAAATATAGAGTGAGTACAACATAATGAGAACACTAAAATTAACTTGCGAGCGGATCAACTAATTCTTAACAATTTACCAATATGTCTATTCATTTTATACACATTGAAACAAAAGCTATTTGGTTAATTCATCAACTTGTTCCCCTGCACAAATCCTGTCGTTTGTTGATGTAAACAAAATTCCAGTCGCGATATTCTAGGAAATCTTCAGATTATTCACGGAAACAATGTGAATAAAGAAGACAAATTCATCGATTTCGTAGCATATTAATAAGGATACATTCCTTTTTAATACCCATATACATTTTAAGTATCATAAATTATCGTTCCCATGTATTCCTGACTATTTGTAGAAGTTGGTTTACTATGGTAATGACTTTGATTTTTACGACACGTATAAAAAGAATATTGGTAAAGGCAGGGTCTTTTTCTTCATCTACAGAATGCACAGAATACAAATTGTTTTGTTGCAGAAATATTCCCGAACACAAATTGTACATTTCAGATGGAACAAACAAATAAGTGCAGCGTGATTTGAGCACAGAAACCAAATTTTCTATTCTTGTTACAAAAAAGTTCAGGAAAATTATTAAAAAAACAAGTTAGTTTTTGAATTTGTGTATGCATGTGTGTACCAGTATTCACTTTTTAAAAAGCACTTTTTGTTCTTTTTTTATTTTTATTTTTTTCAAATAACACGCTACAGGAATGCAGAAAATAAATTACAGAACTGTTCTATTAATTTCATCTCCAATAGGTAAGACAATCTAAACAGAAAAGTATGATTATTCTGTTTTGATGCAACAAGGATGTTCCGTGGGTAACAGTGAGAATCTTGATTGCTTTTTAAGGTAATGCGCCACTGTGGTACTGCAGTAAAGACTACAAGCCGTATATCTCCATGTCGATCAATGTTTGAATACTTCTCTTTAGTTGAACACGAATAAAACTGTTTTCTAATCAAAATCCTCCACCAAATGCATCCCAACGTAAACCTAGATTACTCCTGTAGGTACTGGAAATTTAATAACTGAGCAAGTTTTGTTAGATCAGTGTTAATGTTTGGAGTTTGTCAGAAGGCACCGTGCACTGCCCGTCTTTTATTATTGCCGATGCACCCTATCTTTTCTGATTTAGTGGTTATATAACTTCGTTAATCAATACTAGTCATAAGCTATAGCACATATTTAGAAACAAAGAATAACGTATTCGTGAATTACACGCCAGAATTGTTATGTTGGGATACGTTTGTTTTACAATTCTGTATATACTATAGAATGCAGGGAGCAATGCCTTGCATTAAGTAAGGAAATGCCCATTAAAAGATCATTAGTTGTACATGGTTATAATCCTGCGAAATTTAAGGAAAATTTCCTCCTTTTTCAACAGAAATTGTCCCTATTTGTCCATAAATAGTGTCCTTTTTCAAGAGAAAATTCCCTTTTTTATGAATCCCAATCGACGCTTTTGAAAAGAAATCTAAACACTGTGTTAGAACATTTTTCACTCCTAAAATAAAATTTCGGGAGATATTTCAGTCAGCCTAGTCTAGTGGCCATAAAAATATTTTTTGATGGGTCCCGTAGTAGCCTAGTCGCTAAGCTCTGTTCCCATAAGAACACGGAAAGTGAAGCGGCACCAGCTTAGTTAATGCTTTGGAGAGGGGTTGAAAATATCTCTTGGCTAGGGAGCCTTGTACGCTAATGGGATCTGGTGCATATAAAATTTGTCACTGACTAGCCCTTTTGGTGTTAGACCCGAGCTAAGTCGGACTTCCTCCCACTGAGGCTCTTGAAACTGGAAGCCGCCCATCGCCGATTTCAGGTGCTAAGTCTCTCATCTGGAATTCGTTCAAAATTAAGAGAAAAATTATACGGGTAAACATTGGTCTGCCTATTAGGCTCCCCCGATAGTGAAATGACCAGCATCTGCTGCTCTGGTAGAGTTCAAGCCTCCAGTAAGCCGCTGATTAGAAAGAAAAAAAAATATTTGTTGCTGGAAAATGAAAGCATACATAAAACTCTTTATGGGCGGCATATGCGAAAGTTGGCTCTGTAGTATAAAGATGAGATATGGAAACATCGGCAGGCGAAATGAAAAACAGGAGACATAAGTAATTGAAAACTAACACATTTTCACGACAATTGAAAGAAATAAATTTTTACCAACTACAAATAAAGGAAAAAGCCTACCACCTGAAACATTAGACCACAAAAATCTAGACGTTTATTTAACATAATTTTAGAACTCATTTGACTGGCTGATTTATTTTATGAAACTATTTCACAAAAGAATTCCTTCCGTCAAATTACATTTTGAATTAAATATAATTTGAGTATTTTATTTATTTATTTATTTATTTTTGCATTCCCGAATTTATTCAACAAAATAGCTTGCTTCTGTAAAGGTCATAGCATTATATATTCCATCGCTTTAGAGTATGATGTATTGCTTTTTAAAAAGACATGCATTCAAAGTGCAGCATAAACGTCCTTCTTGACGCATTCCCAGCGATTTGTTAGGAGGTCATTTATTATGCTGATAGCAATGATTATTTACAGCGCATTGAAGAATATTAGATTGAGTCCAAGGATACAAATTTCTATTCAGATAAGCACATAACCGTACTTTTTTCCTTTTTATGTTCGCGACAGCGAAAAGAATTTCTTTCATATCAAAAAAATAATTTTTGTTTTGCTGATAAATATTTAAAAATAAATCGTACATTTTCGACACAATAACCAAAGTTATAATGGTACAAATGACGCGTTTGAAGACACGGGAGATAAGGTAAACCAGACATATGTTCAATTTACATGAAAAAAAAATAGAAATGATCATCAATAAAAGGATTATCAAATAAAAGATTTATAGTATCGCATGTCAGCTTTAATTCATTAAAAAATGTGAGTGTGTCCTTTAAACATTACACATCAGCAGGTATGAGGCCATCATGTATGTTAGGAAGACGATTTAATGCGTTAGTGAAGAAAGTTTGGTTAGAACTTTATAAGGCCCTGGCAAGAATACTCACCACCTACGGTCTATTAAATACAGAAATCAATTATCATTAGTGAATTTTCTGATTTTTGTTCAGTTATATTGGATGTATATTTTTTTCCATACATCTAGATTCTAAATTATATTTGGTTTATGAACTTTTCTTTCATTCGTAATTTTAAAGAAAGCTCGAATAAGAACTGGAAAATTGAGCATAAGAATCATCGCTTTTAATTATAGATTTTTGCGTTTAATTCCGTGTACAAGCAGCAGGTACTTTACCGATTTTGATTTTGTGAATAATTAATGTATTCTCCTGCAAAATGTCTATGTTCGTTTAATACTTGTTTCTCCAATTTTCACGTGGGATATAACAGTAGAGGGAAAATATATGAATTAATCCTAAAAAATGGGCCAGAAAAATCCCAAGTACTTTCGACTCTTTGCATATAAACACGCCTTAAAAAGGGTTAAAATAAGCATGTGAGTTAACCCTTTGAAGTGTAACTAGCAACTTTCAGATTGATATGGAAAGTCAGCTTTAATGTCCAACGCTGAAAAAGTGCAGCCGTTGCCATCGCACAATTTTACTATCAGCAACATAGGTTTCTGTCGACTCGCCTTACTGCTGGTAGTCACTTCGAGCTACAAGCTACACATTTTGTGCGTTGGAGGCTATTGGGCTGTCTATCCAGTTGTTCCTCTATACTGATGCATTTTCATCACATTCTCTAGTTTATAACAGATGAAGTATTGATAATTTGACATTAGTTTTGCACAACTTATGATTTGATAATTGATGTCATGATAAAAATAAGTATAAAAACGGAATCATCAAAGCTTACATTTATCTGTGAGTTTCTTCATTGTTAAACTAAATATTAAATTACTTCAGTACACATGTCATCGACATATTTTCATTAAACACTTCAAGTAGTTCGAACGAAGATTCTTCAGACAAATATAGAGATAGTTAGTACACCATAATAAGAATCGTAAAATTAAAGTATGGGTGGATCAACTAATATTTTAAACAATTTAACAATATGTTTATACACTTTGAAACTACAGATATTTGATTATTACATTAATTGTTCCTCTGAATAATTCCTATCGTTTGTTGATCAAAACAAATTGCAATCGCGATATTCTAGGAAATCTCCAGATTATTCAGGAAAACAATCTGAATAAAGAAGACAAATTCATCGATTTCGTCACATATTAACCATGATGCATTCCTTTTTAATATCCATGCACTTAAAGTATCATAAATCATCGTTTACACGCATTTCAAAGTATTTGTTAGACGGTTGTTTTATTATGGTAATGGCGATTACTTATACGACACATATACAAAAATATTGGTAAAGGCAGGTATCTTTTTCTACATCTACAGAATATACAGAACATAAATATTTCTGTTGTAAAAATAACCTAGAAAATCAGTAGCCCATTTTTGATGGAACAAACAAATAAATGACACAGAAAAGGAAATATCTTAAGGGTGATTTGTGCACAAAAACCAAATTTTCCATTATTGTTACAGAAAAAATTCAAGAGAATTATAAATAAATATGTTACATTTTGAAATAGTGTATGTGTTTTACTTCATAAATAAGTGAATATATAACTTTTTTAATTATAATAATAAGTTGTAATCTGTAGCACATACTTAAAAACAAAGAATAATACATTCACGATTTACATGCTAAAATCATTATGTTTATAAGTTTGCTCTACAATTCTATAAACTAATGCTGCAGAGAATTACCCAGCAAATACATCCCTGGGTACATCCCTGATTTAACAAAATAATTCTTACCGTGCTTGAATTAAGCAGAATTTGATTGAATTTTCAACATTCTCCAATTTATTGAACAAAATGTCTGCCTTCTTAAAGGTCATAACTTTCTTCGCTTTAGAGTATGATACATTGCTTTTTAAAAAGACGTACATTCAAAGTGCGGCATAAACTTCCCTTTTGACGCATTCCCAATGATTTGCTAGAAGGTCATTTGTTATGCTGATAGCAATGATTATTTACGGCGCATTGAAGAATATTAGATCGAGTCCAAAGATACAAATTACAGTTCGCATAAACACATAACCGTACTTTACTTTTTATGATCCCGACAGCTAAAGGAATTTCTTTCGTATCAAAAGAGTATTTTTTCTTTTGCTGATAAATATATAAAAATAAATCGTACATTTTTTCGACACAATAAACAAAGCAATGACGCTGCAAATGACGCGTTTGAAGACATGGAAGATAAAGAAAAACAGCCTGTTACTACTTAGAATAAAAAAACATATAAATGATCACCAGTAAAAGCATTATCGATTATGCAAAAAGAAAACTTTTTATTTATGAGGAAATAATGGTGTTTATTAAAACCGTATTGTTTTTTTCGTTTCGTTTTTTGAAGCTTATAATCCAGACAGAATATTACAGTCAACTCCGGATATAGTGAACTTTCGGCTATAGTGAACACAAGTCATTACTGCTCAGCCAAAGATCAAAGGTTGGCTTTGGCGCGCTGCCAAAGAAAATGGATGTTGCGATATGTTTCACGGGGAAGATGGGTTCAGATGTGCAAGGGCTCTTAAAATTTTATACGGTAGTAGTGTTTTTCGAGTCATTTGGGCTTTCATTTCCGATTTACAAAATACTTCCGTACTGCCAGTTGGCCAGAAAGTGGCTAAATTGGCAACCCTGTCAACACATACTAGAGAGAGAATTTCAAGCACATCTGAAACCATCTCCCCATTGAAACAAATCGCAGCATCCATTTTTTTTTTTTTTTTTTTTTTGGCAGCGCGCCAAAGGCGATCTTTTATCTTTGGCCGAGCAGTAGTCCTGATTCGCATTGTATCTCTGTTCAGCATAGGGACACTTCGGTTTTAGTGAACTTCGGACATAGGGGGCGAAATTTGATGGTCCCCAGAGTAAACAGAGTAAAGACAGTAGAAATAGTGTTTCCTACTGGCTGTGGAAAATCTGGTATTGCGGGGAGAAGTTCGTCTTAGCTCTCCTGAAAAAACTCGCGTGATATCTGATTTGCGTAAGTTAGATAACGTTGTACAGCGACTCCACTGTATTATTTAAGCATGCCACACCATAAGTGGGTATGAGGCTGTCACGAATGAAGAAGATTACTGCGTTAGTGACGAAAGACTGGTTCCAATCAGCAAGCGTGTTAACTTTCTGAAGCGTAACGGTTTTCACATCGATATAGAAGACCATATTCATGAAAAGATGGGAGAAGTGTGAAAATATATTAACAAGAATGGCAGTGATTGTAACTAATATTTCGAAATCAATTAATATTGATTGAGAAAATTTTCACTGGTCGATAGTAGAAAATAATTAATCTGTACACACAGAAATGATGCCATATTAACCCATTAAGCGCCAAAGCTCCCGTTACGGGAACATCTATTATATATGTTTTTTCTTAAAATATTTTAACGTAATTTACGAAATTTACATTTTATATAAACATTTATACTATGGGGTGTGTTATATAGTGTAAATGCTTATATAGAATGTGTATTTCGTAAATTGCGGTAAAATATTTTAAGAAAAAAAATATATAATAGATGTTCCCGTAACGGGAGCTTTGGCGCTTAATGGGTTAACTGGCGTTTTTGCGAAGTATCGGAAAAGCAACTGCAATCATCAATAATCCTTCAGACAATAAATTTCTAAAGCATAACATTCAGATGAGTAAAATAAGAAAGATCTTTAAAAAAAAGAAGAAGAAAATAAGGAAACAAAAAGAAGATAATACAAATGCAGTTTTAAAATTTAATAATAGTAGCTAAATAAAATGTTTGAGTAATGAATGCTTTATTGGTTAGTCAAAAAGTTATTTTTTAGTATATTTTTTCAGGCGAAAAAATACCAAATAGGCTCCAGTAACTGACGTGTAAAACATGAAAAAATTTACTATAGAGTTCGGAGAACAATACTATAATATATTAAAGCCAGTGCTATTGTGATGATAAACACAGGGAGCGGATGCTAGTAACCGAACCATGCCTACCTAATTTAATAATAATGATTGTGAGCTAGCAGGATATATTGTACTCTTTATTCCTTAGCTTGTTCTTTGACTTATGACAATAGTGATGAATTGCTCTGCGGCTGAGTCGAAAAAAGATGGAGGGGACAAACTGTAATACTGGTGCAAATATAAAAGTGTACGTAAAACAATATACCATGCACACAGTAATACTGTTTCGAAAAACTATATCGCATTGAAAATTTTAGAGGTATATGTTCTAAGTTTTGATTTAGTTTTAAATAATACTTTTAAATAATAGCTTTAAATAATACTCGTCAAAAATTCAAAGTTTGCTATTTGTTTCACGTAAATTGGTTAATTAGAGTGCGAGTTCATGATCTTTGAAATTTCCACTGGATTGCGTAAGGTTTTGGCGATATCTCGTCAAATATGGGATATATCACAATATTGGATTCGGTTTTGAATACTTATTACACGTCACCATACTTGGTAACATCTCGCACAATTTCAGAGGATGTACATAACATTCGTTGTTGAACTATTAGCGAATTATACAGTGGGGGACTATGCAAATTAGTGGTTTTAGTTACTCTAAACCCATGTGATCAGAATAACCTCTGCATAATTCCATCTGCAGAAATTAAAAGAATAATTCCCAAGGATTAAGTTTTCACTCCTTCGCATGATTGCTTTAAGCGTTATTTTGACCGTACACGTATCCGCATTTTATCATGAAACTTCTTTTTGACAGATTCCACGTGGCATGTTGAAGGCATGTCTAGTATACTAAAAAAATGATAATTTATAGTATGTAAAAACTGACAAACACACATAAAAACACTTTTTTATATATAAGACAGTGAAAGAAATTTTCTTTGCATTTAAAGTGAAAAAAAAACCAAAATCGAGAGATAATTCATGTGGTTTAGCATAAAAGTCTCAGAAATAGGAATACAAAAGAGGCATTTCATGAGCAAGAAGAAAAGGAAAAAGTAACCACATTTTCTTTTTCGTAGAAAAACACTCACGTCATTCTTTAAAAAGGAAAAACAATAAAATAACTATTCATGAATGCAGACAGAAATTTCGTTCAAAGAAAAGAGCAGATAATTTAAAAAGAAAATAATCAAGAACATTTATGAAACAAAATAAAAATTTCTTTTTTTGTGGTTTAATTTTTATGTATTAGAATACGAAACAATTTTATTGTTTAAAAAATGATATAGAAACTTCAAAATATATCATTGGGTCCATACATCTTAAGTCTTTCGCATGTGGCTTAAACTTGGAAATCGTTGTAATGGTGAGAAAAACTGTAGTCTAGAATTATCTGAAGTTGTTCAGGGGAGTCTAAAATTTTATAGCCTCTAGATTATCAATTATTATTTCATGGTTTCAGTTTTATAATTGTTATTATGTGCTATATCTTAATATTTTACTTGGGATTCCATGTTACGTAAGTTTAGATATAAACTCGGCTGCTCCAGCCTCGTCAAAGGGAGCCCCCCCTGAACCCGTCTAAATTTTTAGTTTCATTATTGCCATATTAAAACGATATTAATTGACTATGTCATTTTATCTCTCGTCTTTCGAGTATTTCAACTATTAACCCTACGTTGAAATTTTTATGATTGTAACCTATTTATAGAAAATTACATGTGATGCATATTTTACAGCTTACGAAATATTGTAAGAATAGATTAAAGCTGTTGTCAACTAATAGTATTTAAATATACGTAAAAAATACATGTAATGCATATTCTACAGCTCACAAAATATTGTAACAATAGATTAAAGCTGTTGAGAATTAATAGTATTTAAATGTATGTAAAATTATTTCGCATACTTTTATATCGCCTTTTTGGGACACATTTTTCCGACAATTTTCAATAAAAGGGGTGAGAGATATAATGACATATAGTCATTAATATATATATTAGGGTTCTTTTATACTCTCTATATATTCTCTCCAAAACTTTATATTGTTACGAATTTCAGGGTTGTTCTTTAAGGTTTAAATATAGTTTAAAATTCGTATTCTACGCTTCAAATTATTAAAATTTACATTTTGTTACATCAAAATTGGTTAACTAAAACGCGAGATAGGGAGTTTTGTGTGTCCCCATTGCTTAACAAAGGTTTTTTTTTTAATTCTCGAAAAATATAGAGCTTAACTGATTTCAATTTTGGGAACTCATTTTTAACTCCAAATTTGCGACATTTCGCAAAACTTGGCAACATTTCGGACATTTGGAGTGATTCTACCAATGGGACCTGTAACGTTTGTTTTACTTCTTTGCATTAGTATTACGCAATAGCCTAGTATTACTGAATTACATTTCTATTACGCAATAGAAATTCGTGATTGATCCAGATTTTTCCGGAGATAAATTTCTCTGGAAATTTCACGTAACGTCGACGGTACCTGTACAAAGAGGCAGTACCAGGCCAGGGCTTCAGTTGTGATCGAAAGATCATTGAGTTCACTGCATTCTGCTGAGAACATAAGGCTCTGTGTTGTGCGCGTTTTTAAAAGCGATATTTTACTTGTTTTGAAAAGCATTTTGCATGCTGTGTGTGGATTCTTTTGTTGTTGGATCCTGAGAAGAGTCATGATTTTCCTCGAGTATTTTCACTGAATTTCAGCCTGTGGAAGTATTTTGTTGTGTGTGAAATACAACATCTGAGAACGCAGGCGCATAGCCAGGAATTTTTTTTTTTTTTTGGGGGGGGAGGTATGAACTTATATGTGTATAATTAGACGGAATTTCATCTCTAATCCAAAAATTTCGGGAGGGATATATCCCGCTACCCCCCCCTGGCTACGCCCCTGTGAGAACGATTATGTGTTAAGCTCCCTGTTATCAATCCAATTCCTGCAAATTAATTCCTCTGATAGCACATTGTTCGACGAAGTTTACTTTAGCATAAAAATTATTTATACAGCCGGACAGAGAAGAGAGCATAAGCAGTGTACTTTGCTTAGTAAAACCGAAGAATCGTAGAGGAGAGGAGGTGATTATGGAATAGTCGGGAAATATGAAATACCGAGTTTTTGGCTCTGTTAGTTGCTATTGCCACAAGGGAATACCATGAACAACTCAAGAAAGATTCCCTTCTCACAATGCAGTAAGAGTTGACCGCTCTCTGTTGCCGTACCACTCGCTACAGAACAAAGTATGTTTTGTGATTTTCAAGAGTTTTTGTAGATAAGTTTTCAAACATTTTAACTTACTAGTAAACACGTGACATGAACATTGATGTTACGCATAATTTACACTAAGAGAATGGTAGTTTGTTGAACTGTGGTTATTTTTTAGATGACAGTGTTTTGCCAATTAGTTTTAAAGTTTCGTTTTCCGAGACGGCGTGTCGGGTATTATGAAATACTGGGTAATATTGTAATGGGTTTCATGTCATCCACTAAAGACCCGGAAAACAAAGACGCTAAATGCATCTTTTGTCGCGAAAAATTCTCTAATGATCAACGACGATAAGTTTGGATTCAAATATCCAGCTGTTCTCTGTGGTCTCACCATGACTGTACCGGAGCAAAGAAAGAAAATTACATCTACAACTTTTCTAAATCGACTCGAAGCAGAAATGACTCCAATATAATGATTTGAACTACAAAACATAAAAATTTGTTTTATAGTAACAAATAACTATATATGAAGCAATATGAATTGCTTTTCATCGGTTTAAACCATCTATTCCATATTACCCGACTATTCCATATTATACTCCATTCGTAACTTTTTTTTTAAATAGTTTTTTCTATAACAACAAAATAAATTGTGTATTTCTTTGCAATTGACATTTCATTACGATTAATTATAGCATGTACTCATGCTGTTTTGGGGGATTTTATTTAAAAATCTATGAAGTTACAGTTAGAAATGTAAATGGTATTCCATAATCACCTCCTCTCCTCTATAAGTTAACTTAATAAGTGTTTTTTATTATTAAATAGGAAAGACCTTTTTGAAACCGTTTTTAGATGTACTATATATTCGCAATGTACCTGTAAATATTGATTCCCGATGATTTATTTAACGGCTGTTTATTACAGTAACAAGATATTTTTTTACGACGCCGAAGAGAGAGACTGCTGAATAAAGAAACTACCAAAGATACAAATTTCTATTCAAGCAGAAGCAAAAACCAAGATCCGTATGAGAAATTTCTTTCGGGTCCTAAAGAATACATTCCGCTTTTCTGCGCAAAACCCCCAAAGATAAGATGTGCATTTTCAACGAAATAACCATAAAGAAACAGCACTGCAAATGACGTATTTAAAGCCTGAAAGTGGCAGAGAACGAACTATACTCTCCTTATTAGAAGGAATAAAGGATAAAATAGACGTTGTTCCTGATGCGAAGGAAATTTTCTTAGGAAAGAAGATTTTTTTACTCGTACTTTCAGATTTCTGGCTCCATGCGTCATAATAGAAGAGATTAAAATATCTGTAGTATAAGAAATACCAGAAATGTCGTTTCTTAGCATTTGTCAATATTTCCGCTTACCAGAACTACTAAAGCTAATAAGACGAAATTCGGTATGTATGTGAGTTTTTAAACATAGTTGAGCTAATCAGCATTTTCCGAAGTTCGTAAGCTCTGAGGTGTAGGGGCCCACACATGGGTCCCATTTTCCTATGTCTCTCTCTGCCTCAAAGAAAACAAATATCCATAAAATTCTTGCCGTAGAATGAAACATTTCCGAATACATAAATGTAGATTTCAGTACATTCTGAAATGCATTCTCCAAAGAGGGTAGACGGCTAACACGAATCTTTTTTTAAAAAAAGAAAAAAATCTTTAAAATACTTGGTTTAGAATGCAAAACATATTAATCCTATATTTACACAGCGTCTACGCAATTAAAAGCTTTTTAAAAGTTTATTTACTTAAATTTAATGCAAAAAAAGTTCTTACACAGTAAAGTTATTATCAGTACACATAATAGTGTTTAGCATGTTTATGTAAACTTAGAGAACATAAACAGAAAAAAGCGATTATGTTATTGGGACGCTGTTGACAGAAAGTAGTACATTGAAGGACTTCACGTTATGAAAGGAAACTTCATGTACAGGGTAGTTCCCCTCCCGTCTGTACAAGAATTTGAAAGGGATAGGTTAGCTGACTGATGACCTGCAGTGAAGCATAAGACTGAAAATGACCACCACGAAACATTATGTCAATAAAAAGTTCTTGTATGTTTTCGAAAAATTAAACAATCCAAATTAAAATAGGGTTTCTAAAACACTAATTTTATTTTCGTATTGTTTAAAAAATACAAATTAATCAACCGAAAATTAAAATCGAAGCTTAAATAACACTTAAGACTTTAATTATAATAAAAATATTAAGGGGACTCGAAAAAGTAATGCCGTTTTTTACATGAAATACAAACAAATAAATTTTCAACGAAAACTTAATTACAAAAGCTGATTTGTTACATTTTAAAGGAAGAATTTTATAGATTTTCATGAAAAAATAGGCACCGTCCTCTTTTTTTTTGGAGCCTATTCTCCTTGGAAAATGATACTGAAAATGTCCTTAAAATGTATCTTAAGGCGTTCGTGATTGTTGCATTTTACAGCAAAAATTTTTTGGACAGCCGAAAGCTATTTCTTTGAGATAGACAGAAATGTGTGAAAAAATATTTTGGCCTACTAGCCACAATATAGGTTATGAATTTTGGAAAATGCTGTCTAATCCAGCAGTAAAGTTAAAAAATTCACATACATTTTCTTATTATTAGCATCAGTAGTTTTGGCTTGACGAAATATTGCCATACGAAAAAACGACATTATACGAGTATTCCGGGCCACCTGATATCTAAGGGATTATAGCAAATGGTGCGTGAAGACAATGTTTTTTTATTATAATATTGTTCGGTAATTCTGGTTTGTCTTCAATCCTTTACCTACTGACGATACTTATAGAAGTATCGTAAAAATAAAATTGCATTTTTTTATTTCATTGATTCATTGCACACCCTCTGCGAAATTTCCTATTTTAGCTTTGCAAATAATCAATTAGTCTGAAAGGCCCACAACCGGTTAGAAATATGAAAAAGCATAATTGTGTTTTACCTAACAAATATTTGATTATAATAAATTTTCAATATACCAAACCAACGTAGGAACTTTGACTTTTACGCTTATTGGTTTAAATCTGACATTTACTCGATTATTTTTATGAGAGGATGTAACCATTTTTTTTAATCACTGCCAAATACGTAGCTTAGGGTATGAGCCTATCTTCAGGGCACTTTTTTTAAAGTAAAATTTTAATCAAACATGCATGTTCTTAATTAAAATGGGGTAAAAAACTAAAAATTTAAATGAAGTTTTAGAGAAATTGATTGTGAACTTTGAAACACAGGCAACTTTAAGTTAAATTTTGGTAAAAAATTGCCACCACATCTCCTGTAAACAATTCTAAAAAGATTATTTAATGATAATTATGCTGTACAAAACTTATATACTCATCTGTGTTATGAATCAAAAGATTTGCAAAAGTTCTAATAGTTTTAGAAATATTTAAATTTTTTTGAAAACTCTGTTTTTCTAATAAAAAGCACTTTTTGAAGAAAAAATAGTCATAAAGTTAACTTTTCAGTAAGCACGTAATTATTACATTCTGTTTCATATTACAGCTCGTAATGATCAAAATATTCTGGCGAAATTTCAAATCAACATCGTAAACACGTTACGAAATATAATATTTATCGAAAGAGAATTTACGAAATTTACACTTTTTCTGAAAACACGTTTTAAAATTATAACACTGTAATTTAACACAAAATACGATTCTTCTGGTTCGTTATTTCTTTCTTAGTTATTGTAGAAACAAAAGGAAAACGATTTTAGAATCTAAATATTGTGATACATAAAATAAGCAAATAAAAAGAATAAAAAAATATCACAAAACAAGAATTTTTTAGGCAGTCTCATACCTTGATTAAAATTATATTACATCATGACTGCATTTTCTTTTAAGGTGATGATGGTTTAAATTGATAGCTTTCTGCTCACTTTCAAATCATATCAAGCGAACGAAAAAAAAGTAAGAGCATTAGTGAAATTTCAGACGTTAGTTTTATGATTAAAGAATGAGGTTTCTCAAAAGTGTACTATTCAAACTATTACTTGATTTCTTCAGTTTTGTTTGTGGTATACTATTCTGAAAAAGACTCGTTAATTGCTTATGAAACAGTCAGCAGACGTATAGCTATTGTTTATTAATTTTTTCACGATTTTCTTTTATGATACATTAATCATATAGATCGTTCATTGTCTAACTAAAAAGAGTGAGAAGAAATTGTTTCTAGTTGATATTTATGGCAATTCTTAATCTGGTGGATAAAGGGTTAAGTGTCTCCTTACATCAGACATTTGCATTCAAGTTATTAAATCACTTTCCGAAACATAAAGTTATTGGCTCAAAAGGCAACTTTAGAAAGCTAAAAGTAAAAATAAGTTCACTGAAAGACAAATGTGTTTACCAGAATTTTTAGATTTAATGAAATGAATATCCTCCCGGCAAATCGTGAAAACTTGATTTAGGTGTCACAGTTGTTCCCTAAATTTCAAAAACCAATTCGATTTCTTTGATAAAACAATTTGAGTGACTAAATGCAACATATATACAGAATTCTTTCACAACACTGCAGTATTGCTTTTCAAATGTGGAGGTATTTTCAGCGCGTCATAAATAATCTAACAATTGATTAGCAATGACTTGTTTGAAAACTCATGATTATGCTGACACACATAAATTTTTATGATGCATAAAAGAATATTAAATGAGATTGAAAAGATACAAATTTTCCATTCATAAGCACACATAAAAGTGTGCTTTGTTATTTTCTTTTCTGTGGCACCGAAAGAAGTTTCTTTCGCATTTAAAGAATGTATTTTGTTTTGCTGCACAAAAGTCCCAGAGATCAGATGTTTCTTGTTGACCGAATAACCAAATTAAGAGTAATGCAAATGATTTAATTAAAACTTGGATAAAACAATAGAAAAATCAGTCTCACGTAGCTAATCGGTTAAAAAAATCTAAAAATTCATGTGGGTCAGTTAACTTACTATTTGTTCAAGAGTACTATTTAAGAAATCATTTAAGAATTGTTAAAAAAAAAAGAATAATCTTTATTTTAACTCACCGTCATTGCCTGAAGTATATTTCACGTGCCTTTTCCTCAAACTGATAAGTTTTTTCTTCTGTAAAAAACTCAACAGAGATTTAGCAATATAAATTTGAATACTTTGATTTTACTGGTTCGTTGACAAAAAAGAGAAGGGGAAAAAGAAAACTGATATTTATTCGAACTGCGGCACTTTATACTAACACTTATTCATATCACGATATAAAAACTTATTTTAAATCCAGCCTCTCAACTCTATTCTACATTTCTTCTTATCTTTGAATACCGTTTTTTTAATCTTGTACACAAATAAGTAAGAAAGGATTCTAGGTCAACATTTTCCCAAATAATCGTTTTGATGAAACATACTTATTCTCCTTCGACGGAGAAAAAGATTTACTTCCAGATCTGGATAGAAAAAAGTATTTCTCTCCTTAGTCAGGAACTAGAGCAAACTTCCGAAAAAGGTAAACCGATTTCGTTTAGTGTAATTCGTCCGTGAATATTCCTCAAAACTATAAGAATTACTATTTTTGTGTTTACAAAATTGTATTTTTAGGTGTACCATCCCCTAGGTTGTTTGTGGTTTATAAAAGAGGCCCAACAGCTCAGCAGCAGTGGCATAGCCACAGAAGTTATTCATGCGGGCGTTACGACTACTGCTACACACATATATGTATACATGTGCGTGTGATAAGAGAGTGAAGTATATACATTTTCTATGGCAAAAAATTCCTCATGGGGGGTTGTGCCCCCTATCCTCAGTGTGGCACAACCCCCCATGAGGGGGTTTGTGCCCCACTGTGCTGAGCAGAGGCTACGCCTCTTCTCAGCAGTCATAATGCTCTTTAATACCACAATCATTTACATTTGTAATATCTCCTTTTGTGTTGAAGACTTGTTAAAGATCTTTGTGAGACAACTGAGGTTAGGAATGCTTCATAAATGAAGTCTTTAATTGGCATCTATATTTTTTGTTAAATTTATGGACACTGAGAATGAGATGTTGATTACATAATTATTTACATTTCATTCCTTACCCATCATTTTTCCATTGCTCTCATGGCGTTCTGTGTATGTTAGTAATACCACCCTTTCAGATGTTGCATCACTGTAGTCGAACGAATATGCATGCAAAATATCAAAACCTCGGGCTTTGAACATTTTCTTTTCCAGCATGCCAAGGCACCAGCAACACGCTACATGTGATGTAAAAACAAGAATGCTCACATTCTAGCTTTTTCTCGCATAGTGTTTGAATATATTTTCTATGCGATCCTATATTATTACTGCAAAGTTCATTCAATGAAATTTAGATTACATTTTGCTATATCGCAGACCCACTGATGTCTGGTACGAAACGTAAGAACCTGGAACTTTAATTGAAAAGCACGCGATAGATGTGTAGAAAATTTAATTTTCTACGAGAGAGAGACGTCACAAAATCACTCAATTAATTAATAATCAATCGTTTGTTCAAAAACCATTTATTATGTTAAATACAGGGAGTTCATAATTAAAGTTCCATATTCATAGTGGTGTACAGCGATAACTACTGGCCAGAATGCTACCGAGTTTGCCGGAAACCTTACTGAGGCTATGGGAGAGAGATTTACGTGGACAAAAATTAGTTCAAAAGATCACCACCAGGCAGTGGCGTAGCCAAGGGGGGGGGGGAGAATAGGGGTCCCCTACCCCATGAGGAATTTTCGCCGTACAAAATGTACATTTTTCACTCCCTGATCACACACTCGTTTACATATATGTGAGTTGCAGTAGTCGGAACCCCCCACCCCGCCATGAAAAATTTCTGGCTACGCCACTGCCACCAGGTGACGTTTTACAATGTCACAGTTTCTGATTGGCAAATTCTTCCACCACGCAGAGGTAAAAAACATTTGTTTCACTATCTCTTCATTGTTTTCTTTGTTTGGGAATGTTTATTTATCTGTTTTATTCCAAGTAAAACGTTGTAAAAGGCCACCTAATGGTGACATTTTGAACCAATTTTTTTTTTCTCAAGTAAATCTCTCTTCCGTGGTCTCGTGAGGTTTCCTGCGATTTCGGTTGTTGAGCAACATTACTTAAAGTCTTTCATTAACCCTTTGAAGCGTCTTCCTGGTGTATATTTTCAAACCAACCCAGTAGCGCAGACTAATAAACAACAGGATTGTCATGCTTATCTTTATTAACTTGCTCTTGAGATTAAAAATCTAATCCCATTTTCGGCTGTCTAGGTTAATGCTGACGGCAGCAAAGATGATCATAACGCCTGCGGCAGTGGCGTTTTTATTAAGTCACCATTTCAGTGCATTAAAATTAAGCTAAGAAACCTTGCCTACTGCTGAGCATTTAGGGCTGAACTCATTGCTATAAAAGAAGCACTAAGGATATTGATGCCTGAAACTTCTGCAGACATTTCGATTCTGACAGATAACCGCAATGCCATTCAGCATCTAAGCGACTGGACTAAAATTGGTGACGGAACTTCAGTGTCAATTCTTAAAGACCTAAAACTGCTCTCAGAACAGCGTAGGATTTTTTTTTCAATGGGTCCCTTCCCATATACAGGGGAACCGAGACTGCTGACATACTTGCAAAAGAAGGAAATCTTTTGCTTGACTTTAATCTCCTGTGGAAGTCTAACCTCTTCTGATATATATTCACAAATAAAGGCCCTTAACCAGAAAATATCGAAGACACCTCCGTTACACTCCTGGTATTCAGAGAAATCCCTGACAGTGCTCTTGCACTTAAGTATGACAGATCGGCCCAAGTCACCGTCAGCAGACTCAAGAGTGGTCATATCGGGACTCAAACATGTCAATGGTGAAAAAGACTTTTCTGAATTACACTAAATGCACTTCATCTCAGTCCTCCCCTGCCCATCTTGTAAACTGCTTGGGGCTTTCACGTGAGGATCTGACAACCACTCCTCTTCTGGTTTATAACTTTTTGAAGATTCACGACCTCTTGGATTTGGTCTAGCCTTACACAAGACCTAGTGGAATTAGCAACAACAGCAACAGCAATTTCGGTGGCATTCTGATCAGTAATTTTCGCCGTACACCGCTCTGAATTAGGAAAAATCAATCAAAGAGGTTACAAGCAAAAGGTGTTTACGCATCTTTGAATAATGTGAAAAAAAAAACCTTTACTTGCTAGTTCCTTAATCACAAACTCCCTGTGGGTATGTAGTTTGCAACTCTTAAGGGGATAACAAATAAGAATGCTTCTACAAAAATAACTTTCTATTTATATACATATAAATTGTCCTCCGTTTTCATATTGGAAGTAGCGAAAGAATTTTCTTCGCAATTGATGAGGTATTTTGCTTTGCTGAGCAAAAATCTAAAGATAGTTGCCACTGAGAGATAACTAAGAAATAACGCTGCAAATCACGTATTTAAAGACCAAGAACGAACAGAAAAACATTCGTTCGTTTATTAATAGAAGAAATAAGAGCATGAGTTTATTAATAAAAGAAACAGTCTATGATGCGAAAGAAAATCTTATTTGAGGAAAGAAATATTTGTAAGATAAGTGCCGAGTAGCTCGATGTAAACCTCTTTGGAATGTAAGTATCGTAAATTGGAAAGTAATAACATCAAGTAATTCATTGTGTAAGTTCCGTAATATAAAAACGTCTTACTGTTCCCATGTAGTAATATTTAGTTTAATCACATGTTGTCATTTAGAATAATTCTTCCGTAACAAAATTAATAACAATTAAAAATTATGGAAGAAACGAGGATACATTTATTCATTACAGGCAATAAAGGAATATCACGACACTTGCAGCTAACATAATAATTCACTTTAAACTTTTTGTGTATGAGATTGAAAAAGTTTATATTTTTATTAATTAATTAAAATTAATTCCAAAACTAATGCCAAAAGTAAAAGAATATCACTCGAATCTTAATATTCATTATTACTGTTTGTTTTTACAGACCTGAAACCAAAATTGAAAACCCTGAAAACAATTTTGTTATCAATGTGCTGCAGGAATATTTTATTTCAAGGTGTATCTAATTGCTTCATGTAATGCTTATTCAATTTAAGATAATATAAAGGATGAATTGGAGTTAAGTTTAACGTTTTGTATTACTTTTGATACACCATCAGAATTTCGTGATTCTATACAACGAACTTATGATGATGCAGTACATTGTTTTTTATTTGTTCAATGAGATTTTAAACATAACCTACCTTATGAGACAGATCCTAATATTTCCGGTACTATCCGAATCATACCTAGAAAACTCAAAGCGCTTACGATGAGAGAATCAGTTGTAATAGTCTCTTGTGGGTGATTCATGAGTATTGCAAGTAATGTATTTATTTAATATCCTTAAGTTAAGAAAAATTTGTTATTTTTGATACAAGAGTAGAGATTCCAAAAATAGCAAGAAATGTTTATTAGATGCAGGATTTTGAAAAAAAAAAAAAGTTAGCTGTGGAAAAATGAGAAAAGTTTCGTCAAAGAGCGATCCTTTTCAGTATTGATCAAAGAGCCAGGAGAAATATAGCAGAAAGAGTCTAATAAATGTTGATGGAACAGAAACGCATACAGTAAGAGAAAAAGCGTGAAAAGCAAAAATTATGAGAAATAAAAACAATTGAATATACAGATCAACGCTTGCGTCAAAGAGCTATCCTTTTTAGTATTGTTAACTCCTTGGTGAGTCAACTGCCATGATCGTTAGGGTGTGAAATGTGAGAGGCAAAAATCTTCTGAACAAAAGTTCAAATAAAAAGAAAATACATTGCTAAATGACCGCCTAGGCACTAAATTCCTGAATTATGAAAGATAAGGATAACTTATTTTATTTTCACTCACCAGGCAAGGTATATGATTCAGAACACATTAATATTTTTTTTTTCTGAAAGGGACTATCTTCCTAAAATTGATTTATTCAAAATAAAATATTTCAAATTCTGAGTTCTGTTTTTATTGACAGTTATAAAATGACAAAAACATCAAACAATATCTGGATTAAATAGGCATGACATTCTAAGTATGAGATCCCTAAATGCTAAACAATACTAAATTTCAATTCAATTCTGATACCTGAACAATAACATAGGAATTGAAAAAACTAAAATCAAATACACCTTCAAGCAAAAGTTATAATACCCCAACACTTATTTGTGCTTTGTGATAATTGAAAATCATTAAAATTGTCCTAAACTGAAACATGGTGAAAGTCTGGTTAAGCTGAATCTTAAAAGTTAAATAATTAATGGACTACAATGAGATTCAATTATCACACATTGAGATAACATGCCAATTAAAATTTCCATTTTAAATTGTCCAAAGAACAGATTATTAAAAAATTAAAATTTAGTTGACTAAAAATAAAAAACCTTAATGGGCATTTTATCAATATAAAATATCAAATTAATATCACTTCAGAAATTAAAAATTCAACCAACATACTTTAACTAGAAAATTCTGAAGTATAAAATGTGAACATGTTTTATATTTAAAAGTATAGGTTATGAAATTACTCTCAAATATGCCAGTTATGAAATCACAGAATATTTACCCAGTTATGGATTATACTCAGAGAAAAGAAAATTCACGAAATCACATTTTCTTGCAGCTTTCACATCATTTAGGAGGCGAATCAGTTCTGAAGTTCCATTAAACGTTAGTCTCGTATAAAGTCCTTGGAAAATTACACAGAAGGCGAATCAGTTCTAAAGTTCCATTGAAAGTTCGTATGAGAGTCTCGTAAAAAGTTCTTTGAACATTGCACAAAATTTGAAACAAAATTACCGAATTAAATCACACGAAGATCTCTGAAAGTTGAGACTCCTCCAACTTAGTTCAATCGCTGACTCAAACCATTGTTCCGAATTATTACGGCACGATGCTTCCAGAATATCACCTATATTAATTTTTTGGATTTGCAGGAATCTTCACAATAATTGACATACATATCGTTGATCACATGTTGACGCGAGACGCTCACTTTCTTTGATGATCAGGGCTCCATTCACCATTGTTGGCTAACTCCTTTTTCTTACTTTCGAAACGATAACAGGAAGAAATGATTACTTGTTGAACAATTACTTCAGCAGTTTCATAATCGAATAAAATTCAGATGCTAAAATTATCTCTCGAATTTTTATTTAGAACTTGACAGATAATTAGCCTGGGGCTCCCTACGCTGTAAAATGGCTCGAAGCCTAACAATGGAATGTGGGGAGCCCCTCCGCAAAACACACTTCTTAGATCACGACTTTTCCCCAACTGATTTCTTAGCGTCTCTCAACGTACTTTTTTTAAAAAACTGTTGCCACACTGCGCGTGGGGAAACTTTCATCTTATTTCTCGGAGTCATTCTTTTCGACGTCTGCCGATCGGGGATAAGGAAAACCAGTTTCTTCTATGACGTGGCGTTTCCCATACTGGGGAAGTTCGCAAGGAGAAATTGATGAAGGTGAATATTTCTCTTAACGTGAGTGGCAAGGGCTGGTTTGTTTATTTACATTTTGTATGTTTTGGTTCTGCTAATGCTCATGGATTTCTGCTAAGAGTGCTAAGAGTGTTACATTTTTATGTAACATCCTCCCACTCCAACGAGAGAGAAGGTGTACCTGGCATAAATTTACACAATATGCAACATACACTATACATATGAATCCGCCATATGAAAACAAATGCAGAGAAAAAAAATTATTTATATATATATATATATACAAATACAGTGAATTGAAACCTAATATTTGCAAATAACATACCCCCCAAAAAATATGTACAATTGACCCAAGTATTCACATCAAATTCTTTCACATACACAGCAAAGAGCAACGCCCGTGGCAAATTTTTCCTTGCCATATCAGTATTTTCATGTACCAATGAGAGAAAAATAGTTTGCTTTGGTTATGAGAGTTTAAAAATGGATTTCTGCTAAGAGTGTTACATTTTTATGTAACAAGTATCTATGAAAAAACTAGCAGAAATATACCAGAAAGAGTACAAAAAATGTTGATGTAACAGAAATGCATAGAATAAAGAGAAAAGTGTAAAAAGCAGAAATTATGAGAAATAAAAACAATTGAATATTCAGTGCCTGTAGCTGTAGCTAGTTCAAGAACTCAGATAGGTAGTACAAAAAATCAATCAAAATCTTTCATGGTATAAAAAGTCCCACGGTGGCCTACTCACTAAACTCCGTCCCCGTAAGAACAAAGAAAATGAAGCAGCACTCCGCTTGGCCAGTGCTTGAATGGGCGAACTCCTCTCGGCTATGCTGCTGTGGGACCGTGTACGCTAATGGGAGCTGGTGCTCTCGTGGCTCCAATGTCCTCCATGTTTAAAGCTACCTCTGGGGTTGTCAATTTCAGATAGTTGGTCTCTCATCTAGAATCGTTTCAAAATTAGAGGTCCCCGAGCTAAGTCGAACTTCCTGTCACTGCGGCTCTTTCAAATGGAAACCGCCCATCGCCTTCATATATGGGGGGAATCTGGGATCTCCCCGCGGTTGACAGAGGGCATTTGCAAGAACATGGCAGAAAAATGTGACACAGAAGAATTTTATCTACAACCAACCACTGCGTCGAATACAAAATCTACACCAAACTGCTTACATATGAAGGAATATATGAAGAACATTACATACCTAATAGATTTATTATTGTGCTGGTTTTCAGTATTGGTATGATCATAGAAATTGACATCATTGACTTATCCAAAGAAAAAATTCGTCAGTTTCTCCAGCATAATCACGAATCATAACGTAAAAATATTGAAATTCAAAACTATGTGTTAATGAAAGACTACTTTGAAGGAAGTACGGACAGGGCTTTATATCAAAAGAAACTTGACAAACTTTATAGAGGAACATTGCATCAGTTAAAAATATAGCATTATTCATGTAACATTAAAAAGAATTATTGCAAATGCCATGTCGAAATAGTTAAAAAAGAATTAAAAATTGTACAATAATGAAATCGTCTTTACTGTCAACTTTTTGTTGAGTTTCTTGCGGCTTCATCATTTTTCAGATAAATTCATCACTATTTTCAGATCTTGACTTGGATTATTCTTATTAAGAAGCTGTTAGCTGTGATAGTACTAATATCAGTACATTTTTATAAAAAAAATGGTGTGAAAAATGGCTTAGAAAACCATTTACGAGTAAATCGTCTCCTTCAATGGTTTAAATTCACATTGTGCTATATGAAGCTATTAACTGAAACTTTCGATTTCTGCTACAGGATCTGAAATCGTGATGGATTCATCAGATCAATATGAAGTCTCTGAAAACTACAAAAATTTGACATAAAAATTATTTGCAATGTTAGCGCTATAACTTTTCTTTAATTTTTCTCCATTTTGTGACTGCCCATCATAGTAGGTTTTTTTTTAACATAGTGCCAGTTATTCTGAAGCTGCTAGGCATGAGTACTAAGCAAAATATGCTCCGAAAGCAGGCTTAATTAGAACACGCCATTTTTCTCTAATCTGCCATATCATAAGACCTTCCCATGAAAAGAATGCTCTCTTTGAATTTCTTTGCTAAAAGTTTCAGAGATCAGATAGGGAAATAAAATATTTACAACCAATAAACACAAAAAGATTTCAGCAAATGAGACGTATTTAAAGATGGGGAATAAAAACGAAACAAGTCCCACGTCTCTTATTATAAAAGAAACAAACAGAAATAATATCTACGAAATTATTATTTTTTATGGGGAGAGAAATTCCTTAAGGAAAAGAATTACTTTTTTCAGCCGATAAAATACTATAATTTAAAAATTTTCTTCTTCCTCATACAGATAATGTGAATGTATTTGAAAGTTTTGATAGTATCTTCGCAATATAATTCAGAAACAGAAGCAAAAATAAAATAAGAAAGATAAACAATGCTGAAATCATCTGTTTTAGAACACTTTCAGACACACAATTTGTACACGTGCTATTGAATACCATCTATTTTTTTATTCACTAGGGGCCAAAGCTCCTAGACTTCGCTACGCTCGCTTTTCGTATGAGGCATTCGGCCCCTAATAAGGCTTATTCGTAAAAAAGACATAATTGACAAAACCCAAATATTGGATCTGATAAAATGTTACCGAGCTACACATTCCTTGTTTCTTGCATGTTTCTTGGAAAAACTTCACACTATTTTTAATTGTGTAAGTGTTCCAAGTAAGTTGTAAGTTGTTTCAAGTTGCGCATTTGCCATCCAAGGCGATTTTTTATAATTTGACGACTTACGCGTACGTATAGTTAGTAATTATTTCTAAGAAAACAGTGCTTCATATGTTTTCTTTGGTAAAAACTACGAAACAGCTATTATATTTTGCTACTAATCACGACTTTTCATTATCTGGCGATTTGCAAATGCTCATACGTAACCGATAATTATTGTTCATGTAAGGTTGCCTGGAAAACAGTTATCCATACATTCATATACATAATCCTTTGCACACTGGCTTATTTAGCATCGCGAAAAATATCATCTCGGGCAAACATCTAAGCTGTATTTGCTATAAAGGCATAATTAACACCGCCAAATATTTCTACGGAGACAAATACACAAGCTGAGCCTAACTGGCGTTACTATAATATACATTTGAATTATTTTACATTTTCAAAATACTGGATGCTAACATTTTAGAACGTACTCAGTATTTAGATTCATCTAATTTCATCATCATCTTTAGATTCATCTAGTGATTGAGACAGCGTTCTTTCAGATCGTACCTAATGCCAAAATGGCACTTTTTAAATCAGTTACAATTCTTATTAGAGAAAGTACTAGAAAAACGAACTGACGTCAGTTTTAAAAGCCTGTTATCTAAGAGAACTTACTATTTGGAAATTGTGAACTTTGTGTAACACACTTTGACTTATTTATTTTACTTACTTTTAAATTTAGCGTAAAAATGGTGTAATTCTACTTCATGTTTGTTAATTTCACGCAGGAATTGCTTTGTCGCAAAGGTATGAATGATTTATACAGGTGAAACTTGCCAAGCCTGGAAACCATTCAGCATATTTTTTCAGTTTTTTATTAATATCTTCAAAAATAATTGGAATTTCGAAACTTAAGTCAGGTTAGCGGCTTCCCCAGAATTTTCCGAATCCGTGGACATCTTCGTCGAAACTCATATCCCCACGGTTTCGGAGGCGATAGCAGAACGAGCTTTCACAGCGGCTGCGGCGGCAGTGGCCGTTACGTTTTTTTTTTTTTTTTTTTTTTTTTTTTTTTTTTAATAGAGAGATTTCCAATACAGCACAGACGCAGCGGGCGAGATTCTCCTTCTGCTCCCATCTAGAAGTCTCCTATTTTGCACTCAGCATTACCGCACGCTCTCTTGAACGTTAATAGAAGTTCAGAAAACCTGTGAGTGCTTCCGTTGTCGCCTTGTACTTGCATGCACGGGCAACGCTGGAATTATTCTACAAAGTATAAAATTCAAAATATCCACCTATTAATCTCTCAAATCATTGAAGTAATGCAACAGTTTTATGTCGGGGATGTCGTCGAAAACTTTAAAGTCATTTTCAATAATTCATTGTTTCACGCTAATTCTAGCTCTTTATATTTGCGTGAGATGACTATAGGCAAGCAAGCACTACTAGGCTTTTATGCGCCACTACATTTAAGTTTAAAAAAAATCACTATATAAAATCATTGAAAATAATTATTTTTATTGTCTGTGACTAGAAAACTAATATGACATCTACTTATGTAATACGCTAACGTATGCGGTTCCAAAATCGACGATATTTCTACGTTGCGAAAGGCAACAACTAGATGTAAACATTAGTGTATTAACAATAACGCATGTGCAAAAATCCAAATTAACCGTTCAGTGACGTCAAGCGGAGCAAGCATATTCATTACTTTTATTTATGTATGCCACGCAGTAGCTAGATTACAAAATAACAATAATGGACACGTGAAAATGCAAGATATTTCGGATCTTCTCACAGCTTTAAAATATCTAATTTACAATACTTGCGCATTCATCGCTCATCTAAAAACGTCACTATGCAGTGGATTAAAGCCCATTTCAGCCATTCCCTGTTTCCCTCATATTATTGTAACTAAGGATAACTATAAAATATTGCAACCATACTATAACAACAAAAACATGAGGTTGCTAACTTTCCGTAACACTGGTGTTATTCAAAGAGAAAAGTACCTATTAGCCGAACCAATGAATGGAAGGCACCACACTAAATACTAATTTGAGGAAGTCTTGTGTTACTGTAATTAAGAAGTATTTCTGTAGGAAGTTGTGCAACATGTTCCACAACGTATCACACAATATAATATTTTCATAATTATTTTATGAATGAAATGTCATCAATTATGTCTTTTTGTACACTTTGCAATGTCAGTACTTGCCATGGCCACCACCGGCTTTCATGATGACATCCAAAATTGTAGCAACCCTAACCTAAATTAATTGAATGACAAATACCGTTAAAAGAAGGAAACATGATTTTCTTTCAAATGAGTCCAATAATTTGGCCAACACTGCCCTGAGTAATAAAGAACAGTAATGTATAGGGCAGCGAAGTTTGCCACCCTGCCCGCTAGTTTTGGAAATTTCGCATACAAATCAAATCACATACTAATTCGTTATTTTGAAAAACATTTAGCTATTTAATTAAAAATTACATTTAAATCCTAAGAGTATGGAAATTTTTGTTCTTTAAATAACCGATTTTGAATAACTATGTAACCTGAACAGAAAACTTTTAAGTTATCTTGGCTTGCTCCGAAACGTTTCTCCTCCCTCAGACTCCTAGCACTTCAATATGGGTCATTAAACATTTGATAAAGCTCTCCAGCACTTCTACTTCTGAACTAATGATCCAGTAAGAGGGGTTTTGTTAAGTATAGAATACCACTGCATTATGAATGGCTCTTCCTAATAATGGGAATGTATAATATATCAAAATAGATAGGTCCGATAGCCTTATATGTTGTAGGCTAACTAAATGCAGTATGAATAGATTTGCCATCTTAAAATCTCACTGAATCTGAATTTAGCTTCTAATGTTTTAAATTACATTAATATTATAATGTTTTAAATAACAATATGTGATGAAGAGAATTTTAAAAAACTTTCTAAAACTTTTAATATAATATTTACTTAAATCAATGCTTCTCAGAGGGTAGGTCATGTGATATTCCAGAGAAATATATGGTAGTTGATAAAAATAAGTAAATATACATTAATTATGCACTAGGTATTAGGGCATTAATTGGAGAAAAAACGTGTCCTATGGTATCCGCTAATCAACTGACATGGCTTATTTTCACAAGTGTTAATGAATAATGTCAATAAGAATTTTTAAATATGTGTCCTATGTTTAAGCTCAGCTTATTTGAAATTAAATTTTGAATAGAAATTGAATTTTTTCTTCTTCTTTTGTCATAGTTTTCTCAAAAGAAAATTCAAGATTTTTATTTCAAGCAATACAATATTCATTTTTAAAATGCTGATCACTAGTACCCATTTCCAAACGAATAACACTGTTCGTACGTGCCATTAATTTGCTAAAATTCCGAACTTATAAAAAAAAAGTCCTGAAACATCCTATTGTTTAAGATACTCGAGAGAACTTCTTCCAGTATTTTATTTTTTTTTTAAACTGGTCTAATAAAATATCAAATTTTACGACTAAAATATCAAACCATTACGACAATATTTCGAAAGTTTGGAATTGCAGCAAGGCTAGACTCCATACGAACCCTGGAATACCCCTGGAATAATGAAAAATAATTAAAAAATTAAGCAAGCATTCCTGTTATGAAACAACCTTGAAAAATTTTTATTGGCAAATGCAATGAATGAGAGCGTTATTAAAAAATATCACTAATTATTTTTGATATGTCCTAAGTTATTAAGTACTTTTGTATAATTTATAAGGCTTCATATTGTGAATATTTTCAGCTATATTCACTAATGATTAAATATTAAAAATTCCCAGAAGTCTATAACTAACTTCAAGGACATAATATATGTCTTTGATGGGAGCGATTCTTTTTGTTTTTCTCACATTTCAAAATTAATATTATTTTACTACGAAGTATCTATTTAATAGTGTTCAAAAATATTTTTAATAAATCTTTAAATTAAACTATTATTAAATTATTTCATCCAACGTCAGCTCAGAAAGTACATGACCATAAAAATGTAAAAGCAACAGATAAACAAACCCTTAACAAATTTTCTTTGAAATAAAATCATAAAGAATGAATAAATACGTAAATTCCTTTGAGAAAACGCAAACGCTGAGAGAAAAAAATAATATTTATGCTTCCAGCCATACGGAAATTTTTATTCTCTTTGGCTAAACTTAAAAAAGGGGAAATCGATGGGAACGTGAAAAGGCTTGAAGCGTAAAATTATCGTGAAAGATCGAAAGAGAAAATTACAAATACATAAACTCTAATGACTCATATAAATATTCAAGGAATTATTTTTTTCCTGAATGTTATTTTTCTCTTTGAAATTTTGAATAAAGGTTAATAAAGGCGATTGATACATTATCTATGCTAATGCGCCCCTTAAAATAATGATTCGACAAATAATTCTATTTTAAAATCGCCCAATATAAATGGCACTACTTTAATAATATGCTTGAGTTGCTTGTTGTAGTTCATAATACCGAATTCCGGCATTTTTGCAAAACGTTCTATTTTTAGGCGTCGTTACAAACTGTGCTATTTTAATATAATAGTGATTGTGTGAGAAAATGAATATGGTTAAAAATACATGTTTTAATGTAGAATGAGATTTTATGTAGAAAATAGTTTTTAACTGTGCAGGCTTTTTATTGCGGAGCCCTGGAAAGCATAAAATAAAAACTTAATCTTGCAAGATAAACTATAAAGAAATGAAATTCTCTACTCTAAGAAAGTTTTAGAGAAAAACACAGATATTTTAGCTTTTGCGAGAAATAAAATTTTTAAATATTCAAAATACTTTTAAAATTTAAAATATTCATAATTTTTGTGGTAATGGTGGTACTATTTTCTCGAATATTTGTTAAATAAATCTCCTTTTTAAATACTTTCTAATAATTTAATTAAATTTTTTAAAAATTAAAACTATTTTAAAATTCAGAATATTTTGTAGCACTGGTGGTACTATTTTCTTGAATATTAATTGAATTAAATTCCAAATATTTTATTTTAATTTGGAATATTCCTAATATTTTCTAGTGCTGGTGGTACTATTTTCTCAAATATTCGTTGAGTTAAAGTTCTTTTTCTGATAATTTAACTTTTTACACTTAAACGAACCCTCACTTAGCAATTTTTGTAGCAATATATAAAAAGCAAAATAATTTTTATTACTATGGGCATTGTTTACTGGTTTGCATATAAGTGATTTCAGTAACCAACAAATACCGGTAAACATATATGAGGCATTGAAAATATGTAACTTTTATGTTAAATTATTTGATGCAAATGACACCCGTTAAAAATTAATTAAACATCATTATTTAGCTAAGTATTACTGTTTATAGAAAATTTGGGGCAATTTTACACTGAATTTGAAATAATAATTATAATAATAATAACAGTGGTGAGGGTGAACAAGAAATTATACAGGCAAAACTAGCTTTAAAGTAGTGAGCGAAGAACGTTTTTTTTTATGTTCTTGTCCAAAAGCAATTCATTTCTTGTCGAAACAAAGCTTATGACAGAAGGTTTTCAAAAGAAGCGACTTTTTCGAATTACAAGTCATAATTAGATTTTCATCTGAAAGCTTTCTAGAAAACAACTCGATTCGAAACGTTAAACAATTTCCTACTCCTATTAAAATGAAAAGAAAGTATTAAAATAAAAAATTGTGGGTGTATGAGAAAAAAATTCGACAGTAAAATTTTTAAGCCTCTAGTATCCATTTTTTAACTAAGTTTTTTCTTATGTTGTTCTTTTTTTACTAAGTTTTTTTTTCTTTTACAAACTTGAAAAAAAAAGCCGAAGGCGTAAAAGTAATTTAAAATATCAAAGTGAAAAAGTGGAAGGGGATAAAATTTCTCTGATCTAGATAAATATTCCTTTTTTCCACCCCGTATTCGGGAAACATAATTTATCAAGAAAATTGGACAAACATATTACCTTTTGAGACTAGTATCTATTTAATTTAGCAAACATTAATAACCTGAAAATAAGATTCTACACATATATAAAACACAGAAACGTTCTTCGTCATTAAAAAATAACATTTTTTTTCTTTAAAAAAATTGATTATCTACCGAAATTTTTAATTTTGCGTAAACATCTTCCACTAATTTTGTAAATATCTTAATTTTGTTAAGTAAAGGAACGGTAAAAACTGTGCTTTAGCATTTTTGTTGCCAATTAATTGTTTTCAGCTCTTGGGGAAATATTTCCGATAAAACAGAAAACCTTTTCTGTTTTTGATCAAACTGAATATTCAGATTATAGAAGATTTCTGCACATATTAGTATTTCTATGAGAAAGAAAATGTAACCGAGGATACAAAACTTGTCTTTGTAGATTAGGTAGTAGCCAATAAAGGCTAACACCCCCTTGGAAAAATACACGATGACGCAAGTCGCAATTTTTGAAAAAGCGATTTCGCCAACATCCTACGTTTGTATAATTTACGCTCAATTTTGCGCTTTTCAACCCTATGGGTACACCGTCACTTAAGCTAAATAAAAATAGCGCTATGTAGAATTGGCAACCCTTGAGCACAAGAAAGGCAGCTTCTGCTAGCTGGCGTAACCAGTAGCCCTTATAGGTTAGGTTACCTCGCAACCGAATTGTGTTATCGAAGGTTATATACAAGTAAAAGGTAGTCATTTAGCCAAATCTTTCGTTTAGAGTAGAAGTTTAGGGCAGTGCTTTCCAACCACTGGTTACGCGGACCAACGCTAATCTACGAAAAAAATCAAATTCATTTAGACTCAAGCAACAGTAAATGCCATATTTGTTAAAATTTGTATTCATATGAGATTTGGTTCAATAAATAACATGCTTGCTTGTGTTTCTTTATATTTTCAGGATGACGCCAGTCGGCAGGTGACAAAGGTTGGTAAACCTTACTTGGTTTCTAGAACAGCATACATTCCTGCCGGAGATTCAACCACATGATCTAGACCTGATTCAACCACATGATACATCGATCTCTTTAATTGATCCGATGCTTATCAAAACGTCTGTAATTGCTTTGAAATAATGTTTTCGTTTCAAAGAACTGAAAATAGCGGCGATCGGATTGAAATCAAAATGGAAAAAAATTACCCTACAAGAAAATTAAGCCTAATTTTTAGAATTAGGAAGTTAATATAACAGATCCTAACTTAACGTCACCTAAAACAAATTTGATGGCTAAGTATCATTAATGTCTGACGTCATAAAAGCAACTGAGAATAAATTGATACAGATTATTAATACAAATTAGAGCAAGGTGTGATATTCCAGAATATAGTCTGTTTTGCGTTAGATTGTTGGTGTGATCTTAAATTATAAATCTAAAAGTGCTCCTGTCAATCGTGTTGTTTTGTATTTTCAGTATATAAGTAGACTTAAATGCTAAGTGTTTGTTGTAGGATTCTCTTTTTTTAATTTCGATAACGTTTTACAGCTGACTGAAGGAACGGAGAAATTTCTCACTATCACGGAAGTTATGCATAGAGAATAAGATTACATAGATGAAAAAATAAAAATGGCAACTTTTAGTAAAGCAGTCCCATATTAGTTTCATTCTACACCAACGAAATACAAACATTTCTGTATGTCAATCTATGGGAGAAAACGAAAAAACTCAGTGTGTGGAACCTATTGGCATACAATAAAATAGGCAATACCTAGCTGATTATCAAGTTGAATACAAAATTTAGCCTCAAATCAAGTCAAGTAGTACATTCCGTAAATACAAATAAATCATTGTTACTAAAAATAAATAAATGAAATTATTGTAATCGGGAACGAAGTTTCCTAGTAAACTGTGGTATATCTATAGTAAACTGTGGTATTCCTGGTAAACAGTATATAGGAAAATTTTCTTGTATATTTGTTTATTTTCATACAGCATCGTATTTATTAGACAACAAAAAGAAAATCAAAGACAGTAAAAACACCATTTATACGTATTTCAAGGGCCTATGGGGGAAAACGTATAAATGAGAAAAACGCACAAACGAAAATATCAAAAGTACGGACATTTTCGTAATAACACACAATAAAAAGCCAGATTTCAATTAAAATACTGCTTCTTATATTACTGCATGAAAATAAAATACACAGTAGGTATGTAATACTAAGTTTTATTCTGAATTTAATGTACAGCTAGTACTTGTATTCATATTCATTCCGCATGTACGAAATATTTTATAATTTTCGGCTGTGCGGCTGTGTGGGAATGCACAGAAAAAAAATTCATTGTACATAATTAAAAGTGCCTGCTTAACATAATTAAAAGTGGCCTGCTTAACACAGTTTCTCGCCTTTTCATTTCTAGAAAAAAAACATATAAATGAAGTTTTCAATTTCAGAAAAACGTATAGGTGAAATTATTTAACATTAAATCCAATGGATTTCGCCGGGACCGTTCAAAAAAACGTATAAATAATAAAAACGTATAAACGAGAAATGTAATAAGCGGTGCTTCACTGTATTACCAGGAAAATTACTAAGATTTTCTGTAATAAGAAAAACATTTTAAAGTGAAACCTTAATTAAAAAATCTATGTTTTATTTTGAAAAATTCAGATCAGGCGATGTTGCCTACGTATAATTGACGCATTTTTCATGCATATTTTTTCATATTCACATTCACAGTGTTTAAGTTAATATGGCATTTACGGAATTGTCTAATATCTGTCTTACAAACGAGTTAAAGTACGTTATTGGAGTAAAACGGACTTCAATATTCTAGAAAACTTTTTAAATAAGCTCCGATTCGAGTTCGAGAACTACTTTAAAAGAATCCTTTTCTATGTCTAAAGCTACCGGAATGAGTTTTTTTTTTTCCCAGCATCCTTTCTTTGCAGTCTTGAAACTTCTTGTTTTCAAACTTTAAACAGTTCTCAAATGGAGAAGGGAAAATCGTGGTTTGGTTAGAAATTCAATTTTGTCTCGCTCTCCGAATCACAAAATTTAGTTTTCTTTAAAATCTTTATAGCTTAAAGGGAATTAACTCTTTTTATGCCACAACTCTAGAGACTGGAGAATAATATTTTCTTTAATTAAGTATTCCAAGTAGAAGCAATCTTGAGGAGTATTAAATATCGGCACAGGATGTAACAGCATTTCAAGATTAACAATTGTCAGGAATTTTGATTTATTTTATTACGGCGGCAACAAAAAGCTTTCATTCTAAGTAATTTTGAAATCATGCACATAAAATTCATTTTTAGATCTATCCTTTAAGATAGCACAACCATAGGCACACCCACGGAGGGGGTTAAAGACCAGCCAAAAAAACCCTATAAAGTTAGATGCGAAAAGCTTTAAAAATTGAAAATTGTCCCTAATGAATTAAAAAATTTTATTTTAAAGATTGTCTCCAAATTATTTCTAATTTTTGTGGGGGTGTTGTTATTTAAATAAATAATATTTCATATATTTTATGTCATATATTATTTAAATTTATGAAATAAATGATATTATTTGAATTCCATTAATTTCATATATTATTTAAATAAATAATATATGAAATAAAGTTAAACATGGTCACATAACTGAGAAGTTGAATAATTATTTATGACAAACGAGTTATGCTGATAGTGGGCTTGTGTTGTATGGACAAGTGCCATGTTTTGACGTTATAAGAGAGTTATAACTATAATCTATGTCAATATAACCGAGTTCAGCAGTATTTTTCAGAAGACTGAAGGTAAGACATCTGTCACACACAAGTTTTCCAGAAAAATAGGAATATCTCTGGAAACGTACAAAACCCTTGTTGTTTGTTTTCTCTTGTTATATGTCTGTATATATTTGTTTTCTCTTGTTATAGTTAGGCAGAGAATGATAAATACTGATTAATATAATAAAAAAGAAAATTACGAAAAAATTAATAAGCATGAGCTATACGTTTGATGACTGGTTTTATAAACAGTTAACAAGTCTTGAAAGAGTATAGGACCAACCAATCCGAAGGAGTCAAGTAATACTTTGATTGACACTCTTTTAGAAAATCTAATCCTTTAATTATGAAACAGGCGCCTTTAAAAATCACTAATGCTCTCTTTTTGGGGAGGAGGAGGCTTGACATGATTAGAAAGGGAGCGGAAAGCTGTCCATTTAAAACAATCTACTCTAATAAAACATGCAATCATGATGTAAGCTGATTAAAAGAAGTATTTGGTAGTGATTTTTCCAAAGGAATGTTTACGCGACGAATAGATTTTTCTTTTTCTCTTTTTACAATTTTAATTTAGGGGTACTTCTAAGTACCGCCAGTAGATAAGGGTTAAGGAAATGACGCTTGTAAATATTAACTTATTTATGGATCGATTAAACGAAGGAGTGTTTGCATAAGGGCTTATCCATTGTCCTGTGTTTCCTGTGATGTGCGATTTTTTTTTTCTGTGGATATACTTGAAGGATATCAAAATATTATCTTCGTAACATTTAACTCTTTTCTATAGTATTATAATCAACTTCATTGTTTTAGGAATTTCTACATTAAAAATTTAAATACTCACCTGTGGAATTTTTAGTTTATTAAATCGAAATAGTCAAAATAATACTTAAGTTGAAATGCAATATACTTCAGATACTCTCATGATAGGAAACCCCAACACAGTACTTCAATATAAGTTTAAGTTCTCAACACGAAGCCCCACCATAGTCGAGTGCAAAAGGCACTGAACATGGTAGACATCTGAAGTATGTCGGTCCTTGGTTGGGGCCTGGCACGCGGCTGTCGGAGATTTTGTCGGTTTTTCCCAGATGTAACGTGAATGTAAAAGAAATTACAATTTTTTCTATTTTAAATACATTTCCAAACAAGCTGTCATTAACATAATTTTGGGATGATAAATAGCGTTTTAAAGTCTACGCTCAGAGAGGTTCTCATCCGAACATTCTTCTTCGCAGATGCTGCCCTGTCGGGATTGTTCAATTTGTTCTTGAATCCTACGAAAAATAGCATCATACGTCGGGATGGATCAATTTGTTCTTGAATCCTACGAAAAGTATCATCATCTGTCGGGATTATTAAATTTGTCCTGGAATCCCAAGAAAAATATCATCATCCGTCGGGATTGTTCAATTTGTTCTTGAGTCCTACGAAAAATATCATCATCCGTCAAAGTTTCGAAGGTTCATCAGACTGGAAATCATCCAGAATTACATGCGTAAGTACGAATCTTTTTTCGTAATGTGTTCCCACAAAGTTGCAGGTTTGGGGTTTTCGCCTTCAACGCCATCGAGTGCTGGTAGGTGTGCTCTTAATACCCCAAAACTGGGTATTTTCAACTTAGAATAGAATAACTGTTCTTAACAACATTTATGATTAATACCAATTTGATTTCTATTATTGCTCCTTTTTTTTAATACAAAGTTTTTAATTTTAATTTGACTTCATTATGAGTATTTTTTAGTGCTTTTTATTATTATTATTGAGCGTTTGATTATTTGGTATAAACTACTTTATCAGCCATTCCACATTTTTTTCACTAACTTTAATAATGAAAGATGTTCCATGGTAGTCCTTATTTTTTTTGTGCAAGTGACAGCTTTGGCAATATTTTTAATGTGTTACATTGATTAATATAACTCATAGCTAATTTTAAGTTTACTATTATATCCCAGAGCTTATTTTATGTTTATTATTTTTTAAACTGTGATAGTTTATTATGGTTTGTTATTGAAGGGTAGAGGGGATTATATGCATCTTATGATTGATTTAATGATCACTAAAATAAAAATTACATGCAAATAGTTAGAAAACTAGTAGTTATAAGTAATAGGTTTAAAAACACATTTTTTACGGTAAATTTAAACTTTTATGAATATTTCAGATTGATGAACAAAATATTTCTATTAAAAAAATCATTAATACAATTTTTTTATAATAAAATTTCCGTTTAACGAATTTTTCAGAATTACAAATTTGATTTTTGGTCTCCTGAGATTCATATTCGTAATTCAGATTTTATTGTCTGTATATATTTAGTATAGTTGAATTTCCCTCGATTTTTCAAATTGTCAAATACACTGCTCCTTGTTATTATTCCTATTTACAATTTTATTCCAACAGTTATATTTATAGGCTATATTTAATCAAGTATTTTATTCAACATGTATCATATAGCTTCTTGAAGTTTTATCAAATTAAAAAGTTATAAAGGGTTCCTAAGTTTCTCGTATATCTTTATCTTTCTTCTTCTTTTTTTTACTTTATACTTAATATATGTATATATATATATAGTATATATATATATATAGTATATATGTGTGTGTGTGTGTGTGTGTGTGTGTGTGTGTGTGTGTGTGTGTGTGTGTGTGTGTGTGTGTGTGTGTGTGTGTGAATATCCTTACCCACCACAATACAAGCTTTTTTTTAAGCAATAGTGTTAATTCAAAAACAAATACCCAGGTAAATACCCATTTTGGGTATATACCCGGGTATTTACCCTAGAAAATAAATACCCGGGTATTTTACTTCACTGGTCCTATGTAATTTGATTTGGGAATCACGAAAGTCTTCCCTATAATGAGACTTTTGCTTGCTAAAATGGGATTCGACTGTATCAGTAAATCTCTGTCATTGACAGTTAACGGACTAATTAAATCCTAGTTCTGGATGATTTATAGATTTGTCTAAAAATTGTTTTCGGTAGTATGTTTATAAACAATAGATAACTGCAAATTACGAAAGTGAACAATAAGTTTTTCTGAAACAGTCAACGTACACTAAAGTACCACGGCGTGATTTATATGTGAAGTCAAAGTTACAGGAAATACTAAAAAGGGTGGTAACACGCTTTAATTCATTATTACAAATAAGTTAGCAATGCAAATTGAAAAAGATATCCAAAATAAGGAAGGAAAAAGACTAAGTTAAGAAAAAATTACTCTCTTAAATTTTTAAATAGTTACACCTTTAAATTAGCACCCCCCGTACAAAAATTTCCCAGTTAGTAAAATGTGTCTCGTATACTAAATACAAAATTTAAGAATCATACTACTAAAAATATCAGGAATATAGAGATAAATATATGCTGAATCAACCACTTTTAAATAGCTGTCGAAGAAGAAAAAAATCACGTCAGATGATTGGATTTCAGGGGTCGTACAGAAATCACAAAAGAAAATAATTTTTTTGCACTCTACCATTAAATTTTCACATTGAAATTCATCCATAGCTCCTGATCATCTTTGTTTAATGATATCTCTGGAGACATTTTAGGGTGTACGGCTCAAATTTTGTGCATCATCACATTAGTATATGGGGAACATTTACTAATTGGAAATTTTTCTGTACGGGGATCGTATATAAATTTTTAAAAAAATTAACATTTGAAATATAAAGGAGATTAACTTTTTCGTAATGTAGATTATTTTTTCTCAACCTTATTTTGAGCATTTCTTTTTTTTTTAATTACATTGCCCACTTATTTCTAAAAGATGAAGAATTAAAGCGGGTTGTCACCCTTTAGAGACACCCTATGCATACTGTTAAGTTAAGATGAGTAGTCAAATATTATTTTTGGATCATAAACAGCTGATTATACACTACTTTTTGCTTTTTATCATTTTTTATGCTCAAAAAGAGACAAGTGCAACAGTTCATATTAAACGGCAAATCAAAAAACCGTCTTCTTTCAGACTTCTCTTTACGCTAACATAATTAGTGAATAAGTACTAATGTGATCCATCTTCAAAAAGTACAGGTAAATGAGAATGCTGTATGTACTGTCAGAATATTAGTATTACTCGTTATAAGATGAAAGTTTAAAGTGAGCGGTATCTATGCTCACCGTTTATAGATAAAAGTTTAAAGGTATAGTGGTACTTACATAAGTACCAACAATAGACAACAGGGTTAAAATAATCGCTCTTTGCTTTTTGTCAGATTTTTCCAAACTATAAAGCACGAAAAAAATTCCAAATGAGAATTGAATAGGAGATAACTTCTGTATTTCGTTTAATAATAAAAAGAAATATTCATTTTATAAAAATATATATATTTCTTTTCTTGTTAATATAAATATGTTATCGGAGAATAAATTCTAAAATTGTAAAATTAATTTATATGGATGTCGACCCTATTGTAAATTAGTGAAAACACGTAAGAAATTACAAACCGTCTAATAATGCAAATTTCTTGCTTGTACATGTACTACTTCAAAGCCATATACTTAAAAATTAATAGAAAATGCCATCGAGCATTTCACTCAATTATTGCTCATGCAACTCGTCTTGACTTTAGCTAAATAAACTTATTTTTAAGCCCAGTTCCAAGATGAAATAAGCTGATTAGAATTTCCTCATTTTTATGAGAAAAACTTTTTAAGTGTATAAAAAGTTAGATAAATAACCTCATAAATATACGTACGGCTTCTACAATACTATATCACATTAAACATGCAATAAGTTTAAAGTAAGAAAACTCTTTTCCCAAAAAACTCAAGATCAAAAAATTTTAGTATTCAGTGATATAAAAAAACACTGTAACAGTTTCAGATGCGGGAGAAAAAAAATATTTTATACTTCTTGTTTACAAAATCTCGAAAAGTCGATTTAAGTGCAATTTAAAAATTCAATTTAGAAAGTGGCTTTTTGTTTACGTGCAGTCAAGTAAATCTCATTTTAGTAGCTTTATCTGAACTTTTTAAAACTATTTTACGCTAATGTTCTTCAAATATATATGTATTCGTAGGCAAAATTCATGTCATGAACGAAAAAACGCTGTTTTAAAGTGTATATTGTTATACCAATGTACACTCTAAAACAAATAAATCGACGCACCAAGAAAGAGGTGTCCGATTGAGACGAAAATTGATGGATAGGAAAACAATGTACAGAATAGTAAATGATTAAAATTTCAGAACAATTGAATAATTTATTTCAGAGTTACAGTCACAAGTTCAATAAGGTGTTGACCCGCCGCTAGCCTGGATACAAGCTGCCACACGGCGTGGCATAGACCGATAAAGCTCCCGGATGGTCTCCTGCGGTATTTCCTGCCAAATTCGCTCCAACTGTCGAACGAGGTCATCAACAGTCCGTGCCAGATGCAATCGCCTTCCCATCATATTCCAGACATGCTCGATGGGAGAGAGATCTGGCTATCTGGCAGGCCAAGAAAGACTTTGACAAGCTTGCAGACAGTTTAGAGCAACACGAGCCGTATGTGGTCTGGCATTGTCCTGCTGAAAAACCAGCCCAGTGCACTGCAAAAGGAACGGTAGCAAAACAGGTCTTAAGATGTCGTCCACGTACCGCTGTGCAGTAAGTGTACCTCTAATGACGACCAAAGGGGTCCGGCTGTGAAAGGAAATGGCACCCCAGACCATAATGCCTTGTTGAGGGCCGGTGTGGCGTGCAATAGTGAAAGCAGGTTCCCCTCTCTGCCCTGTGCGTCTCCAAACACGTCTTCGATGATCGTCAGGACACAGTTGGAAGCGGGATTCGTCGCTAAAGACTAGTACGTCCCCAGTCGGCATCATTCCAACCTGAACGAGCCCTGCACCACTGTAATCTGGCTCGGCAGTGTGCAGGCGTGAGTGGCAGGTGGCGTAACGGTCAGCGCGAGCGTATATTTCGCTCTCTCAACCGTCTGTGAATGGTCATGATGGACACTGGTGTTTGGGTTGAACGTCTGATGGTTGATAGAGATGAAGAAGGCGCTGTGACAGCTGATCGGACCATCACTCTCTCCTCACGATCTGTGTAGCCCTAGGTCGACCGCTACCAACCTGACGCTGCACTCTGCCATTTTCCACCCATCCTTGCCAGCATCTTCGAATCGTCGCATCGCTTCGACTCAAATGACGAGCGATTCTCGGATTAGTCCAACCGGCCTCTTTCAATCCAATGATACGACCTCTGTCAAACTCTGACAGTTGCTCGTAATGAGCGCGAATCCTGCAGCGAGGCATTTTTTAAGTTGTTGAAAGGTCATCTGAATCGCAATCAAACCGAAAGTTTTAACAACCGTTGAAGAACTGCTCCTTATATAGGTCTGCTGGATGCGCAGTTCCGATACGCTAGAGATCAAACTATTCATTCATTGGACACCAAATTTGAATCATTTGCATATCTGTTCAAAACATTCATGTATACGAAATTACAAAGCAATCGGATGATTGTTTCTTGGTGCGTCGATTTTTTTGTTATAGAGTGTATATATTTATACCAAAATGCGGTGGTATGAAATTTTCAAGGTAGTAGTTATGGGCATGCTGTATACAGGGTGATTCTAAATTGTTTTTACAAAATCAAAGGGGAGATAGGGCACATAATAAGGAATCAGAATCACATAGCAATGCGGGGTCGTCTTCATGTAGCTGTTAATAATCACTTTGGAACGGGTGCTGAAACAACAGTGAGCTTTCCGACCATTGTTTGACAAAAACTAATTTAATTTTCTCAAAAAACATGTGACTAAAATTCATAGTTTAAAAATTCTATTCCATTTCATGGATGAGATTTTTGGAGACAGGCCCATTGTCAATGAAACTAGCTTAAGAAATTAGACAAACACTTCATCACTTTACATAAAGTAATTATTTCCAGGTAAGTGAAAACGGCCTTTTTGAACCCCATTGCTGTGCGATTCTGAATCCTTATTACGTGCCTGTTTCCCCTAAAATTTTGTAAAAACAATTTATAATCCCCCTGTATATACAGGACGGTTTTAATACAACTTCCCCTATGAACATCATTCTATAGCTTAAATGGGTGATCAGATTGCCACAAAATTTGGCATCCGGACTGTTGACGAGAAGCGCTCAAAGGAGTTTTTTTTTAAATTTAGTTCAAAAAGTTTCCGTTAAGTGGCGCTGTGCATGGTGGAATTAGTTCAAAATATAACTCAAATTAGTTAATAAATACTCAAAAACTATCGAATAAATGTTGAAAATGTTCGTACATTTCGAATTAGCCATTTCCGTTATTAAATTCGCCGCTTTATCATTAAAAGCGCCATCTAGTGGATATTTTTTAACTTTTTTTTTTCAAAATTCATTGAGCGCATCTCATGTATAGTCTATATACCAAATTTGGATACAATCCGTTCAACCGATATAGCTGTAGAACAGTGTGTTCACAGAGGAAGTTTAATTATAATCATCCGATATATTGAGAATACATTAAATAAGTTTTATCGCTCACCACTTCTGCGTTATTTTTTGACGACTGCTTCAAATGACTGTGACCATCGCATTACTTGGAGGAGTTGCTGAAGTAATGCCTTGGAAAGGAGTTCAGAAAAATATTAAAAACAAACATTTTAAGTATTTTAGAAGTAAAATATATGAACTTTTTCTACACTAAGCAACATCCGAATACAGTTTTCCGTCAAATACATGATTTGTCTTTTACAATAAAAAATGATTTGTAAACATTTATGATGTTCTTTAAGATTCAAAGGTGTGTTCACATTTTTAGATATCCCTACGCATTCTTTTGATCTGGATACTTTCCATGCGTGAGAGAACTGAAACTTTTTTCAGAAATTGGAGCACGGCTAGAGCTGCAATCAAGCTAGTTTGAAATATATACATTAGGTTAATGCCTTAAATCATTACAAAAAAATCTTAAAATTTGTAATATCTCATGCAAATTACCTGAAATACAAAGAGAGAAGAAAAGTAGTGTATTCAGAACCGGTGTGGAGGAATATTCTTTAAATGATTATTTTAAAATGCAGATTTTTGTATATTAAAAGCCACTAGCTAAGTCACTGCTTATATTAGAGGTTTATCAAATGAGTTACTATAAAAATAAAAGATGGAACAAAATTTTCGGTCTTTTTTTTTCTTGTGTATGGAAAATTTAATTTTTACGGGAAAATCTCAATTTAGTGATTAATAAATGCATTGATAAAGCAGACAAAACACCGAAATTCTTACATTTATTTATTTTGTTCACTTAAAATAGGTCAATCTGGGTTATTTTGGAACATGCTTCCAAACTAATTCAACTTTAGAGCGCAGTTAAACTTACAAGGCAAGAAGCTATATCGGAACCATACAAAACGAATAGCTTCTATTTTTTATTATTTTATTATTTTTTAATGTACATTTCAATCTCATACGAAAGGTGCTTTGAATAATTTCAGGTTTTTCAACAACTTTTTCCAAACTGATCAAATGAAAGGCGTGTTCCAACTAACTCATCAATGGTTCAAAGTTCCATTTAAAGTTCAAAGACTTAGAATTACCATCCATTCAATGAATGAGCATTCCAGTTCGCCAGGGTTGCCAGCTTAGCCTCTTTGCATGGGCGCCGGCAGAATATTTCCCAGGGGTGGCAAAGACTACTCCAAGGGGGGCAAAGACTACTTCAACGTATGGTTATCATGTTGGAAAGAGCAAAAAAGCAAGAAAAAACACTGCATACAAAAATCCAGGGGGGGGGGAATCGCCCCCTTTCCCTATGCTGCCGGCGCCTATGCCCCTTTGTGACTGGATTGGGTCACTTTATGAACCTAAGTACCCAAAAATTTTCGAAAAACTACTAGAAGCTGTTTTAGCCATATTCTTTCTTTTTTTAAGCAATTTCTGGAAATTTTTAGCCATTTTCAATCGTCGTTGGTCGTCATACTGTCCGTTCCGCTCTCGTATCTGTAGTTCCCATTTGCATTATTAAATGCCATTGAAATTTATTTTATAGAGGGTATAAAATTTCACCTTTGTGGCCTTTTTAAAAATGTTGACGATATGTGGCATTGAAATAAAACTTCTGGAAGTCGAAAACACGATAATTTCACTTGACTCCACAATTCTCATTCCTCTTAGGACTGACATTCCAGAAAAACGCTGCGAAAACAAATTTTATGTATAGGAAGAAGTTGTGGCTGATTTATTTTACTCTCCGCCTGACATCATTTTTAGATATTTCCTGGCACTTTTCGCTTTGATTCTAACCACTTTTTCTCCGGCAGAGTTGGCAGCACTGCTGGGCGTTCAGAATGTATGCTTCTTTATTAACTCTGAGCGTTCTTAGAAAAGGAAGCATATAAGATGCTTGTGTGTGTGTGTGTGTGTGTGTGTGTGAGTGTTTGTTTTCTCAACTTTTTCAACACTGCAAGTTCAGACATATGAGTAAGTAGTGGAAATGTGATTGAGTGCAAACGCTTATGGAGATCAAGGCCTTCATTTAATCCAGGTTTAACGAGTTCTCTCCTGTCTTTGATGAGCTGCTAAGGAGAAGACCTCTTTTCTGTGCCAATTGTTGCTTTCCACTGCCCTTCTTTAAATACTCCGGTGTGCTCCCAGTCTTGAGCCAGCAAAACTCCTGTACCCCAAGCATTTTGAGAAGAACCTACGTGTCGCAAACTGTAGTTTTTATTTAGCAGCAGACTATTTATACAGGACAGTTCATGCAAATTTCGAGGACAGCATGCAGTTCATAGTAAGATGTTTGAAGCTCAAGGACTACTAAGAAATGCAATAATCATTTGCATATTTTTTAAATAGACTGAAAGGTAACAGCTGGCTAAATCTAACATGACTAATTTTACTGTACTGTACTTTACTGTACTGTAGTATGTCACTCTTGTGCTAATAAAATTGCAAAATGTACTTATAAACCTTCAAATTACATACAAATTATACAGCAACATGTAATTCAGAGAAAATAAAAAATCAAACAAAATTTTAGGGTTTTTTTTTTTTTCTTATTTTATCTAAATTTCAATTTTCAGTCATAAATATACTTTCATACATAGTTATTTTTCATGCATGAACATACAGAATGTATTTTCTTCTCGAACTTTAATAGAATAACTATATGCACTCATAAAACCGGCTTCATAATTACCATCTGGCACACTCAGGTCCAATCACCCCCAAATCCTTACAGATAACCAATTAAGTTAAATTTATTTAAGAGGGATATACTTCGTGTACATACGGGAGACAAATCGAAACAGCGCCGGCGTCCGGAGATTTTCGAAGTGTCATAACCCCGCTAAATGAAGCGTGCTTAACGACAAATTGTAGAATTTTAATGGTCTTCAAGAGACAGATATGAATTTTCGAGAATTTAATGGATCTGGAACGATTCCGAAGACCGGTGGTGCGGAGCGGAAATAATGTATCACTTGATCTCTGATATGTATTTCCTTTCATGGGTATTAATCATTTTTCTGCCTGTCCAATGGGGAGGCTCATTTTGAAGATTGTGTAAGATTATGTGTGTAGTTCGAATTTTGAAGGGTTTATACTCCGAATTAATGGAAAGGAAGCTTATTTTTTCCAAAGAAAATTAATACCGGGACAGTTGAAAAGCATGGAACAATTTATTTAGAGCCACTATTTACGGGCCATTTTTAATTTGAAACAGAACAAATATTAAACGGATTGCTTGTAAAAAATACAACACCATAAAGGAATAATCAGAATCAAACGAAATTTAATTCACAAACGATTTGTAATAGTACAAATAAATGATTAAATTTTCAAAGCAAAAGCAAAATAAAAGTATCCTAAATCAGTATTTGGTGTGGCCACCATGTACTGCAATAAGTGCTGCTATACGACGTGGCATAGAATAAAACACATTTTGAATGTATGCTTGGGGAAGAGCATTCCATATTTCTTGTAGGCGTACCCAAAGTTCATCTGTTGAATTTGTAGGACGAGGATCAAGAGCGAGACGCCGACCAATGGAATCCCACACATGTTCAATAGGTGACATATCCAGCGAATAAGCAGGCAACGAAAGAAGCTGAATATTTTCTGTTATAAAGAAGTCTTGCCCATTCCTTGCCACATGTGGGTAGGCATTATCCTGCTGAAAGATAGCTCCAGGAATGCCTTGAAGGAAAGGAACGACTTCGGGCTCCAGAATTTCTCTGGTGTACCTGTCTCTGTACCGATTACCCACAATTCGTAACAGGTGAGATCGTCCATGCTACGCAATCGCACACCAGAACATAACTCCGGGTGTTCGTCCACTATGACGTTCGATAATGCTCTCCGGAAGGTAGCGTAAACCAGAATAGCGTCTAACATGAATACGGCTATCATGGTGTCACAAATTAAAGCTGGATTCCTCAGAAAACCCCTTTTGTTGCCAATCTGCACGACATTCTCTATGTTCATGAGTCCATTGCAGCCGCTAGCGTCGATGGTTTCGCGTGAGGGGAATCCTGTATAAAGGAGTTCGGACACGCAGTCCACGGCGCAGCACACGTCGACGAATTCATGAAGCAGACAGTGAAACATTTTGAAAAGTGAAAAGCACCTGTAGCAGTGGGCCAGTGTGCTGCCAACTCTCTAGATGAAGCTGTTCGCTCCACCCTGCTGCGAACCAAGTGTTTATCAGCGCGCAATGACGTCATTTTTCAGTGTCTACACCCGGATTTTCGAGTTGTCCGGTTCCCGTCTGCCCACTGCTTCCAAACTCGCTTCACTGTGCTGCTGTTTATGCAACACACGAGCAGCTATTGCTCGACAGGAAAATCGTTCTTTCACTAAGGCCGATGATTCTTTCTCCGTTCAAACTCCGTAAGTTGTTTAAATTTCGCCCCCTGCGGTCGAGGCAGAGTTACGTCTCACTTCACGGTTACTACAAACAGATAAACACAGACTATTTTAAACATGCCGCTACAGCCCTTTATTTATACGGTTTCAGAAGCAGTACAGAGGGTGCTGCTCAGCTCGCGCATGCGTAGTGGCTTTGAAATTTTAATCATTTACTTTACACAGTATAATTTACATTTCCTGAAAATTTCAGCTCAATCGCGTCATTATTTCATGCTGTTGCATTTTTTACAAACAGGAATACAGATACAGACACACATAAGGATATCACACACATACATTACCTCTTTATCTGTCATTCTCTATATATCTTTCTTTATTCCTACATATATAGACAGAAAGAGATGGATAGATAGATAAATGTGAGCAGTGCCGGCAAAAAAGAAAAAGCAAGTCACCTTTCAATTGGGCAGTAGTAATAATGTTGATGGCTAAATTGTGAGCCAAAGAACTATTGCATGTTTTTATAGAGATGCGAGTGTAGACAATGATCATACTATCAATTCGGAATGATGGGCTTTTTTTTTGTAGTACAAACCAGGGTTGCCAGCGGTTAAGAAAAACTGAAAAATCTGGAATAGTAAGAAAATTGCACCTTAACAAACAAATAAGGCTTTTAAAGATCAAACTTTAAGAAGTGTGAAAAGTTTTTTATTAATATTTTTACTATCTCAAACACCGAAAAATTAAAATTTACCCTAAGAGGTACTATTTAGATAGTGTTCCCAATAACCTAATAATTTTAGAATGTTAATATTCATTTCATTAAAATAATTTTAAAGTGAAATGTGATTTCCTCTTTTTTTAAAGCGTTTCATTTAAATATTCATAGACTGATAACTCATTCGGAGTTGTTTGTGTGAAGAAAAATTTATTATGAAATGGATAATCAATGCATTTCAATAGCAACTGGCGAACTGAAATACCGCTAGCATACGAATTTTAGCCTCGAGCTCAGACTCCATGCAAAAGATCCATTAAAAGATTATGCTATCGTGTCTAAAAATTAAAATAAAATTCACGCGGAATCTAAAATACTCTATTTAAATGCTCCATGGTTTAGCAGAAAAAAATAGTTTAATATCTTAAAAAATGCTAAACTGTGTCGTGACGTAAAATTTGTGGCAGAGTTTATAAATCTCACGCGATTTTTAATTTAGGATGTCACATTTGTGACTGCTGCAAAAGAAATACCAGATATTTCACTTAGTTAAGCCTGATTATTTCTCCCAGTCATGTTTCTAACGAAGGAATGCTATTAGGTCCGCATGACGTATCGCGCATGCAATGTTGAGCTGAGCGAATTTTGTGCAGTTATCTATACCCCAAGTTGAATTTTTTTCGGTGATTATTCCTCGATGGTTTGTCCGATTTCGATTTTTTTTTTAAGTGATCAGAATCGTGACCTTGACCAATGTCATAGGTTCAATGAGCGCGCGAAGCAAGTAATTGATAGAATAATTCTTCTAATATCTCCTTTGAAAGTTAATGGAACCAGGTTTCTCGGTGAATATTTCTTCGTGGTCAACCCGATTGATTTGATTTCAGATTTATACCTTGCCACATCATTGGTACCTATAACCATGCCCAATTTGAACTAAATTGTTGAAGCGGTTTAGGAGGAAAAGCGTTACATTGAAATGCCTGAATGTAGAGTAAGAGCTTCTCTCAGCTCAATAACTTACGACAATGTTGAAAAAAAAATCCTTACATAGGGCAGTTATGGAGGAACGTAATCTTACGTTAAAACTTTACAACTTATTGCATGAAATAAAACTATCCTCTTCAAAGTGGTTAAGCCTAACTTTGTTAACTGAACGTCCTTGTTAACTGAACACCAGAACGTCAGTTCAAATAAATTCATTAAACGTAAAACTGGAATTATTTGAAAACTTTCCTGTGCTCAGATGCTTAACTATTCAGCTAGTTTTTAAAATCTCCATAGCCTTTTGTTATGTTAAGGACATTTTGAAAAGATTAATTATGTTCTGTACCCATCACACAGGCGATACCTTGGGAACGAATGACACCCATAGAATTTGCTTGAATGAACTCGTTAGCCATCGGTTAACACTACGCTCCAGTTACTTTTAGATGCAGCATTTCAAGGAAAAGGGAGATTGTGTGCTATGAACTATCGTTAATTCTCTTACAATTTCTGGTGGAACTTTCCAAAAGCAAGATGTCGTACAATATTCTATAAGTTTGAAATTAAAATTCTCTCAAAATAATTGTAACTGATGATAATTGTTAAATTTTTAATATGCAACACATAAAGTTGCAATTCGAAAGCACAGATGAAATCTTGTAAAATCCTTTGAATGCATGTAGATTGGTGTGTATATTGTCACTGTATCATTTTTATAAATAACTAGTTGAAGTACCCGTTCTTCGCACGGGAATGAATGGACTTTTTGATATTAATATTTGTTGTGATTACTACTTATTATAATAAAGAGATATAGCAAAATGGATATCGCGTTATATTATGTTCAATAATCATGCATACTGAATTTCAAGGCAATCGTTTTTACGGTGCTGAAGGCGATGCGGCGTAGCGCAATCTAGTGGCGAGTTTTAGCAAATCGGATACGGCGAAAATATTCTTCGCATTCAGATATCCATGTATACGAATTTTCTTGACGATCGGCTGAATAGTCCTGAAGTTCATGTGTTGACGCGACATCTAGTGTCAAGTTATAGGAAAATGGATCGTGCCAAACTCTTCCCCGTGTTCAAATATCTATGTATACCTATTTTCATAGCGATCATTCGCACAGTCAAGAAGTGATACACTGCAGGGCCATCTAGTGGTTAATTAAAGTAATGATTTGCTACAGCGCCGTCATGTGGCGAATTATAGCAAAATGGATAACGCCAAAATATTCTCATTGTTCAAATAGCTATGTATACTGATTTTCATAGCCATCGTTTGAATGGTCAAAAATTTCGCTTGCTGCAGCGTCATCTAGTGGCGAGTTAAAATAATAATGCATTGCAGTTCCATCTAGTGGTGAGTAACATCAAAAGTAACACAGTTAGAATATATTCTTCGTGCTCAAATGTGTAAGTATAAAAAATTTTATGCCGCTCGGTCGAACGGTATAGAAGTTAATGCGTTGCAGCGCTATTTAGCAGTAAGTTACTGCAAATGGATAGTGAAAAATATTCTCCGTGTTCTAATGTCCGCCTGTACCAAATTTCATCGAAATTGGTTGGACGATATTCGCATAGCAAACGGCTAAACGGAATGGAATTCGACGTTCTGCTGCGCCACCTAGTGGAAAGTTAGAGGAAAACGGATAGCATAAACCTTCTCCATGATAAAAGACTTAGGTGAACCAAATTTCATGGTGTTCGGTGAAACAGTGCTGGAGTTTTTCAACCTCCTACACACATACCAACATTCATTTTTACCTATAACCAGCCTTATTATACGTATATACCACTCTCAAGTAAAATCCAGTTTCAAATCTAAGCCGCGCCAAAGTGCCAGCATACACCATTTTGCAAGAGTTTTTTCAGGGAATCATTCGAAGCATTGACTTAGCAGCAATCAAAATGGGAAATGGTTCGACCGCCAGGCATTTATTTGAAAAGTGGAATCCCTTAATACAGCCGCATTTTTTAAATTATCAACTATAACATGTTTTATTCATCGTTACCTCGATGTACTAAATGCGAAGATTTCAATTTTCTGAAATTTGGCGGATTTCCCCCAAGTTAAATCAATGTACTCAATTGGCGAGAATTCTGAAGCTACATCGCTTGAAATGCCCTAATAACTGCATTATTTCTGCACGGATAGTTAAAATTTAATGTTGTATTCTAAGAAAACCTATACACTTGTTTTCAAAAATGCTATTCCCTTAAGCTCTCAGTAAATTGCGCCAAAAAGCCTAAAACTGTGCAAACCGCTAGAACTCAATTTCTAAAAACGGCCTACCAGCCATTTTATTTTTCGCCTAACTAAAAAAATATACATATTAGTCTCGGATATCTTCGATCCTCATTGTCTTGCGTATAAAACATTTCATTCCTGCTCTCATTACTTATGCGCACACGATATTATAATTAAAAAAAATAACCTTACAAATATAAACTAAAAAAATCATTATTATTCTTTTATTTTTACTTTAAGAATTTAAAACATTTTATTCGGCAAAATCGCCACAGATGGCAACCAAGATGCTTATTTCACACACTTTTTTCACTACAGGGGTTACAATTACGTAAAGCTTTCTGCGTGGAGAACATAAAAAATCTCTTAAATTCCGGGAACGGATGGACTTTCAAAGTTTTAAAGTGGACTATCATTTATTCTATATCATTTTACATGTCTGTGTAAAATTTCAGGCTGACAGGTCCATTTTTGTGGAATTGTATACTACCCAAATCAATAAATTGACAAACAGAATTTCATTTTTATTTATAAGACTAGCGGAAGTACCCGTCCTCGACGAGTTAGTGAATGCAAATTTCCAAAAAGCAAGAACTTTCGTCAGCATTGTAGGAGTACACAGAATGGATGTAGAATGTTGCCAAAGTAAAGAAAGCGAAGTTATAATTTTTATGTATTGCTAAAATATTACAGGTTAGAGAGTAACTAAGTAATATCATTTCATTCGCTTTAGTCGTAATTATGTGATGCGCGAACGAATATTTACGCATATTGAAATAATTTTCGCAAAATCTCAAAATTTAATCAACATTTTTGAAAAATTCGAAGCCCAGAATTTAAGTTGAGTGACAGCCTATCATGTCACCGAAATTCGTTTCATTCCCTGCAGTCTTTATTTCGTGATGCTGGAAAAAAATTTCAGCATTTTAAAACGATTTTCGAAAAATCTCAAAATGTAATCAAAATATTTTAAAAATTCTCAACGCCTATAAATTAAGATTAGGAACTACCTATCATATCAATAAATTTCGTATCATTCGTATTAATCGTTATTACGTGATGTTTGAAGAAATATAAACTATTTTGAGAGAATTTTCACAAAATCTCAAAATCTAACAAAAATGTTTAAAATTTGGACTCCTATAGTTTACGTTGAGAAACCATCTATCGTGTGACCAAATTTCATATCATTCGCTTTAGTCGTTATTACGTAATGCGGGAACAAAGATTCACTCAGTTTTAAACGATTTTCATAAAATCGCGAAATCTGATCGATTTTTTTTTTAATTAGATGCTTCTAGTTTAAGGTGAATGACCACCTATCATTTCACCAAATATCATTTTTTCACCTTTGCAGTTATTACGTGATGTGCGAACACAAATTTACGCAGTTTGAAATGATTTTCGCAAAATTTCAAAATCTAATCAAGATTTTTTTTAAATTCGATACCCGTTTTAAGTTGAGTGACCACCTATCATGACACCCAATTTCATATTATTCGCTTCAGTGCTTTTTACTTGATGCTTGAACAAAAATTTACGCAGTTTGAAACAATTTTCGCAAAATCTCAAAATCTAATCAAGATTTTTTTAAAAATTCGACGCCTATGTTTTAAGTTCAGTGACTACCTATCATGACACCCAATTTCATATCATTCGCTTCAGTCGTTTTTACGTGATGCTTGAAAGAAAATTTACGCAGTTTGAAAGGTTTTCCGCAAAATCTCAAAATCAAATCAGGATTTTTTAAAAATTGGACGCCTATGTTTTAAGTTGAGTGACCACCTATCATGACACCCAATTTCATATCATTCGCTTCAGTCGTTTTTGCGTGATGCATGAACACAAATTTACGCAGTTTGAAACGATTTTCGCAAAATCTGAAAATCTAATCAAGATTTTTTAAAAATTTGACGCCTATGTTTTAAGTTGAGCGACCCCCTATCATGACACCGAATTTCATATAATTCGCTTCAGTCGTTTTTACGTGATGCTTAAACAAAAAAAGCGTCACGGACAGAATGACAGAATGACAGAAGGACAGAATGACAGAATGACAGACAGACAAACTTTTTTTTGAGGGTCACATCGGATTCCCAAGTGCTTGAAACAGATAGAAATCGCAAAATTTTTGAATTCCAAGAAATGTACAGACAAAAGTCTAATTTTATTTATATAGATAGATAATCTACGCTTGTTTTTAAAAATACCCTCTCATTAAATTGTGCCAAGCGCTAGAATCATAGAAAATCTGACACACTTTCAGATTTTAAATACGCACTAAAGTTCTATATGTAAAAAGAGTTATAATCCATGGGTCTTCCCTATTTTCGTTCCTTCTTTCATTAAGTTGGAAAGTCTATCATTATTGATGAGTGTGATTAAACAAAATTAAAATGGATATTTCTAACATCCTTTTTTCTGGATGTAATACATTAGAAATAGACAGAAAAGCTGCTCGGAAAAATGCACAATTCCAACTGAATGAAAATTTCAAAAACTTATACGCAGGTGTATTCATAACCCAAATAGCAGACGATTAAATTACGATAAATAGCGCCAAGCGTTAGAATCCTCCTCAAAATCGCACATCAACCGCTTTTATTTTTCGACTAATTAAAATGTTGCACATTTATTTTCGGAAAATTTCCAAATTCTATTTTTCTTTTGAGTATAAATCATTTCATTCCCGCTCTGATTTCACATGCACACGATATTTTAATTTGAAAACAACCTTACAAATAATCTAGACAAAATTAAAAAAAATCGTTATTCTTTAATTTTTACTTCAAGAGTCTGAATCATTTAATGAACTGCCGAATGTGGCAACCTAGATAAGCTTAAACGTCGCTTAATGCACTGTGGGAGTACAATTACGAAATGGCGGAAAGCAAAAATTAGCCTTTTGCGATACGTTTTTATCGATATTTCCTAAAATAGTTCGAATTTTGAAAAAATCGCTTCGAGATGTGTCGGGGCCTGTCATGGAGAATTTCCGTTCAAAATTTGGTAGGTCTACGATCACCCGTTTGCGAGCTACGCGAGACACAGACAAACAAACTAATAGTTTACACACATAGTTTTATTAATATAGCTACCAGTCTCAAATAAAATCCAGTTTCAAATCTAAGCCTCGCCAAAGTGCCAACATACGCCATTTTGCAAGAGTTTTTTCAGGGAATCATTCGAAGCATTGACTTAGCAGCAATCAATATGGGAAATGGTTCGAACGCCAAAGTGTAAAGCGCGCATTTATTTGAAAAGTGGAATCCCTTAATACAGCCGAATTTTTTAAAATTACCAACTATATAACGTGTTTCATTCATCGTTACTCCGATGGACTATATGCGAAGATTTCAATTATCTGAAATTTGGCGGAATCCCCCCAACTTAAATCAATGCACTCAATTGGCGAGAATGCTGAAGATAGATCGCTTGAAATCCCTTAATAACTGCATTATTTCGGCACGGATCATTAAAATTTAACGCTTTATTCTAATAAAACCTTTGCACCTGTTTTCAAAAACCCATTTCCTTAAGCTCCCAGTAAATTGTGCCAAGCCGGTAACTGTGCAAACCGCTAGAACTCACTTTCTCGGCATTTTGAGCCATTTTATTTTTCGCCAAACTAAAAAATTTTAACATATTAGCCTCAGAAATCTTCAATTCTTATTGTTTTGCGTATAAAACATTTCATTCCTGCTCTGTTTTCCCATGCACACGATATTATAATTAAAAAAATAACCTTACGAATATAAACTAACAAAAAAATCATTATTATTCTTTTATTACTTCCTTGTACGTAGTATAAGGAAGTAATGTGATCCCGAAAAATTTTGGGGGCCAAATTTCGACATAAAAACCGATTTTGACTACCTCTAAATTTAATTTAAAAACTTTTTTCGATGCATTTCATCGTAGGCTAGCATGCACGATCATATTAACGCGTCTGCAACTCATTTTGACCAGTGGCGAGTCTACTGTGGCCAGTTTTTCCATGCCGTCTGTACGTACGTACGTATGTATGTAACTCGCATATCTCGAAAACTATTGGTCGTAGAATGATGAGATTTGATATTTAGGATTGTTCTATGATCTAGTTGTGCACCTCCCCTTTTGGTGGCAATCGAATGGATAGTTTATGTACAGGACCGCCCAAAAGATTCGAAATACATTACGCTCTATGGGCCGAAATTCATTAAACTCCCCTAACTCAAAAGCTATTAGGCGTAGAATGTCGAAACTTCATATTTTGGATAGTTGTAACATCTAGTTGTGCACCTCCCCTTTTGGTTCCATTCCACTGTATAGTTTATCTACAGGACTGCCCAAAACATTCGAAATACATTACACTCAATGGGCCGAAATTCATTAAACTCGCATATCTCAAAAACTGTTAGGCGTTGAATGTTCATACTTTATATTTAGGATTGTTGTAACATCTAGTTGTGCACCTCCCCTTTTGGTTCCATTCGACTGAATAGTTTATCTACAGGACCGCCCAAAAGATTCGAAATACATTATGCTCTATGGGCCGAAATTCATCAAAGCGTTTTTTAGAGGTATTGGGCTATTTCAAACGACTCAGAAGTGATATATGCTGTAAAGAGTTAGAAAATGAATTTCTCCATTAAAAAAATTGTCTTTATCATTTATAGTTCTGCTACAGGAACACTCAAAAGATTTCCAATACATTACGGTCAATAGCAATTTTAGGGGCATTCATCCATTTCAAGCATAATACCGTCCTACCACATAAGTTAGGTAATGGTCCGACCACGGTCACGTGCCTCCCTCAAGAACTATGCCAAAAGTCGCCAAGCTTGGCGACTTTTGGTGTACGTGTGTGCACATTTAACTCTCAAATCTCAAAAACTATTATGAAATTTCATATATAAGAATGTTGTAACATCTAGTTGTGCATCTCGATTTTTGGTTCCAATCTACTGGCGAGTTTATTTACAGGACCACCGAAAAGAATTTCAGTACCTTAATGTCTGTGGACATCTTCATTATAATACAACTGTAGACAGTCATTGTTTGGTACATACCCAAAATCTCGCCGTCTGTCCTCGACCTTGGCGAGTTTTGGCGAAATATCGCCAAATTTGGCGATAGTCAGTCATTTGGTCCATGCCCAAAGTATCGCCATTTGTCATCGTTCTTGGCGAGTTTTGGCGAAATATCGCCAAATTTGGCGATAATCTGTCATTGTTTGGTTTATTCTTAAAATCTCGCCAAATGTCGTCGACATTGACGAGTATCGCCGAAATATCGCCAAATTTGGCGCCAAAAATTATTTCCTATTTTGTATAACTCTAAAACTTTAACCAATAGATTTTTTAACTTTGTATTTAGAACTATTGTAATATCTAACTGTTTTCAATATCTTTTTTGACAGCAATCGACTGAGAATTTATTTACATGGTGAGCCAAATGACTTTAAATACATTGAGGTGTATAGATGCATTCAATTCATTGAAAGTCTGGGGTCAATGACTACTTTGGCTATCCCCAAAATCTCGCTGACTATCTCAAGTTTGTCGGCTTTTGGTGAAATATCGCCAAATAAAGTGTTAGAAGGAAATCTTTCAAATTGAACTCAGCTTGGCGATATCGAAATATTTGGCTAGAAATCGCTAAACATTACTATTATTGATATTTTATCTCTTTCAAACAAATAAATTTAGAGGAAGTGCGTCGAAAGTATTTTTGATCTAATGGACGTGCAAGGAAGTCATGTGTTGGACACATCAGATTTTTTTTACTTTGAGAATTTAAAACAATTTATTCGGCAAAATCGCCACACATGGCAACCACGATGCTTCTTTCACACTTTTTTCATTATAGGGGTTACAATTATAGAAAGCTTTTTGCGTGGAGAGCATAAAAAATCTCTTTAAATTCCGGGAACGGGTGGACTTTCAAAGTTTTAAAGTAGACTATAATTTATTCTATATTATTTTACATATCTGTGCAAAATTTCAGGCTGATAGGTCCATTTTTGTGGATTTGTATACGAATCAAATCCACAAACAAACAAACAAACAGAATTTCATTTTTATTACTTCCTTGTACGTAGTATAAGGAAGTAATGTGATCCCGAAAAATTTTGGGGGCCAAATTTCGACAAAAAAACCGATTTTGACTACCTCAAATTTTAATTTTAAAATTTTTTTCGATGCATCTCATCGTAGGCTAGCATGCACGATCATATTAACGCGTCTGCAACTCATTTTGACCAGCGGCGAGTCTACTGTGGCCAGTTTTTCCATGCCGTCTGTACGTACGTACGTACGTATGTATGTAACTCGCTTATCTCAAAAACTATTGGTCGTAGAATGTTGAGATTTGATATTTAGGATTGTTCTATGATCTAGTTGTGCACCTCCCCTTTTGGTGGCAATCGAATGGATAGTTTATGTACAGGACCGCCCAAAAATTCGAAATATATTACGCTCTATGGGCCGAAATTCATTAAACTCGCCTAACTCAAAAGCCATTAGGCGTAGAATGTCGAAACTTCATATTTTGGATAGTTGTAACATCTAGTTGTGCACCTCCCCTTTTGGTTCCATTCGACTGGATAGTTTATCTACAGGACTGCCCAAAACATTCGAAATACATTACGCTCAATGGGCCGAAACTCATTAAACTCGCATATCTCAAAAACTATTAGGCGTAGAATGTTGAAACTTTATATTTAGGATTGTTGTAACATCTAGTTGTGCACCTCCCCTTTCGATTCCATTCGACTGGATAGTTTATCTACAGAACCGCCCAAAAAATTCGAAATACATTACGCTCTATGGGCCGAAATTCATCAAAGCGTTTTTTAGAGGTATTGGGCTATTTCAAACGACTCAGAAGTGATGTATGCTGTAAAGAGTTAGAAAATGAATTTCTCCATTAAAAAAAGTGTCTTTATCATTTATAGTTCTGCTACAGGAACACTCAAAACAATTCCAATACATTACGGTCAATGGCAATTTTAGGGGCATTCATCCATTTCAAGCACAATACCGTCCTACCACATAAGTTAGGTGATGGTCCGACCACGGTCACGTGCCTCCCTCAAGAACTATGCCAAAAGTCGCCAAGCTTGGCGACTTTTGGTGTACGTGTGTGCACATTTAACTCTCAAATCTCAAAAACTATTATGAAATTTCATATATAAGAATGTTGTAACATCTAGTTGTGCATCTCGATTTTTGGTTCTAATCTACTGGAGAGTTTATTTACAGGACCACCGAAAAGAATTTTAGTACTTTAATGTCTATGGACATCTTCAATATAATACAACTGTAGACAGTCATTGTTTGGTACATGCCCAAAATCTCGCCGTCTGTCCTCGACCTTGGCGAGTTTTGGCGAAATATCGCCAAATTTGGCGATAGTCAGTCATTTGGTCCATGCCCAAAGTATCGCCATTTGTCATCGTTCTTGGCGAGTTTTGGCGAAATGTCGCCAAATTTGGCGATAATCTGTCAATGTTTGGTTCATGCTTAAAATCTCGCCAAATGTCGTCGACATTGACGTGTTTCGCCGAAATATCGCCAAATTTAGCGCCAAAAATTATTTCGTATTTTATATAACTCTAAAACTTTAACCCGTAGATTTTTTAACTTTTGTATTTAGAACTATTGTAATATCTAACTGTTTTCCATATCTTTTTTGACAGCAATCGACTGAGAATTTATTTACAGGGTGAGCCAAATGACTTTAAATACATTGAGGTGTATGGATGCATTCAATTCATTGAAAGTCTGTGGTCAATGACTACTTTGGCTATCCCCGAAATCTCGCAGACTATCTCAAGTTTGTCGGCTTTTGGTGAAATATCGCCAAATAAAGTGTCAGAAGGAAATCTCTCAAATTGAACTCAGCTTGGCGATATGGAAATATTTGGCTAGAAATCGCTAAACCTTACTATTATTGATATTTTATCTCTTTCAAACAAATAAGTTTAGAGTAAGTGCGTCGAAAATATTTTTGATCTAATGGACGTGCAAGGAAGTCATGTGTTGGACACATCAGATTTTTTATAAGGATGAATCTTATCAGCTATATTTTAGGTATCATATATAAACAGTAGTTGCCTTATTAGGAAAGGCTGAGAACCTCACAACATAAATACATATCTAATGAAGCAAAGGAGATTTAAAAGTTCTATTATTTGCTGCGCTGTCTAATTTTTGTTCGCTTGTAGTATAATAAGCTTATGTACTGAAACAAAAAAGTTTTGTTGATTTTTAATTGGCGATATTTTTGATTGGCGCTATTTCAACGGAATACTTTTGTTAGTGCAACAAAATTTTTGTTAAATTCAAAGAAACATTTTGTTAATTTAACTTTTTGTGAAACCAACAAAATTATTCGGTTGAAACAGTGCTACCCAAAGTTTTCTTGAATCAACAGGTTTCGTTCAATTCAACAAAACATTTTTTCGGTGTGTTGATGTATCGTGAAACTGCGTAGAATGTATGCGACTGTAAATAAATTAAATTTGGTGACTGTACACAATCCCTACTAAATCGGATCAACATTAATCGTTATTGTACTCAATCCCCAACTCCTTTTATGGAATGCGATAAAATGTTTATTATTTTAGAAAAATTCGAAACCTCTGTGATGGCGTAAGCCATTGTTAGACATAATCATGTCCCCTTTGGTAACGTATTTTCAAAGGGAACCTTAAATTAGTTTATCATAAATTTGTGTAAGAGAGTTTATAGAGATTTACGACTTCTTTAGTTCTTCATATCACTTGTTTCTAAGTATAGGTTTATCTTTATTTCAAATTACATACACTTATTTTTGGAAAAGAGTGTTCATCGAGATCTATTGTTCTTATAGGCCTTCATCACAGTTGTTTCAATGTGCAAGATCGTCTTCATTCCAAAGTACAACTTTACAGAACAATATTTGGACAATCGCATACATCCATGGGCTAACAGGTTTTGAACCCGAGATCAAACCGCTCACATACCGGCCGGCAGGTACAGGTACGCTGTACATCACATGATTTGGACAAACACTTGCATCCATGGGCTAACGGGATTTGAACCCGAAACCAAACCGGCCGGCAGTGACAGGTGCTCATCCCCGTGAAGCCGTCCGGGTCCCCTTTAAATTACATTTTGACAGAACAATGGGTGCAAACTCGTTGCACGAGTTTTCGTAAGAAAACTGGAATGCGTATGTTTAGTGCTATCAGTGGCTATCAGTTTCTTTTGCCTTTATGAACAACTTCAGTTTATTTAATTTCGTTGCCTAGGAGACGTGTTTATTTATATATCACGTCTGTTATTTTTGCTGAGGAGAGTTTTTAGAACATACTCAATATAAAATCAACAGGATTTTTTAAAAGAAAGAATAGCCATCACTGAAGTGCACTGATCAAAATTTAGAAATTTCAACTTGCATTTTTTCAAAAGTGTTTAGCAAGAGAAGTTCAAATTTTGCTAATAACTACTTAATCTAGATCTATTTCAACACTAAAAAATATGCATTTTGAATTTACTAAAATGAAAAATACAAGAAAATGATTATCTTTGAAAAATTATGTATCTTCGGTGCAGTTTCTAGCAGCTTCAGCAAAGGCAAAGTACTTTTCATAACAACAAATTTTCGTAACTACGGACGCCATTTTATAACAAAAACGTGCAGCAAATGTGTCCTCTCAACAACTGGATGAATCTGCTCCTTGCTGAGTTTATTTAGTTTGAAACGAAACTCACTCAGTGTTGTATACGAACGCCCTAGTTTATAAACTGAATGCACTCAGTTTCCTTTAGGAACACCTTAGACGGGAACTCGTTGTACGAGTATAACTGAATTGGCGTTTACGAATGCAGCCAATGCAAGTGCAAAATTGAAGATCAGAGAGTTTATGCGAATCTATCCCGAAGCACCGCATCCCTTTTTGATGATTTGCGAAAAGGGGGGGAGCATGACAAGCCTCTCGGCTATATTTCCTTATTTAATTTCTTTTACAAAAATAATAATATGGCCGAAGCTAAGTCAGCATTTTTTGATGATACATTTTTGGTACTGGAAAGTATCATAAAATTTAATTTTGAAGATGAAAGTGGTAGCCGAAAGAGTTCAACGACATATTACTAACATTACCTGAAATCTTTACTTCCAAGAACTATTAATTTAATCATGGATACATAATGTGTTTTCACTTGGTTTCATGTATTTAACGTCTTTCCTAAACAATCTATTCTTTGTAAATATAAATCGCAATTCTGTGATTCGATTTTCTAACAATTCAGACGAAAGTATTAAACTAGCAATCTAGCGAGTCTGTTCTCCATTTCGATCCAGAGCTCCAAATAGCACTGTGTTCCTTTACAGAGAAATTCGCTGAGTTCAAACACTCCACGCTAAAACTAATCTTTTCTTTTCTCAAAAATCTCCCTGGCCATTGTTATCTGAAGGACTTTTCGAAAATTTTAATTATGTTCAGCGTAGCACTTTGGAGTTGCCGCCTACCATACAAATGACATTCTTAGTAATGCTCTAATAAATTTGTAAAGCCGTAACTTAAACCATACGATTGGACTGTCTCTAGATACAACATTTCAACCCTAAAAGAAGCTGCATTCTCTACGAAATTGTATACTTTTCACTACGAATTTCTGGCATAATTTTACAACGACTGCCACTAAATTATAGCGAAGTCATTGAAATGAAGTATTGAATTATGTCTTTCAGAATAATTACCATGTTTGATTAAAATAGATGGTTGCAATGTAGTTTGCAATTAATACACGCTACTTCTACTAGCTTTCTCTGTGGAGGAAAGAATAAATTTGAAGGTTGAGTGTTAAGGAATATTTATTGTTGCAATTGAAAATTGCTGCATTCATTTTTGGAATTTATTAAGAACATATTTTATCCGACTTGTATACAGGAGAAAGTCTATGATTAGCTAGAACATGAAGGCCGTAGTGGGGATAATTACAAATATATACTAGAAAAAACTATTGGATAAAAAAATTCTACACTCAATATTTTATATCTTAAACAACTTAAACAACTTCGTATTCTGTTTTAATTATTATAGTTACTGAAATGACATTGCTTAAGTTGTCAAAATAATTCTACAAAGACTTTGTGCAAAATAGAATCTGAATGATTTCAAGTAGTTTCTTCAAATGAACTGTTCTTGAACTTAAAAATTTCAAAAACTCGTGTACTTTTAAATATTTAAAGTAGCTTATCCCCCCCCCCCTATTTTATTTTAACGTATTAGTGTAAATTTGGAAGCCTGCCGGTCTTAAGGTGTGAATTGTATCCACTTTTTTGAGTAAAACTTTCCATGAATCTAAAATTTGCGAATCATTTGTACCATGAAGTAATTCCGACAGCTTATATTTATTTTTTACAACGATCGAGCAGTTTCCAAGAATTAAAAACTAAAAAGTATTGATGGAATCAAAGAATGAGTGAATAAGTTGCGGGGAATGTTTATATGCTTATTTTTGCATAACTGTAAATTTCAAGCTAATTACACCAGAGTGATTTTTTTTTGTTTTTGGAGCAAAACTTTTTTATATTTACTTATTTATTTAAGTAATTTCGGTAACAGTTATCTTTTGAAATGGTAGAACTGAAAGCGTTCTATTGTCTCTAAGTCAGAAGTGAGTAAACTATAAATCAGGATGATACATGTTTTATCATTAATTCATTGCTATGGTAATAAAACGAAATCGTGCATGATATTTGCTTTGTTATTTGTGATGTGATAACAATATCTTTTTGCGTTTTAAAAATTATTGATAATATTTTGATTTGGGGCGTTTCACTTTCTATCAGGTTGTAACGAAAGTTTTCCGCCATATCTGCCTGAAAAACTATCTTCTAACTCCTTAGATAACTGTTTTTGAACTTTTGGTACCAAACCTGCACAGTGTCACATGATACAACAATGGTACTTAAAGCTGTACTCATAATTCGTTGATATTATGTAGCTGACTTTTTGCAACACAACTGGAAGTGAATGATGGTTCTAATCCTCTAGAGTGATAGTTCCATTTGAGACACCTTATACTTAATGATAACTATATTTTTTACAGTTTTCACAACACAGTGTTATAAAGTAAACCTCTTTCTTTCAAATGCCAAAAATCGTTTGACAAAATATGAGCAAATACACCAACGAGAACTGTGTGCTTTGCGGTGGCGGGAAACTTTTGTTACAACCTAATAATATATTGAATAAATATACAAGTTACATATTTCAGAATTGAGAATTTTATAAAAGAAATACATACGTATATTTATTTTATCTCTTTCATAAACACACAACATAAATTGTTTGGGAATATTTTGATTTTATACACCTTTTTAGAATCATTTCTGCACACTCCTAAAAAGTCCTTACTTATTTCCTTAACTGGTCTTCTTTTACAAGAAATATTGAATTAAAAAGACATATCTTTTGTTGCATATGACAAGTAAAAATGTCTAAGCTCAAATTTTCGCTTCAAATCAAAAACCCGGACGGAAAGCATTGCATTATTACTTACAATTTACGTCAGGTGTTGAAAGTTATTAATACCAAACGATTTCTTCTAAAAAATGAAAATACGGGAAAACGGACGATATTCTTAAATTGTATGTAGTACAAAAGAAGTTGGTTAATTTGCTTTGAGCTGTTTATTCGCTTTTTCTTGTGTTGTTGTTCTTTGGAGTAGAATCATACCCCATGATATCTCATTTGCACCTCTGGCTTCGACACATTCTGAAGTTTTTCTGCGCACCCGAAAGCCATTGAGTATGTTGGGAGCAGTTAAAGATTGAAATTCTCGTCGCTTTCATTACCTTCCTATGAAAGAATTTTTCCAAGAAAGGATATCTGAAATGAAGGTGAATTGTAATATTATGAATTACAAAACTATTGAAAACTATAACCATGGTTTAATAGCTAAAAGTGAATTATGCGCTTTTAGACTTAACATTATACCAAAGCATTTACGATTTCCTCGTTAAATACGTATTCACGAACGTTCGTATTACGATACGTATCACGTTCATACGAAATCAGGGCTCGTTATAACCAAGTTCGACAGCAGCATGTTATTAAGATTAAATGCTTTTCAGCAGTGAACAATATTTCTTAATTCTCAACAACATAACTAAACTCAGAACCTAAAAGGAAAGTTGATCATATTTTATAACTAGTAGCATTTAAACACTTTTTTTTTAAATTCCAATATTAAAACTTGGAATACTTTATCGTTTCATAACGTTCCTGTTCCCTGTTAAGCCTTTTAAAACTATTCCACAAAATAAATTGTAAAACAGGTAATTATGACTTTCCAAATGATGTCCAGAAGAAGCATTTTTAAAAGTAAAATAAAATATTAATAATAATAATTTATGATACGAGCAGTATTTACTTGGATCATTAACTCATGTTTATAAGTGCAGTCTTTCTTCCGAATTCATTATACAGATACGATGCACGAGAAGTTTTCTTAAAACCACTTTCTATAAATAGTAATATAGAGAAGAAATAAAAGCATCATTTACGTAAGTCGATTAACTTCAGCCAGGGAAGCGAAGCACTTTCACGTGTTAGTGACAGGCTTTGGTTTAAACAGAATATCAGCGCTAATTTAACGTTAATCAAACAAACATTTTTGAGATTCTCATCTGCTTGACTTGTTCCGAACGAACTTCGTGAGTTTTGATCGAATATATCCAGTGCGCGTGGGTATACTTGGCGAAATGTTTGTTAGCTCGGTAATTTTTAGAAGCTTCGTAGGAATTAGGAACCGCAAAACCTGTAGACTGATCGAAACTAATCTAACCGCGAGTATAACAGCTAATGATCAAATAATAAGTTTAGAAATAAAAACAATCTTTATATAGTAAATGAAACTAGTAAACAAAAAATCAAAACAATAGCATCAACATTCAAAACGAAGTTCTCAACTCATATTTTCTGTAGTGTACCTTGTAATCTTTCTTGAATTTTTTCATCGAGGAATATTTGTACATTTGTTTTATTTTATTTATTTATTTTTCCAGAGAGTAGGGGGGGGGGTGAAGAGGTACTGTTCAATCGCGGATTCAGAAGTAGTTTGGCTACGTGCCATTATCGGCGTCTTCAAAGAGAAGGTGTGCTAAAACGTGATTTTCTCTTTGCCTCAAACACAGAGTTTTTCAGTAATTTTTTTCTGTGATGGAGCACTTTCAGGGACTTAGAATTTTGACGGAGCACCTTGTGCAGTTTCACGAAAACATCTTATGTAAATCCATGTCTAGTGTATTATAGGCTAAGGTACCGATACAGATACCTTTTCGCGGTGTACTTGCTTTCTTCGTACGGAACACCTAGTGCTCTTCAGAGTACTATTTTAGAAACTCTGCTCTTCTGATAAAGAGATAACCTGAGGCATAAACTTTTAGGACATATCCGATTCACTGCTTCTACCACTCCTTTGCGGATGTAAAAGTCTACTTCCGAGAAGAAGCCGAGTTGTATGGTGGGTAAAGCACCGTACTCCGGTTTCGGGTTCAACTCCCGGGGTTTGATCCCCGACTGGGCGTGGTTGTCATGTCCGTCCCTTCATAGGGGGCGACGTTGGTCTACCTACTGGGTGCCCCCATAATAAAGTGGCCAAAACCTTCGGGCCGTTGTAAGGGCCAATGCCTAATCGGCAAAGTACCCGCCCGTTAGAAAAAAATTAAAAAAAAAAACTTCCGAGAAGAAACCTGATATTTACATAAATATCTAATCCGCTGTTGGACAATAATTAGTTAGGTTAAAAATTTCCGGTATTTTTTAATCCCTGTTTACACAGGAAAGTAAAATATCCCGTGTTAAAGGAAGGCGCAGATATTGTAAAGGGTCGCTGATAAGTGGGCAATAAGCCCGTTTAAGAGGGAATTCACTTTTTACTTGGGATTTGAAGTCACTGTCGAAAGCACGTAAGTTCACGGCGAGAGCAGTGTGAAATTTCTCAATGGCGCAAAGAAAAAACACATCTACCACCGACGACAATAACGAAGGATTGAGAAAAAAGGAGGTAAAAGGAAGTCATGAAAGATTATTGAACATGTGATGCATCATGGAAAATCATGGTTATTACGCTGCATTTGCCCTTCTCTAGAGTAGAATTTTTTCTACCCTCTTTTCAACTGCATTTTTCCCATTAAAGAGAAAGAAGATATAAAGCATCAGACGTTCCGGCTTTAGCCCTTCATTTTTGTGCGCTTAGACCGGTTCATCTTTAACCCTTTCACCAAACCTACTACCTGAAAGCGCTTGATCACATTAACCTATTACATGGCATAAAAAATTTCATTCCTATCTTCTGTGACATAATGAGTGGTTTTTCTATTCAGGGACACGAAACAGTCAGCCTCTATCGATTTAATCACAATGGTAACCACAATCATTATCCGCAGAACACAGAGAGTAATCTGTGTAGTGAAAAAGTGCCCTTCTCTTTCAATCCCCAAATTACAGTGTGTGGACTTCCGCTGATGAAGGACAGAAGATTTTCGCCCGAAACACGTGTCCAGATCGATAAGCACTTTTTATGTGTGTCATTTTATGAGGTTTTAATTAGTTTGCAAAGTTTTAATTATTTCGATTTGTCTTTGTGCCACATCATCATTATTTCCAGAAATGTATCATTGCTCGTTTATTTTAGTTTTATTATATGCTCGGAGAAGAATTTTCTACAGATGCCGCTTGGGACATCATTTCAAAACCATTTATGCGCACGTGTACGCAGATGTATTAGAATTACATAAAACTTTTAATTATGATGATAATGGCATAAATATATTTAAAAATATAATGTAAACGCCACATTCAAGCATAAGAGATGAATATTTTTAGAATAACTTTCAAAATTTTCGTCGTTAGATCTTTAATGCCAGTCTCATTTAATGATATGGTTTTCTGGAGGCAGAAAGATTTTCTCAAACTAGGACACATCATTAAATATTTTTGTCAAAAAATATTAAATTTTTTAAGACTAAATATTCTAGAAAACTGTACTGCTTTTAAAAAACAGTTAAACCTCAATCTATTTGTACAGCATTAGTTATGATATGATAATTATCATGATTAATTTATGATAATAAACATACAGAAACTTTACATTGACTCATAATTACATCAGTTTTTTGCTGACAGTGTAAAAATTAAATTTTGTAGATTTAAAACAAAAAAAAAACAATATTTGAGTTTTACAATGGGATTTCTTAAACAGAGCCCAGGAACAGGAATGTATATAGCTTAATAATAATAGCAACATTAATAAGAAAAACTGTCTGCAAAAAAACAACAATAAATAAAAATTGAAAGAATCGGAAGTATTTTTTATTTTAAGCTATGCTTTTTTTGTTGCAAAAAATATTTTGAAACAAAAAAAGTTAGGATCGAGAAAAAATTTGCTTTATAAACAGAAGTGGTTTTAAGGCAGGTTTTGCTGCACTTCAAAATTTACACGGTATACATTTGTATGATATTGTATGATATTACTTTACCTGCATGATAATTTATAATATGAATTTATATATATATGCGAAGCTCTATAACAGAATAAATGTACATAATAAATAAAGAAAAAATCTTTCATTAAAAATGTTTTTATTATTATCTGTTACCTATTTTTTAAGTATTTTTTCTGATTATATCTATTTTTAAATATTTAAATTGCGAAAATATTTAATAAAAGAGTTTGAAGAATCGTTGCTCGTATAGATCAGTTTAAACATCTTAAATCTCACAAAATTTCATTATGATAATAATGAAAAAATTATATTATTTTCTTAGGAAAAATAATATAATTTTTTCTTTCATAATTCAGAGTTACTGGTAACTCGTGACGTAATCCTGGTAAGACGTGATAAGGGAGCCCAAATGCTACAATTTTAACCACCATATGTTTGGCCGAATATCCATAGTTTGCGTGAAAATTGAATTTTAAATTTTTTCTTCAATAACTAAAAAATTGACATTCAACTGCAGATTAAAAAAATACTAATTGAATAGTTCTCATTTTAATTTATTTTCATCGATGAAACTCTAAGCTAACGTAATCATAAAAAGTACAAAACTACTCTAAAATTTCAATTCTCGAGCCATTACACGCGCTTTTTTAATTTTTAATTCGCATGTTAACTTCAAAAAATTTAACCCCCTACAAAAAGTACGACAGCATTAAGCATACAAATTACAAATAAAATTTCTCCCATTATCCAAAAACATATTAATGTCCATTTAAAAATATATAACTCGTAAATAAGGATGAGTTTTACTTAGAGTAGGTAAAAACGCCAAAGAATGCACCCCGTTCATTCATTAGGATCGATGGTCAAAAATTATCACCGTTTTTTTAAAATTATTTTCCCAGCGAACACTCTAACTAAGCTAAAAAAAATCATCAAAAGTACAAAAATACTTCAATTTATTGAAGTTTTAACGCTTTACGTGTATTTTTTTTAAATTATTAAGTTTTCCTTTCAAAAAATGTTGTTTAACTCAAAAAATACTATTGCAGTAAGCATACAAATTGCAAGTGCTTTTTTTTTCATTAATCAACTACCCAAAAACGTATTAATGTCCATCTAAAGAGATGTAATTCGTAAAGAACGGAAGGTTTTACTTAGCGCAGGTAAGAACCACGAAAAGCTTCGTTCACCGTTTAAGATCTTCGGTCAACTATACAACGTCGTTCAAATTATCACTGCTTTTGAGGGCTTTAAATCTTATTTGAATCACATCACATCAGATTATGAGCTTCAAAGTGATGTGTGTTGTGTATTGTGCTAGTTAGTTTCGCCTCTGCGTTAGGTAAGCACATTTTGTTGATTAGCTAGATAACAACAAAACATGCTTATACGACGCGAAGTTGAAACTAACTAACACGACGACACAGCACATAGCCGTTACATGAGATTTACAATCTAATGTTGCTAAGATTTTATACACCTAAATACAGCGATAAATTGATCGGTTGACCAGCGATTCTAAAGAATGAACGTTGGGGGCTCCTTTGGCTTTTTTACCTGTGCTAAACCGTTCCGCTATTTAGAATTTAACTTTGAACATCTGTATTTTATTTAAAAAGAAACTATTACAAAAATTATGTATTGGCAAGTTTATTCTCCTTCAATGAAAAAAAAAATCTCCATTACAATTTGCCTAACGGCAAAATCTTTATACATTCTCTCAAAATTAGCAACGCGGTAAGAATTTATATAAATGGCAATCTAACAAATCTGAACAAATTTAATATTTGCAATTTACACAGTTATTTTTATGAACATGAAATAAAAAATTTAGTATAATCGCACCAATTTTGATCCATATATAAATGGTTTTCTACACAATTTAAAACCAATAAAGAATTGTTCCAATGCAGCTTTATAATCATGATATCAAAATGACGTCATTCTCAGTTTCGATAGCAGTTTAATGTAATGAGAGCAAACAAAAAAGAAATTTCACGTATTTTTGATTTTATAAATTTCGGATACCGAGGAAGCTGATTATTTCTCCCGTGATGCAATTTTCATCTCAATAACCGAATCGAGTTTCTAATGCAGTTTTTAACTCGTAACATCAAAATGACGTAGATCTCACTTACGATAGTTAACTTTCATATGTAGATGGTTCGTCACATGACGCACTGTCTTACAAATCTTTATATTGGGAAAGCTTTGTAGAAGTGAAATTTACGAAAAGTCCCTTAAAAATTGGGTAATTGGTGCATTTTGAGAGTTTTAAAATTGAACAAAATTTTCCTTGTTTTTTTTTTTTTTTTTTTTTTACATATTTGAGTGATGTTTCAAGCTGATTGCTCAAATCTATTTGTGTATGCCATACAGACAAACAAGCAGATTTTCGTTTTTATCTATCAGGATTATCTAATAGCATGATCCAGTGTTTATTTATAATAAGGATAGTTTTTACAAATTAAATTTATACTTTTTTGTTATACTTAAAAAAAAGAACTTGCCTAAATGATATAGGAAGAAACCACATATATTTATTTCTATAAAAACAGTAACGCAGCATTACTAATTCTGAAATGAACCCCGTTGAATTAATTATTCTAATAACAGTGGATTTTTATGTCAGATAAGTATTTTTTATTTGATTCGCGTCCTTGTAAAAATAATGTATCCAATAAAACTGCGTAACAAACTTTTATGATTGAATATTTCCTTTTCTGCGATCTGCTATCTGACTGGAATACTTAAGAAATAATTACCCCGACTTTTTAATTCTGTCGGATAACCAATACTCATTAACGCTTTAAGGACGTATTTAATTAAAGGAGATTAATTTTTGATTGAACACTAATTAATTCTCGCCTTATTCGGCAGATCTGATGGAGCGTGCGGATCGAACAAGCTTAATGCCTGAAGTAAATTCTTTAGCAGTGAGGTATAAAAGAAGGGGGAAACTTTTATTTGAAATAGAATTTTTATAAAAGCAGGTAAGTGTTTTTTCTTTTTCAAGCAATCATATTTCTTTATTAAGTATTATTTTCTGTGATATCAGCAGCGTATTTAAAGGATTTGGGCATGGTGCCCCGGGCCCTCTCCTATAATGTACAGCGGTTATTAAAAAGCAGCTATTTTAAAACATTTACAATAACTGTAGCAATAAAATTTAAAATAACTGATCGCTCACCCCCTGAAACGGAAATTTCTATACGCTACTGAAAGATATGCGATAAATACTTCATAACTCTGGATAGAAAAATGCCATTTTTAATCGAAAATATTATATTTCAGTTGTTTTATTAAAGCGAAAGAGACTAGGGCATCTGCCAAAAGGAGAAATGCTTTGGCCACAGGACTTTTTAAGGGGTAACCCGTATTCACGTTTGCATATGCAAAAACCTGCCCATAATTCTAGACGGTTAGAACGACAGCCGCGCGGTAGCCCAGAACCCTGTATCAGCCATCTAACAATATTCCGCGCCTTAACCAATCAGCCCTTGGTAAGTTATAACATCTGACAAAAAAGCACATGGATTTCTTTAAATATATTCATTAAAAAATAAAACTTGTTTTATCAACTCAGTTTTCGACGCTAAAACACAAGGTGTCTATAAAATGTTGGACATTTTCCAGAAAATTACATAAAAGAATTCGGAATATGAATGCATAATTTGCAATGGCTTTGTTCACAGTATATGACGACCGAACGATTAAGGATCGAGGTGTGTACAGATAAGTAATCAAAACTTATTATAAACTCATCCATTTGACAGCTCATCCTACTCAAAATCCCTACGGTGGGTTTAAACGTCCTCAATATGGACAGACATATTCCTTAGACATACTCTGAAGAGCCAAAACATTATGACCACCTACGTAATAACACGTTGCGCCTCCTTTGGCCTTCAAAATAGCTGCAACTCGCCTGGGCATAGGTGCCACGAGTTCTTGATAGATAACTGGAGGCAGGTTGTACCAAATATTTAAGCAGCTGTTACGCAAAGTCAAGCTATTGCACATGTTTAATCTCTGATCTACCGCTCCATCTAATCCCAAAGATGCTCTATAGGATTAAGATACGGCGAGTTAGGTAGCCAGGACATTAATTGGAATTCATCGCTATGCTTCTCGTACCACTCCAGCACAGTTCCAGCCTTGTGACATGGCGCGTATTCCTGTTGGAATATTCCAATTCCGTTGGGAAGACATAACGCCATGTAACGGTGCAACTGATCCGCAATGATGTTCAGATAATCCGCAGTATTCATAGTCTGTTCTACCACAGCTGCGGATCCCAGAGCCGCCTAAGAGAACGTCCCGCAAAGCATAATACCACCGCTACCATCCTGTGTGTAGCCTGCTGTACAAGAGAGGAGTACCTGTTATCCTGGCAGACAGCGTACCTTGACACGACCATCGGCGTGATGAAGGAGAAACCGTTACTCATCCGACCACGCAACTCTCTTCGGGATATCCATGGTGCAGTCTGGATGTTCCCGTACTCACTGTTGTTAACAATGACGCTATGTAAGCAGAGGCACACGAGTTGGACGTCTGCTCTGCAGTCCCATATCCAATAGTGCCCGCTGAACTATGTGTTCCGAAACACTTGTACTTGGACCTGCATTGTACTGGGCTGTCAGATGAGCCACTGTATGCCGCCTATTTTGCTGAACTAGGCGGGAAAGTCCCCGACGTCCTCTTTCTTTGATGATGCGTGGGCGTCCAACATCTTAGCGTCTATTTGTAGTTTCACACATGTGTAGTACACATTTTTATAAATGCTAAAAACGGCAGATCGAGAACTACGTTTCGACGCACAGTTTCGGAGATACTCGTTTGAGTCTCCAGGGACATTACAATCTGTCCTCTATGAAATTTGATAAGATAAACAACCTTTCCCATCACTCACAAACGTAAGTGCAAGAATGATACTCCACCTTCTCCGGCAACAGCTAAATACCATTTCCACTTATTTACGTGCTCCCCATGTCATACCAACGAGTTCATTGAAAATTCACTGTCATCCGCCATTAAATGAGGGTGAATTTACGACCACCCCCATTGAGTGGGCGGGGTGGTCTTAATGTTTTGATTCGTCAGTGTATATTGTTACGAATTTTTGGGGCAACCCGCTGCTCTGTGGCTTAAAATGGTTTAAAATTCGTATTCTACGCTTGAAATACATAAATTTTGCTTTTTGTTGCATCAAAATCGTCGCCAAGCTTGGCGACTTTTTGGTCATTTGGCGCGACGTAATCAATATTCTCGCTTTATGTAGAATCTTCAAGAAATATACTCCTCTAGAAGCTTCCCGCAGTTTCTGCCTCCTCTATATAAACCGGCGCGCTGCCCCGACAGTTCAGTGCGAGTTGAACGCTCAATGTGTGCAGAGCTCTCAATACGCTTTGTGAGTTGATAGTGCTATAGAAGCTGTGTTTTAGCTTGCTTTATGAAGCTGTTTTTAAAGTGCTGTGTGTACAGTTTTCATCGCTGAGTCTTGAGAGACTGTTAGTGTTATTTCTCGTATATTTTCACTGAATTTTTGCCAGTGAATATGACTTATTTTGTGTGAGAAATACAGCATTTGTGAGAGCTTCTGACCTAAGCGGATTCTTAAAAGCACGTTACTGATAGATTGTACTTGTGAATTGTGTACAGCTGATTATTCTACGAAGTTCTAGAAGCAATAAAGTTTGTGTTCCATCCTGACAAGTGACTTTTTACTTGGACTTTTTACACCAACTGGACTTTAGAACGACGAACCCCACCCTAATAGCACAACAGTCCCCTGCGACTGAAATGCGACCACACAATACTGTCACAATAGAGTTACAAACAGTCGCCGCGACTCCGCAGCAAAGTCACGCCAGAGTCCCTATGTCCTCTCGCTGTGTAGTCGCATTGCGACCGTTCAGAGAAGTCACGATGAGACAGTTTTGCGACAGCGAAAAAATTCGGGGAAAAAGAGTTACCGAAAATATACACCAGATGGCAGCACCAAACTCTCAGGCAAGGAGAAGTTCAGGTCCAGAATCGAACCAGGGATCTACTGGTTATTAGCCCAGCATCTTACCGCAAAGCTGTGAATACCGTGCTCGTGAACCTTTAAAAGTAAACTGACGACTGCAAAAGCTAGTTCTGACGGCTTCTTTTGGAAATTTAAAATTTTTCTGAGAGTATTTTATAAATAAGTTTTATATATAAATATATGTATTTATTTTTAAATAATATAAAAAATATCATTATTTTCGGGAGATAATGTACTGTTTTATTTAGGTATTCATCCGAAAAAACTAATGATTTATTGAAATTTTTTATTCGGTTATGAAATAAATTTGTAATGTGCGACATGTGAGGTTTGATATATATTAAGGTATGAGGGATAAGATTTATATTTTTGCTATATTTTGCCTAAAAGGGATTTCATATAAAAATAAATAAAATTAATTTGAAAAACATGCATTAGATAAAATAAATAAAGTATTTTTGACTTAGACCCATAGTTTTATCTCAAATTTTTCGTAGTGGAACTTTCAAACATACCAGAGACGTATTTAAAGGGGGAGGGGATCTGAAAACTTAAAGCAATTATTAAAAAACAGCAATTTTGAGACATTTGTATTTACTCTAGTAACAATAAGGTTGAAAATACCGGGTAGTCCCTCCCCCCATCTGAAATTTAAACCTTACATACGCTATCGAAACATATATGCCATGGGGATATGAAAGAAATTGTTAATTTTACTCACAGATACTTAGTTTTCACTTGTGATTAGAACTCTTAACTCTAATATTTTTAAGAATAATATTCTTTTATAAATAATATTGCCTTGTTTAAACGAAATAATTTAAAAGTTAATAAATTAAACTAAATTCCATTACTACATAACTGCGAGGTTTTATTGAATTACTATTTTCGGATTTATTTATTAAATGTTTCAGGAAAGAAATTGTCACAAAATATTAAAAAAAAATGGTTATGTATCCAAAGTCGCAAAAGCGGCCAGTTTGACGTCATTTTGAAGTCCAAAAAAATCAGTAGTCGCAAAATAGTCACACAGTGACTTTGGTGGCACAGTGGAGTCACTGAGCGACCAATCACATACTAGTCACGTGGTGACTTCACAGTGGAGTCACTTAGCGACCGATCACATGCTAGTCACATGGTGACTTCACGGCGACGTCACCTGGTGACTGGTCACAAATAAACTTCACAGTGACCACACAGTAGAGTCACATCACTCACAAGTCACAATGTGAGTAGTATGTGACAGTCCTGTGACAACCCAGCAAGCGCACACACGTTTAAATTACGTATTCCCGATGTCGAAATGTCGAAAATAGGTCGAGGAAAAATTACAGCAAAAAATAGCGTTTAAAAGAGATCAAACATACATTGTGTTGTCGACGTCTTAAAGAGCCGTTCGATTTTGGTCAGGGAGGCGGCTATCTTCGACTTTTAATGTTGGTCGCCCTCAGGAGGTCTATGATCCGTCAATACATCGCCGATTTTCCGCTTATGGCTTTGGCGGTCTGAGAGAGGACCCCCCCCCCCCCCCAGCCAGCCAAGAAGAAACACGCGATGGAGCATCGAGAAATTTTTTCAGCTTAGTTAATAGTCAGTTGAACGTCGAATAAACAGTGCAGGGGAGACAGAATTTACAGGGTCCTTTCTCACGACCTTTGACATGTCCACCCCAACCGTTTTCTCAGAAAACAGATGCTTTTTTTTTTTCTTTTTTGTGTGTGTATTCGTTCATGGTTTGCGTGGCTCGTACTTCGCAGTTTTTTATGCAAGGGCAGAACTCGCTTCAGCGTGTAGTCAATGGCTGAGCTCCGCTACACAGAACAGTAAAATTTCCATAGTTTTAACTATAAAAGTGGATATTTTTCAAGTATCTCTTGGAATATTTTTCAAGTTCAATGCTAACACGATTTATCGTTAGCTTGGCATATTAATAAGTTTGTCTGGCTCTCTTTAAATTGTGTTGGCCGGTGATGTTATTAAAGTTTATCGGGGTAGCTACCAATTTTAATTCCAGCCATCAAAATTTTAGAGGTGAGTTAAGTAATTATTTAACTAATAATTATGTGCTTTGTTTCTTTTATTCATTTTCTTTTTAATTGCTAATTATAAGTCTTCTTATTTGTATTATAGAGTGAAATATAAAGGTACAATTGGCATAAAATCAACTGTTTACCTTAAGCATATGAAATATTTTTTCTCATTATAAGCACAAATTTACTTAATGTAAACTTACTATAACAAAAGTCAACTTATTATTGCATTATGGCATAACTTACAATGAAACAGATTAAAGCACTTTATGCAAAGTTTTTTTTTTCTTTTTCAATTGTATACTAATATGTGTGCATTTAGTATGTAATTTAAACGTATTTGGAGTAGTGAAATTGAACAAATCAAAGAATTAAGAGAGATAAATAAAAAACTGTTTGTGTAATGAAGTAGACAAAATTTTTCTCGTGGGAGGGTGAGAGGGGGGGGGGGATTTGTAGATAGAAAACTTCTTAATATTTTATTACAGGAAAACTATAATGAACTATTGAGATAAAAAAGCAGGCTTATTCGTCTAATAGAAGTGGTTCCTTGACGATTTCGTCGAATCCTGACAGTTTATAAACGTAGTAATTATGCCGGAATTCCAGACATTTAGAGAATATGTCAGTCACACACCATTTACATACGTCGTGAAAGCATGGAAATTCAAACTTCTTGTCGGGTGCACATGCCGTTTAAAAGGAAACACTCTATATTTCTAAATATAATACATTATACTACTAGTTGTTAGCTAATGAAAAGCAATTTTGAATTAAATGATTAGAAATAACAAGTTTTAAATTAACTTCTAATCGTTTAGATAAAGTTATAAAATTTATATTCATAAAAGTTTGAACATATACAAAAATATATTAAAGTTAAAATATAATCTTGATTTTTAATTTAACAGATAAGTAACTCGCACGAACAACTTATGTCACTAATTTACATTTTAGAGGGTTTCCATTTTTTCCCCCGGTACATTTTATTAATCGTTTTGGCTGTATTAGGTATTTTTAATAAAAGGGTGCAAAAAATTATTTAATCTACTCTTATAAACTATCTAAATATTTTCATATATTGGTTAAAAAGTAATCTTTTTTATATAAAATAAGTAAATTATATTTACTGTTAGTAAAATTGCATTTTAAACTGTATTCCTTACTTAACTAAATTTACTAATATTTTATTTAATTTTTAAGTTACTTTTTCACCATCTTTCACCAATATATGAAGATATTTGGATTGTTTATAACATTGAATTAAACAGCGTACCCACCCCCGCCTTTTATTAAATATACCTACAGTAAAAACAATTCATAAAATGTACCGGGGGGAAAAAGTAAACCCTTTAAAATGTAAAATAGAGACATAATCTATTTATGCAAGTTACTGATCAATTAAATTCAAAAAATCAAGATTATATTTTTCTTTAATGTACTTTCTCTGTGTTCAAATTTTTATGAATGTATATTTTACAACTTCATCTAAACGACTAGAAGTTAATTTAAAACTTGTAATTTTTGCACATTTAATTAAAAATAACTTTTTATTAGCTAACTAACTAATATTAAAATGTATTATATAGAAATATAAAATGTTTCCTTTTTAAACGGCCAAAGTTCACAAGATCAGAACAGTTTGAATTTCCATTCCTTCACGACGTATGTAAATGGTATTTGTCTATTCTCTGAATGTCTGGAATTGCGGCATAATTACTACGTTTATAAATGGGCAGAATTCGACAAATTCTGCGAAGTCTTTAAAGAACGACTTCTATTAGACGAATATAAGCCGGTTTTCTCTGTCCTGTTGGAGCGATTCGACAAGGTATAACGTAAAATCAACCACTATGAGCTGAATTTTATAAACGAATTCCGAGAATCTGTCTCCCTTCGCCGTTATAGCGACGAGTGTTCGACCAATATCGGGGATTTTCTCTTCCTGGCGGTCACCCTTTTCCATTCTTACGCCGTAGTTAAGCGAGATTGTTATCTCTCACGGTCACCCCTCGCGGGTAATACGCCGTCGAGAAGTTCAGCGCTCGACGGGCAAACAGGTGGACATATCCAAGGATTTTTAACGTCGATGATTACGTCAAAACTACGTCGACGGCGACGTTAATTCGATGTATCGTGGCTGGCTGGGAATTGTGACCCTCTGTGACGTCACAGCGACTCTTTTGTGACCATCTGTGCTATTAGGGCAGGAGTAGCAGAGTAATTCCGCAACATTTGGTGTCAGAATCGGGATTCTAAAGAAAGACTTTAATTTTCCAGTTTATGGTTTTGACTAGACGAAAAATGGACGAACAACTTCAAAAGCTCATGAATATGATGCAGGAAATGAAATCCGGACAAGATGAGATAAAAAAAAGAGATGAAAGCCGGATGGGACGAGATGAAAGCCGGACAAGAACAGATGAAGGCGGATTTAGAGAAGAAAATTGAAGCCGGACAAGAACAGACAAAAACCGGATTGGAGGAGTTAAAGGCCGCACACAATGAAGTGAAAATCGAATTGGAGGAGTTAAGAGCCGCACACGACGAGATGAAATCCGGACTGGAGAGAAAAATAGATGCCGGGCTGGAAGAAATGAAATCCGGACTGGAAAAAGTAGAAAAAAATCATGAGGAAATGGAGAAAAGAGTATCACTCCTAGAAGAAAATGTAGCTTCGAAAATACGTGAGGAATGTGAAGCTAAAATTGAAGAAAAACTCGACTCTCTCGTCAAGCTAGGGAAACTACCAGAAAATATCAGGTTGTCGTCACGCCGCACAGCAGTGAAATTAATGCCTCATGACGGAAAGACTCCATGGGAAGCATACAAGACTCAATTTTTAATCGTCGCCAAAGCCAATGGTTGGAGCGAGTCCGAGAAAGCGAACCAACTGGCCGCTTCCCTCAACGGAGATGCAATTTACGTACTACAAACCATCGGAGGAACGAAGATAGGAGATTTTGACGCACTTGCAAGTGCCTTGGAGATGAAATTCGGAGAGAAGTGCCAGAAAGAATATAGTAGAATACAACTTAAGTCAAGGATGCAAAGACCTGGCGAGACCCTCCAAGAGCTGGCTTCCGACATAGATAGGCTGTGTCATCTAGCCTATGGCAGTTATCCAGATAACGTTCGAGAAGAAGTTGCAGTGCAACATTTTATTGAAGGCCTCTTGGACTCTGAAATTCAGAAAGCATTCATCTTGGCGGATTATAAAGATCTCAGGTCAGCCCTCGTATTCGCCATGAAGCTAGAGGCAGCTCAGCTGGCCGTAAGAAAAGAGCGGCCAAATGTTAGAGCTGTGTCATTCCAGGAGCCTACGGATGGAGAAATGGAGAGATTAGAGAATAAATTAAAGACCCTGGAAAATCTGGTGGATAGACAAGAACAGTCAGAGCCAAGAAAAGTGAAATGTTGGAGGTGCAACAGCGAGGGGCATTTACGAAAATACTGTGACGCACTAAAGAACTCTCGTCGTAAAGATCGCAGTTATCAATGCACCAGAGAAGCCCATGAAGGAAGACAGAAAAGAGACGACTTTCAAGAACAGAGGCTGAGGGATATTCAAAAGCCTCGTTTGAGAGTCTTGCAGATTTCCTCAGTGAATGGCGGCAGTAATGGACTCTTCGTTCTAGGATACGTAAATGGTTCCCCATGCCACATGGTGATTGATACTGGAGCGAACGTAACCATCATAAAGACGGATCTGGCAAAGGAATTAAATTTGAAGATTATCTGGACTCCGCCCTCGCTGACCCTCCAGACTGTGACAGGTGACAAGATCGAAGTGGGCGGAAAAGCGCAAGTAGAAATCACTTTTAGAAATGCTAGTTATGACCATGTGGTATATGTCGCCAATATTACAGACTCTTTTATTCTCGGACTCGACTTTTTAAAATCGCACAAATTTAACTTGGATTTTAAGAATAATGAGCTTCGTTCAGACTCAGAAGAAATAGCTGCGTTCGATATTAAAAATGAAACTATTTTACCTGTTCAGCAAATAATAGCCCAGACTGATATCACTCTACCTCCCAGAACTGGTTCAATAATTTCTGGAACAGTAGAAGAAAGCAATAAATTCCGTTTTGGATTAATCGAACACTCAAACAATAGTGATTCCATCAGAGGAGTACTTGTGGGAGCAACACTTGTGGACTTGTTGAGAACAGAAATTCCAGTTAGAGTAGCAAATGTGACGGACAAGTCGAAGGTGATAAAGAAAAATGAAGTGTTGGCGACATGCACTCCTGTTACCTGCATTAATAGGAACATCAGCCAAACGACAGCTAAATCTTCCGAGTGCCTGACGAAGGAATTAATACAAGACGTGGAGTTAACGGCAGAACAGAGAAGCGCTGCGGAGAAAGTAATAGCTGAATTTGAAGACCTCTTCTCCCGTACTTCGGGTGACTTTGGCCGTACGAGCTTAGCTCAACATAGGATAGATACAGGCAGCCATTCTCCCATCAAGCAACATTCTAGGCGGCTCCCGTTTGCTAAGCAAGAAGAGGTGAGCAGACTTTTAGAGGAGATGCAGCGTGATGACGTCATCGAGCCATCGACTAGTCCCTGGGCCTCGCCAATTGTTTTGGTCCGGAAGAAGGATGGTTCCACCCGGTTCTGTGTTGACTACAGACGTCTGAATGACATTACCAAGAAAGACAGCTACCCTCTTCCCAGGATAGACGGCACTTTGGACACTTTATCGGGAAACGAATGGTTTTCCACTCTGGATCTGAAAAGTGGTTACTGGCAAGTGGAAATTCATCCCGACGACCGTGAAAAGACTGCGCTCACCACGGGACAAGGATTATGGCAGTTCAAAGTTATGCCTTTTGGACTCTGCAACGCACCTGCTACATTCGAGCGTCTAATGAAGACAGTGTTGAGAGGACTTTCCTACGAAGCATGTCTCGTTTATTTGGACGATATCATCATCGTCGGAAGGACTTTCGAAGAGCATCTCGAGAACATCCGAAAGGTGCTGCAGAAATTAAAAGAGGCAAACTTGAAACTGAGTCCATCGAAGTGCAACTTGTTTCGTCGGGAAGTACGTTACCTCGGGCACATAATATCCACCCACGGAGTCCGAACTGATCCCGAAAAGACGCCCGCAGTCAAGAACTGGAGTCGTCCGGAGAATATCCATGACTTACGAAGTTTTCTCGGTCTGTGTACTTACTATCGAAAATTCGTGAAGGTTTTTCTCAAATTGCAAGACCTCTCCACAAATTGACCGAGACTGGACAGAAATTTCTATGGACTGAGGAATGTGAGGACGCATTCAACGAACTGAAGACGGCTTTAACATCTTCGCCGATCCTGTCGTATCCTCATCCTGACAAGCCATTTATCCTGGACACTGACGCAAGTAAGGAGAGTGTTGGAGCAGTTTTGTCCCAGGAGATAGATGGCCAAGAACATGTGATTGCTTACTGGAGCAAGTGCCTTTCAAAGGCAGAACGTAACTATTGTGTTACGAGAAAGGAACTTCTTGCTATCATTAAGGCCGTGGAGCACTTCCATCATCACCTGTACGGCCGAAAGTTCCTGCTCCGAACGGACCATGCCTCTTTAACCTGGCTTCTAAATTTCAAGAATCCAGAGAGCCAAATAGCCAGGTGGATACAGCGATTACAAGAATATGGCATCGAGATACGTCATCGGAAAGGAGCATCTCATGGAAATGCACATGCTTTGTCGAGAAGGCCCTGCATAGACAGTTGTCACTATTGCTCCAGGCCAGAGAAAAATTACCATGTAATACATCCCGTTGTCCGCCAAGTTACATCATCGGCACCATCTCAAGATCCCTGGAGTGACGAAAATGTTCGGGCGGACCAGTTAGCTGATAGCGACATCAAACCTATTGTGGAGTTACTGGAGAAATCAAGTGATAAGCCCAGCTGGCAAGAAATATCATTCTGCAGTCCGGCAACAAAACAGTACTGGGCTTTATGGAATTCGCTTCGCCTGAGAAATGGAGTCCTGTATCGTAAATGGGAGTCGGACGACGGCAAGGTGCTCCGATGCCAGTTAGTACTCCCTCGCTCGTTGATTCCGAAGGTTCTAGAAGAGCTGCATAATGCCTTAACTGGAGGCCATTTTGGCATAATGAAAACCCTGCAGAAAGTTCGCGAGCGCTTCTACTGGGCTAGGGCTCGAGGAGATGTCGAAAAGTGGTGTCAAGCTTGTGACGCCTGTGCCGCTCGTAAAGGCCCGAAGAAACGAAGCCGTGGAAAACTACATCGTTACAATGTAGGAGCTCCTTTCGAGAGAATTGCCCTCCACATCTTGGGACCTCTTCCGCGAACTTCGGATGGCAACAAATGCATCCTAGTTGTCATTGACTATTTCTCTAAATGGCCCGAAGCGTTTCCTATTCCCGATCAAGAAGCTACGACCGTAGCAGAGGTACTGGTGCAAGAATGGATTTCCAGATATGGAACCCCTCTGCAACTTCATTCCGACCAAGGAACGAACTTTACCTCTGCAGTCTTTAAAGGACTATGCCATCTCTCGGAATGGACAAAACCCAGACTACGCCTTTACACCCACAATCCGACGGCATGGTGGAGAGGTGCAATCGCACAATTTTGAACAACCTCTCGCTCCTGGTATCTAGGAATCAAGAGGACTGGGACAAGAAATTCCCCTCTTCCTGCTGGCCTATAGGAGTGCCGTCCACGAGACTACCGGCTTCACACCTTCCCAGATGCTGTTCGGAAGAGATCTTCGTCTTCCCGCCGATCTAGTGTTCGGCCGCCCTCCAGATGCGCCTTCATCGCCAGAAGAGTACGTGGGCACGGTTTGAAGACGTGCATCATTTTGCTCGGGAGCGGATCATCCTGAACACGGAGAGGATGAAGACTCGCTACGACACGAAAGCTACGGGGCACGAGTTCAACGCAGGTGACAAAGTTTGGCTATGGAATCCTACTCGACGGAAAGGCCTGTCTCCCAAGCTGCAATCGGCGTGGGACGGTCCTTACACAGTCCTAAACCGGCTGAATGACGTCATCGTACGGATTCGTAAGTCACCAAACTCGAAGCCAAGAGTTGTACATTACGATCGGCTAGCCATCTACCGCGGTTGTAATTAGTTATTTGAATATTAGACCATGGTCACTATGGCGTAATTCCTCATTTCTTTCAGCTCTCATTTCTTTCCTGTCTTTCTCTTCTCTTCCTCTTTCTTCAACTCTCTTTCACTCACTACTTACGCCATGTTTAGTGTACATATTTGTAATATATTGGTTTTTATTAATGTGTATTTGTTTATTACATTGATTACTTATTAGTGTAATTGTTTATTATGTCTATTATTTATTTATTAGAGTGTATTTGCTTACTGTGTTTATTGATTATTTGCTTAAATTATGTTGTTAAGATTTGGTTAAAGGTTGGACACTGTATATTTGTGTGACCTCCTAACTGGGGATTGTACTGCCCGGGACGTGCAGTCCTTGGGAAGGAGGCAATGTTACGAATTTTCGGGGCAACCCGCTGCTCTGTGGCTTAAAATGGTTTAAAATTCGTATTCTACGCTTCAAATACATAAATTTTGCGGTTTTCCATTGTTTTTCAAGTTTTTCAAGTTTTCATTGTTTTTTGTGTTCGAGGTTCTAGAAAACTCGAGAAATATTGGTCCTAGAGCTTAGATCTCTTCATTTTTGAGGACTTATTTTTGGCGCCAAATTTGGCGATATTTCGCCAAATGTCGCCAAGCTTGGCGACTTTTTGGTCATTTGGCGCGATTTCTCCAATGGGGCCTGGAAGTTGTTTTTCCTGCATTAAAAACGCATAATAACCTAACATTTCTCTTCTATGACGTAATCAATATTCTCGCTTTATGTAGAATCTTCAAGAAATATACTCCTCTAGAAGCTTCCCGCAGTTTCTGCCTCCTCTATATAAACCGGCGCGCTGCCCCGACAGCTCAGTGCGAGTTGAACGCTCAATGTGTGAAGAGCTCTCAGTACGCTTTGTGAATTGATAGTGCTATAGAAGCTGAGTTTTAGCTTGCTTTATGAAGCTGTTTTTAAAGTGCTGTGTGTACAGTTTTCATCGCTGAGTCTTGAGAGACTGTTAGTGTTATTTCTCGTATATTTTTACTGAATTTTTGTCTGTGAATGTGACTGATTCTGTGTGTGAAATACAGCATTTGTGAGAGCTTCTGACCTAAGCGGATTGTTAAAAGCACGTTACTGCTAGATTGTGCTTGTGAATTGTGTACAGCTGATTGTTCTACGAAGTTCTAGAAGCAATAAAGTTTGTGTTCCATCCTGACAAGTGACTTTTTACTTGGACTTTTTACACCAACTGGACTTTAGAACGACGAACCCCAGGAGTAGCAGAGTAATTCCGCAACAATATCGACATATTTCTTAGCTAATCAAGGCGTTGCTAGCGAATGCATGAAAAATCTCCATGGTATCAGCAAAGACCAGATTACTTTGTTAGAATGTGTATTAAGATCTGAAAATTCTTCCGCGATTGGCTTCATGATGATGCAATTAATAGGAAAGAATGATAATGCACTCTCTGCTTCAGAATTGAACGAGGCACCTAACATTAAGCTACTTTATGCTCTACTTTGATGGCGCCGACCATCGAAGATTTAACATCCTCTTCAAAACAAAGTATGTGTCATTGAATGCCGAGCAAAGCTTTCAGGATAAAGAATTAGTGATCCTACAGCGATCTAAATCATTTATAATCATATCCATCCATTTACATAGCCATTATTTTCCTCTAAAAGAATTTTTTAACGGTTTGGTAGCCAGGTACTTTCACTTGAAATTGAGATGCAATACTTCAATAATCTTAAGGTTTGGCGATTTCTCGCCAAATATATCATGAAATTGGGTTCAGTTTTAGAAATATATTTTTGCTTCAAAATTGGCGATATTTTGGCAAAAGTCTCCAAGCTTGGCGATAGTTGTCGAAATATTGACCATCGCCCATGCACATGAACTTTCAATGACTATAGTCTTTTAATGTATTACACATGGTCATAGTACCGAAAGACTTTTGGATTAAATAATACTCAGTCGACTGCAATCAAAAAGGGAGATGCACAAACAGCTGTTACTATGATCCTAAATACAAAATTTCAACATCCTACGGCCAATAGTTTATGAGTTACGCGAGTTACGTCCATACATACGTATGTACAAAAATACAAACATACACTCATAGATACGTACGCCCCCACAATACTAGTCAACATCAGTTCACGGTAGATCGAAATAGATTGTACGTGCATAAGTACGAGCATGTACGTCACGCTGAATAAAATAAAGTTAGAAATACTTAAAATCGATTTTTATGTCAAAATCTTCATGCCGATATTCTTCGTAATCACAGTGCTTCCTTTACTTAGTGCAAAGAAATGAAAAGGGTACTTAAGTGTTACACCATGAACCACTTTCGAATATATTTTCATTTCCCAGTCTGAGATTTAACATCAATAACGGAAAACAGTAACACATTTCTCTATTACTAGTGTGAGTCACCCTATTTCTTTATATTAGATAGTCGTTTATTTTTTTAATAAATTATCTTTTTGAATCCCTGCAGCTGTAAGTGTTTCGAACGCCAAAATCATTAGCCCTCTACTTGGCGTGGTCGACGGTATAGTACGTAAGTTCCGTAAACGTCTTCAAATTCGTGATAAAGGAAGTTTTCTGTCCTCATTATCTAAAACAACAGCCATATATCAGCTTTTATAAAAGAGTAAAAGAACTCAACATTTTCCAACTCAAACCGTTAAAATTAATTACCGAGATAACAGTGGATTTTCGTGCGAATAATTTGTATTATAAGTAATTTTTATTGGATTTGCGTTCCTCTGAATATGCATGCGAATCTGCGTAACTCATTTTTATGACTGGATATTTTCTTTTTTTGCGATTCATTATCAGACTGAAATACTTAATAAATAATTACCCTGACTTTTTAATCATGCCGAATACCAATACTCATCTATGCTTTAAAAAAGTATTTAATGAAAGGAGATTAGTTTTGGATTGAATATTATTTAATTTTCGCCTTATTCGCAGATTTCGACGTACCCTGCGGATCGAACAAGATTTTTGCCTTGAGAAAAAATTCTATGGCAGGTGTTAAAGAACCAGAAAATTTTACTTGAGCTAAAAGGTTTACCGGAGGACATAAGGATTATTTTACATCAAGTAAATCTATATTACTTATAATTTAATTGGGTGCTTTCCATCGTTAAAATATATAGTTTCTAATAATATCCACCCAACAAACCTTGTAGAGTACAGGATTTCTGGTAACTGTAGCAAGGAAATTTAAAACATATAAGTCTACTACTTTTACTACCATTCCAACTTAAAAAAGAAATTAAATAAAAATAAATATCAAATGCAAATCTATTTCTACAATTCCTAATACTCTAAGATAGTTTGAATAGCTTTGTATGTAAAATGCATAAAAGTAGAAAAAATATCTGGAGTGACTGCACTTCACATTCTGAACATTTACGAATAAGATCATTACCAAGCATTTAAATAAATTTTAATCTATGAATAACTCAGCAAAGATTCATAGATTTTTCAATTTCAGCTCAATCGAATGTACCGTTTAAACGCTAGCGCACTTTCAAGAATTTTTCCCATAGGCCATAATGTAAAAGAAAACTTTGTCATTGCCCTGTAGAAAAACTATAAGTCCTATACACATCAAAATCAATACCAGTCTTAGGATGGTGGTTTATAACATATGTACCTACTCAATTTGAGCTCAATCGAATGTACCGTTTAAACGCTGGCGCACTTTCAAGAAATTCCCTCCCATAGGCCATAATGTAAAAGAAATCTTTGTCGTAGCCCTTTAGAAAAACTACCTATACACACCAAAAGTCCTATACACACCAAAATCAATACCCGTCTTGCGACGGTGGTTTATAACACAATGTCCAATTTGAGCTAAATCGAATGCCCCCTTTAGGAGCTATCGTGTTCACTCACATACACACAAACGTACATACCCACACACACACACACACACACACACACATGCGTACATTTAATAAAAATAGCATAAATGAATTCAGAAGACCTCAAAACGTGTCAATACACCAAAATCTCGAAGTCGAATTTTTTCATGATTACAATACTTTTCTTACATGGTACATGTTCGGAAAGTAAAAATTAGTTGTCACTTTTTGAAACAACAGTGGGATATATTAACGTAGAGTTACTAAAAGTTTAGTTAGTTGTAAGGCGCCCGTTGAAAAACGACGAATTTAACTAAAACTATTAATTTAATACACTGCTGGCCACCCAAATTGCAACACCAAGAAAAACAAGAGATATCACAACAAAATTTATTGTGTAGATAACATGTTGACCAAGTAACAAATGATTAAATTTACAGCATTCTATGAAGCGTGGTTCCTGCCAAAATCAGTACCCAGAGTAGCCGCCGTTGTTGGAGATCACAGCTGCCACACGCCTCGGCATTGATTCAAAGAGACTTTGAATGTGTTCTTGGGGTACAGCAGACCAAGCAGCTTCCACACGTTGCCAAAGTTGATCTGGTGTGACAGCTGGGGATGAACTCTGGGTCAGTCGTTGAGCAACCATGGACCACATGTTTTCTATCGGCGAAAGATCCGGAGAGCGCGCCGGCCAGGGAAGCAATTCAATCTGGTGATTGACGAAGAACCCTTGGACAATGCGTGCCACGTGTGGCCGTGCATTATCCTGCTGAAATATGGCTGTTGGCAAGCCCTGAAGGTAAGAAAGGACAACTGGCTCCAACACCTCGGAGATGTAGCGCTGGCTGGTTAAAGTACCGGCAATGCGTACTAGAGGAGTGCGAGAGAGATATCCGATACCGCCCCATACCATAATACCCGGTGCAGGACCAGTGTGACGGTGCATAATGCAGCTGTTCAGCATCCTCTCTCCACGGTGTCTCCAGACTCGAATCCGACCGTCGTGGTGTTGCATACAGAAGCGTGACTCGTCAGTAAAGAGAATTTCATTCCATTCTGTCGTCCACATCCTTCTTTCATCGCACCATTGGCGGCGGAGACGTCTGTGGTTCCGCGTCAGAGGTAGACAAAGCAACGGACGTCTTGCGGACAGACCATTCTGCTGTAAACGACGTCGAATGGTACGCGCAGACACTGGATGATGCGTTACAGACTGAATCTGCTGTGATATGGTTCGTGATGTGACTGAGCGGTCCGTCACTGCCATGCGTACAATCTGCCTGTCATCACGTGACGTGGTGCACTGAGCTCGATGCGGTCGATCACGTCTGTCCGTCGTACCCTCCTGCACCCAACGATCACATATCCGCATCACAGTTGTTTGGTTTCGTCAAATACGACGACCGATTTCCCTGAAAGATAACCCACAATCTCGGTATGCCACTATCCTTCCTCTGTCAAACTCGGATACTTGATCAAAAGATGATCGTTGTTTCCTACGAGGCATAATTTATCGTTTTTTTTGAAAAAAAAGCAAGAAAAACACAATTGCTGTACTTGAAACCGTCGAAATCTCCAAGCCTTAAATAGCGCTTTGAGGTGGCGCCACAGGCGCGCTTGATGTGCGTCTGCGCTGAAATTCTAATCATTTGCATATCTCACCTCAGCTAATGCATGTTGTAAATTTCATATTATTTGCATGCTTCCTTCAGGGTGTTGCATTTACGATGGCCAGCAGTGTATGAACAAAAAATTTATTAACATAGTAAATTGTGATTTAATACATATCATCGTCATAAGCCTTCAACTTTTAAAATTCGTAAATCAATGTTACCATTACACAGTTAAAACAATCAAAAGGCTATTCTCGTGTCTAAACATGAAAAAGATGGTAGTGTAATTTGAAAATCTTAATTTGAATGTTTAAATCCGCCATAGTTCATCAATAAAAAATAGTTTATTTTAATACTACAAAAATTTTCAATTTCTGCAATCTCAAAAGCTATTCAGAATCGTACGAAGTGCGAATTTATTTTCACATATAGTGTAAATTATGTGGCAGAGTTTATCAATGTGAAGTAATTCTTATTTATGACATCACTGTTGAAAACATATCCCAGTTAGTTGAATTTGTTCACCTGATTAGTACATCCTGTTAGTTAATTAAATAGTACTGCAAAGAGTTCTTTTTTTTTAACTCTTTACATAGGAACGTTATGGAGGAACGTAAACCTGTGTTTAAAGTTGTAAACTTCTTTTTCCCCCCAAGTGCTGCTTTTAATGCACCTGTACGCAATCTCAGGAAGTACAAAACAAAAATAAATGGACGACTGGGAAGAAAAATAAAATGTTGCCAGTCGAAAAATAGAAAGATGTAAAAGAGTAAGCGTGAATAGGAAATATGTAAAATACTGTGAAACTGAAGAATGAACAATTGCGAAGGGAAAATATAATAATGTGACTAACAGGCTTACATTAAAAAAAAAAAAACACAAAAGCATATCGTGAAGAAAAACAATTGTACACAAATAACAAAAATAAATTAGCGTTATTAATGTAATATAAAAGTTATTTTCTTTCTGTTTATTTCAAAGTTAAATTTTTTTCATGCATTACAAAAGTTTTAAAAGTGTATGTTTGTTAATATTAAATTCACGAAATAGTTTTTCATTTTTATAAATCATTGTAAAATTACAAAAACAATCACTTGAATAATTAAGAAGAAAACGGTATACATTTTTATACTGCTTTTTGCTTTCGAATCCTTTTTAGCACTTGAGTGCTGTTAATTTCAGACGAGGATTTGGACAGATGATTATCACTTTTCAAGGGTTGACAGATGACGAGGGGGACATTAGTAAAATGTCAAAAGTGGCCAATATGTCCCATTTTTGACAATTGATCAATCAGTTTGGTGAAAAAAAATTAATTACCAAAACTGAACGCAGCTTGGAGATATCTCCTATATCTGACAAGAAATTGCTAAATCCTACTGTTTATTTTTCTGGGAATATTAATTATCGTTTTCAAAAGTGTCTATATTAATGTAAATAAATGTGAAGTACTGAAGGAATATGCTTGAGAAAGATTTAAAAAAGGTTTTAGTAGGGGATTTTAATATATATTGCAATTTCAAAGAACGTTTTATGGAACAAGAAATACAAATGCGGCACATTCGTGGATTATGATACCCTTCCAACAGGATGGAGAAAGGAAGATAAGTAAGGACGACGCATGGTTTACGTTTCGCTTTTAATACAAGGTGTTTATAAAATGTCGCACAGATTTTGATGTTTAATAAGTACGTTACTTATTCTTATTTTTTAAGCTCATTCAGCAAGGGAAAATTGTTAAGGTATACGCTTCTTTAAAATTAGCAAAAAATTTCGTTTTTGTTGTCGAACAGTAAAATTTTGACTGGATTCATGATTTTGCAGCAGGCTCTACATGTATATGAACATGCTAGTCACTTTAAAGTATTCTTATTTTAAAAATTTAGATCACACCCGCAATATTAATACATAAAAAAGTACACAGATTATATCCTAAAAATAAAAATTTTGTCCCACCAGTGGCTCAGCGCATGGCGCTCTCAACTGGGAGACGGAAGGTGCTTGTTTCGAAACCAGGTCGCGTCCGCCTACCTAACCGTTCGGAGTTTTCCCGTGGTTTCCTCCGAAACCTAGCGTAAATAGTGGTTAGGACCCCTTAGGAAGCCCCCCTAGGAGGGCACCCCACCTCTCGGCCCAGAGCCCTCGTATAGCTAATTGACCATAATCCCACAACACAAACGTCTAAAAAAATTCTGAATTTACAACTCACTACTTGTAAAGCCTTTAGCAGTGGCAATAAAAATGTTTACCTCCGTTGATCCACCTTTTGTATCCTTAAAATTTTCGGTGATCCTCTCCCTTCCCTTACGCCCCCGCCCAAATATTTGTCTTTCAGCGGAAGGAGGCCTCCTTCGAAGTATCAATCAATAAAACAAAGCTTTAATTTTCTCCTTCGGAGAAAGTTTTCCGTAGTGTAAAGAGTCTCCATTTTGTTAAAACACTGAAAGGGAAAACAATTAAGCCCTGATTGATTGTTAATTAAATTTCGTTTGACGGCGTTTGAAGAAAAGGGGAAAAAAGTATAAAATGAGAAAGTCTGAAAGCGTCCAAGCTGGATGCAAATTTCAATGAATGGGGTTACACGAAGATTTAAATTGGGAAAATGTTGGGTATTGACAGAAGATAAATTATCCTGTTGAGATAATTGAGACACAAGAGCGCTTATTTTAGTGATTTTTTTACTGTCACTTCTCAAGAATGGTCTTAAGTGCTTACGATTCCGGTTGACTATCCGTTGGTAATGTACCAGGGTCGTCCTGAAAGTAACTTTCATCATTGTCTCACAGAAACTTTATGACTCGATGGAAAGTGAAGCAGCACTGGCTTTGGCCAGAGCTTGGGAGGGTGAAAACCTCTCTCGATTAGGGTGCTGTGAAACCGTACCGAGTTAGTAAGGTTCCACAGCATGGTAATGGTTCCACAGCTCTCCTTTATGCTACCCCGTCATCCAGACGGAACAACGGTTTAAGAACACGGGTATGTAACACCACAAAGAAACAAACACTGGCTGCAAACGGTTTAAGAACAGAATAAAAGAATAACAAATGGACACTCTGTGGAGTCTAACCCAACCTCAAGACGGAGACGGTTTAACACGGGAATGGAACACCACAAAGAAACGGACCCTGGCTGCAATCAATCCTAAACTATAAACAGAACATGCAGTTTAAACACGCGGATGCTGAATAATAATTTGAAACCTACCAACAGTCGAAATCAACGCTTAAGAACACTGTGATAGAAAAACACACAAAAAAATGTACACTACCTGCATTCGAACCCAACAAACAGAGGAAAACATCAGTTAAAGAACACTGTTAAAGTATAATATTAGACTATGGATATTCCCCCCCTTTCAAACCCAACCTCCAGACGGAACAATGGCATAAGAAAACAGTTAAAGAATAATACTACAACATGGACACTTCCTGGATTCTAAACCAATTTCCAGACGGAACAACGATTTAAGAACACAGGTATGGAACACCACAAAGAAACAAACCCCGGCTGCAGACGATTTAAGAACACAATTAAAGGATAATACTTGGACACTCCCTGGATTCTAACCCAACCTCCATATGGAACAACGGTTTAAGAACATGGGGATGAACACCACAAAGAAAATGAATCTGGCTGTAACTGAATCCAACGTCAAAGAAGTTTTAATTCAATCGCGCGTAAAAATTACACGCACGCACCTTTTTTTTTTTTTTTTTCAATTTTGCATTCCCAATCATCACTTGACCAAAAGTTTCACATATTTATGTATCTTATCTAACAATACATGGATCAATAGTTACAAATTTTAATTGAAAGTTTTAATTATTAAAATTATTTTCCAGAGAATCTGGATCATGCATTGCAGTCTAAATTTTCGCTAACTTCCCTATCTCCTAATAAACTGAAACATTTCATACTAATTTATCTCTGAGCGAACAATTTATAAAGTCTTCAGTTTAGGTTTTAACTTTTTTTAATTCACGCTTTTCATTATCTTACTAAAATTGAATCAAGTCTAAGAAACAATTCATTATACTTGTTCGATTTTTACATTATTTTTTTAAAGAAAATAAAAAAAATAACGGTAAGTGTCTTAATATACCTATAAATATCTTGTTTCTGTAAACTACTTTCATTACATAAAATGAAACTTCTTATTGAAATATCTTTCCTTTTCATGTTTATTTGCGTAATAATTTGTTAAATTAATTCTAAGCTTGAGGGAAATACTCATCTTAATGTCAAATTTTAAGCATTAAAGAAATGCAATTAAAAGAAAGTTTTTTTGTGATGGATTCTGGTGCAATATGATTTTTTCCCTTTCCGTTTAGGTCATTAATTTATTTAAATGAAGATTAAGAGTTCTGATAATCTTTAATTACTAAGCTCCTGAGCGATGACAAAAAAAAAAAAAATCCCATCGAGAGTGGAATTCAACCTTACCATTGTTCAACTAAAGAGGATAATTTGTTGTGTTTCGGCAAAGCTTCGCGTAGGCTATCTGTCAAGGATGAGGGATGCCTCGATCGCAGGACTTTCTAAGGTGTTCTAATGCATATTCACGTCATATCTGGAGAAAACCGACCGAAACTCCAGATGCTGGATAAGGTAAGATTAAGAATCATATTAACTTTAAATAATTAAATCCTTTTATTTTTAATGGTTATACCCTACGTTCTATACTTGAATTTAGAATACGAAAATTAAGTAATCTCACACACTTTTCGTTACATATTTGTTATAAAATATGTTTAATTACTTACTGGACGATGTGAAACGAAAGAAAAAATTACAGCCGAGAGCGGGATTCGAACCCGCGATCGTCCAAACGACGAGCCGGATTACCTGCACCTCTGCGGAGCAAACACACCACTGTAATTTAAGAGATGACAGGATAATACTGGACCGTTAACACTGGACATCTGTAATTTAAGGGATGGTATTTTAATACTGGACATGTGTAATTTACCTGCTCTTGTTATTTATGGGATACTGAAGAGGTGTTTGAGAGTACGTTCGGAGACTAGCCGTTTACACGTTCACCGGCCTTTAGGATGGTGCTGCTTGGATGCAGGGGGTGATACCTGTCCGGCACCTTAGACTCCCGGTACAACCACACTCCCTCGAACTGAAGTTTAGTTCTCACAAGGGGAGAGCGCGACCTCAAAAAATCATTTCGGAACGACAATTCGTGTACTAATAGTACTCCTTTAGGTTGTTCACCTCTTAAAATAACAGCGTCTAATGGGGAGGGGGGGACGATTCGGAAAAAAAAAGTCTTTGAAAATCCACACTTATATACTTATAATCTTGACAACAGTCTGTGCTGAAGTATCCTAGTTACTAGAGCACTAATCCTTAGTATGAACATGTTGGGTTCGACTTGCGAGCTCGTTTAATGAATTATTTTTACACTTAAATAAATCTATTATTCATAACAAATTACTTTATTTTTCATTTATTTTATCTTTTTAAAGGCTTTTTACATTTTAAAATACAAAAAAAAAACTAATCATGATAAAGAACTTACAGTTATTACAAAACAAGATATATAATTACATTAAACTGTTACGATATAAACTATATTACTTATAGTTCCATGCTTTTATGTTAATAAACTTGACAGTAACCTGTGCTGAAGTAAGACAGTTAATAGAGCATTCGTGTTGGGTTCGAGATGCGAGCTCATTTTTTTTTTTTTTTTTTTTTCTGTCAATTCGTTCAATGAATTATTTTTATAGATAAACTAGCTGAAGTACCCGTTCTTCGCACGGGAATGAATGGACTTTTTGATATTACGATTTGTGGTGATTACTATTCATTGTAATAAACAGATATAGCAAAGTGGATATCGCGTTATATTGCGTCCAATAATCATGCATACCGAATTGCAAGGCAATCGTTTGTACGGTGCAGAAGGCCATGCGGCGTAGCGCAATCTAGTGGCGAGTTTTAGCAAAACGGATACGGCGAAAATATTTTTCGCATTCAGATATCGATGTATACGAATTTTCATGACGATCGGCTGGACAGTCCTGAAGTTCATGTGTTGACGCGACATCTAGTGGCAAGTTATAGGAAAATGGATAGCGCCAAACTCTTCCCCGTGTTCAAATATCTATGTATACCTATTTTCATAGCGATTATTTGCACAGTCAAGACGTGATACACTGCAGGGCCATCTAGTAGTTAATTAAAGTAATGATTTGCTACAGCGCCGTCAAGTGGCCAGTTATAGCAAAATGGATAACGCCAAAATATTCTCATTGTTCAAATAGCTATGTATACCGATTTTCATAGCGACCGTTTGAATGGTCAAGAATTTGGCCTGCTTCAGCGTCATCTAGTGGCGAGTTAAAATAATAATTCATTGCAGTGTCATCTAGTGGTGAGTAACATCAAAAGGAACGCAGTTAGAATATATTCTTCGTGCTCAAATGTGTAAGTATAAAAAATTTTATGCCGATCGGTCGAACGGTATAGAAGTTGATGCTTTTTAGCGCCATTTAGCGGCAAGTTACAGCAAAATGGATAGTGAAAAATATTCTCCGTGTTCTAATATTCGCGTGTACCAAATTTCATCGAAATCGGTTGGACGATATTCGCATAGCAAACGGCTAAACGGAATAGAATTCAACGTTGTGCTGCGGCACCAAGTGGCAAGTTAAGGAAAACGGATAGCATAAAAACCTTCTCCAACATAAAAGACTTAGGTGAACCAAATTTCATATCATGCAACGGTGCTCAACGGTGCTGGAGTTTTTCAACCTCATAAACACATACCAACATTCATTTTTATCTATAACCAGTGTTATTATATATACCAGTCTCAAATAAAATGAAGTTTCAAATCTAAGCCTCGCCAAAGTGCCAACATACGCCATTTTGCAAGAGTTTTTTCAGGGAATCATTCGAAGCATTGACTTAGCAGCAATCAATATGGGAAATGGTTCGACCGCCAAAGAGTAGCCAAAGAGAGTTATTTGAAAATTGGAATCCCTTAATACAGCCGATTTTTTTTTAAATTATCAACTATAATGTGTTTTATTCATCGTTACTCCGATGTACTAAATGAGAAGATTTCAATTTTCTGAAATTTGGCGGAATTCCCCCAACTTAAATCAATGTACTCAATTGGCGAGAATTCTGAAGTTAGATCGCTTGAAATCCCTTAATAACTGCATTATTTCTTCACGGATCATTAAAATTGAACGCTGTATTCTAATAAAACCTTTGCACTTGTTTCCAAAAATCTATTTCCTTAAGCTCTCAATAAATTGCGCAAAGCCGAAAACTGTGCAAACCGCTAGAACTCACTTACTCAAAATCCATATTTCAGCCATTTTATTTTTTCGCCAAACTAAAAGAATTTACACATTAGCCTCGGAAATCTTCAATTCTTATTGTTTTGCGTGTAAAGCATTACATTCCTGCTCTGATTTCCCATGCACACGATATTATAATTTTTAAAAAAATAACCTGACGAATATAAACTAACAAAAAAAAATCATTATTATTCTTTTATTTTTACTTTGAGAATTTAAAACATTTTATTCGGCAAAATCGCCACACATGGCCACCACGATCCTTATTTCACAGTTTTTTCACTACAGGGGTTACAATTACGGAAAGCTTTTTGCGTGGAGAGCATAAAAAATCTCTTAAATTCCGGGAACGGGTGGACTTTCAAAGTTTTAAAGTGGACTACGATTTATTCTATATTATTTTACATATCTGTGCTAAATTTCAGGCCGATAGGTCCATTTTTGTGGATTTGTATACGAATCAAATCCACAAACAAACAAACAAACTGAATTTCATTTTTATTTATAAGATAAATCTATTATTCAGAATCAGAAATTACTTTTATTTTCTATTTTTCATTGATTTTATTTTTTGAAAATGCTTATTAAATATTAAACGTATTTTAATTATAGTAACTATTTTACATTTTAATATACAAAATAACTAATAATTATGATAAAAATACTTATAGTTATTGTAATAAAATAAAGTGTAAACTGTGTTATTTGATATTATTTTACATACATATACATTTCTTATTACAAACAAGAACCTTAATGATAAGTGTCATAAAAATATGTTAAGCAGCATTTTTTTTACATCTAGCACAATTAATTAAAGAGAAACAATTGCAGGAACTATGTTATGTAGGAAGTTCAGTTGGAAAACAAAGATTCACATTCACAAAGATTTATCTTTTCGAAAGTTTAGTAACATTCCTAGTATGTCTTAACACTCTCATGACAATTGTCAATGACAATCGAAGATGAACAATTCATTGAATTTTAAATTCCTTGGGCCTATGCTGTGTTTTCAATAGAAAAACAGCTGGGTCTCACCGAAACTTTCTCCGAAACTAAGAGTATTGTGGGTTAGGACTCCTTAGAAAGACCCCCACTGAGGGCACCCCCTCTTTTGTTGTCCTTCAAACGAGGATTTATAAGCGGAGCTCGCGCCAAGCACACAAATCCCATATAGTACATATTCACAACAACAACAATAAAATGTACTTTAGATGTTCGAAACTGGTGTATTAGAAACCGAAAGAAAGTTTTATGAACTCTTAAAAATGTTATTATTTATAATTTGTAAGCATTTTTATCAAAATGACTATTTATTTTGTATTTTAAAAAGTAAAACAGCTACTATCATTAAAATATCATAATTGAATAAGTTTTAAAATCTATATAAATAAAATTAGACTTTTGTCTGTACATTTCTTGGAATTCAAAAATTTTGCGATTTCTATCCGTTTCAAGCACCCGGGAATCCGATGCGACCCTCAAAAAAAAGTTTGTCTGTCTGCCATTCTGTCCTTCTGTCATTCTGTCATTCTGTCCGTGACGCTTTTTTTGTTTAAGCATCACGTAAAAACGGCTGAAGCGAATGATATGAAATTGGGTGTCATGATAGGTGGTCACTCAACTTAGAACATAGGCGTCGAATTTTCAAAAAATCTTGATTGGATTTTCAGATTTTGCGAAAATCGTTTCAAACTGCGTAAATTTGTGTTCAAGCATCACGTAAAAACGACTGAAGCGAATGATATGAAATTGGGTATCATGATAGGTGGTCACTCAACTTAAAACATAGGCGTCGAATTTTTAAAAAATCTTGATTGGATTTTGAGATTTTGCGAAAATCGTTTCAAACTGCGTAAATTTGTGTTCAAGCATCACGTAAAAACGACTGAAGCGAATGATATGAAATTGGGTATCATGATAGGTGGTCACTCAACTTAAAACATATTCGTCGAATTTTTAAAAAATCTTGATTGGATTTTGAGATTTTGCGAAAATCCTTTCAAGCTGCGTAAATTTGTATTCAAGCATCACGTAAAAACGACTGAAGCGAATGATATGAAATTGGGTGTCATGATAGGTGGTCACTCAACTTAAAACAAAGGCGTCGAATTTAAAAAAATCTTGATTAGATTTTAAGATTTTGCGAAAATTGTTTCACACTGCGTATTGTGTTCGCACATCACGTAATAACTGCAAAGGTGAAAAAATGGTATTTGGTGAAATGATAGGTGGTCACCTTAAACTATAAGCATCTAAAAAAAAACCGATCAGATTTTGGGATTTTGCGAAAATCGTTTCAAACTGAGTGAATTTTTGTTCACACATTACGTAATAACGACAAAAGCGAATGATATGAAATTTGGTCACATGATAGGTTGTTGTTCAACATAAAGTATAGGTGTCCAATTTTTTAAACTTTTTATTAGATTTTGAGATTTTGTGAAAATTCTCCCAAAATGCGGTTATATTTTTTCAAGCATCGCGTAATAACGACTAATACGAAATTTGGTGATATGATAGGTAGTTGCTAATCTTAATTTATAGGTGTTGAATTTTTAAAATATTTTTATTACATTTTGAGATTTTGTGAAAATCGTTTAAAAATGCTAAAATGTTTGTTCCAGCATCACGAAATAAAGACAGCAGGGAATTAAACAAAATTGGGTGACATGATAGGTTGTCACTCAACTTAAATTGTAGGCTTCCAATTTTTCAAAAATGTTGATTAGATTTTGAGATTTTGCGAAAATTATTTGAATATGTGTAAATATTCGTTTGCGCATCCCATGATTACGACTAAAGCGAATGAAATGATATTACTTAGTTACTCTCTAACCTGTAATATTTTAACAATACATAAAAATTATAATTGCGCTTTCTTTACTTTGGCAACATACTACATCCATTCTGTGTACTCCAACAATGCTGACGAAAGTTCTTGCTTTTAGAAATTTGCATTCAGTACCAACCCGTCAACGACGGGTACTTCAGCTAGTAATAAAATAAAATAATTGATGATATTGAATAATGTATTCATTTTACTGTAAATATAATTCATTGAAGGAAATGACGGGGGAAAATTCCGAGTTCTCTTCTCGATGGCAACTCGAATAGTTAACACCAGCTCTAATAACAAGACTACTTCAACACAGATGTTTATCAACTTATATAAGTTAAGTATGAATTTTGAAATAATTTTTTTTCTCCGAAACGACCCCCATAGGACGATATTATTTTAAGTGGTGAAAATACGGTATGCAATCGCGATCACGCGGAAACGGAATCCTTCTGGATCTCGCACAAATGTTTGCGGGACCAGTGTCGCGGGATTGAGAAGGATTGAAACTGAGTAATTATTTTTGAAGAAAAACTTCTTTAGGCGCGAATAGGGAGTAACTCAGATTTTTTGTCTGACGGAAGTAACGCTCAATGAAGGAAGTGACGTATATGTCATATACTCCACGCGCTGACCCTGAAAAAGAAGAACCACAGAAAAACCTACCTTTTTGACCGCTCCGCTGCTTTCGCCGACTTCATCTGTAAAAATACGCGGAACCTGTTAGGGAAAGAAACGTAGAGAAAAACAGTCAAGAGCCGTATCTTTGAGACATCAATCTTTATTTTATATATAAATAAGCGTTTTGAAAGTACACCCAACATAATATTTTATATGTAATCCCAACCTCACAGGAGGTTCTCGATAATCCTTATTTTTAGATGAATAATATACATGGTTTTGGAAAAGTACAAAGAAATGGATTCTGCCTGCAATCGAACCGGAACAGTAGATGGAAACGTCAGTTTAAGAACACTTTTCTTGAATTCTAACCCAACTTCCAGACAGAACAACGGTTTGAGAACAAGGGGATGAAACACCACAATTAAAGGGACAGTGGCTGCAAACGAACCTAAATAGCAGAGGAAAATTTTTGTTTAAGAACACTGTTGTAGGATCATACTTCGATCCCAACATGCAGACGAAAACTTCAGTGTAAGAAAAAGTGAAAGAACAGCACAAAGAATGGAAACTGCCTGCGATTGAACCCAACCAGCAGGCGAAAACTACGGTTTAAGAAGACGGTGATAGAAAAACATGAAGAAATCGAACTTGCAATCGAGCCAAACTAGCAGACGAAAACTTCATTTTAAGAGCACGGAAACAGAATAATACTTCGAGCACAACCAGCAGACGAAAACAAAGGTTTAAGAACACTGCCATGGGAAAACGCAATAACTCGCATTTGATACCAACCAACAGAAGAAAACACTAGTTTACGAACACAGTTAAAGAAAAATATTACAACATAGACATTCTCTCGATTCAAACCCTACGGAAAAACGTTTTAAGAAAACAGTGAAAGAATAATAGTTCAACACGAACACTTCCTGGATGCTAACCCGATATCCAGACGGAACAATGGTTTAAGAACACGAGTATGTAACACCACAAAGAAACAAACACTGGCTGCAAACAGTTTAAGAACAAAATAAAAGAATAACAAATGGACACTCCGTGGATTCTAACCCAACCTCAAGCGGAGCAACGGTTTAACACGGGGATGGAACACCACAAAGAAACGGACCCTGGCAACAATCAATCCCAAACAATAGACAGAACCTGCAGTTTAAAAACACGGATACAAAATAATAATTCTGAACCTACCAGCAGACGAAATCAACGCTGAAGAACACTGTGATAGAAAACCACACAAAAAAATTTACACTACCTGCGTTCGAACCCAACAAACAGAGGAAGACATCAGTTAAAGAACACAGTTAAAGTATAATACTAGACTATGGACATTCCCCCATTCAAACCCAAACTCCAGACGGAACAATGGTATAAGAAAGCAGTTAAAGAATAATACTACAACATGGACACTTCCTGGATTCTAAATAATTATCATGAATTACCGATGATTCTTACTGGAGATTTTAATGTTAATTTTCGCTATCAAGAATCTCAGCCGTCAGTTGATTTTTTAAAAGAAAAATTGAATCTGACTATGAATACTTCTCGACTTCAATCCGCAACGCATTTCGGCACAGCGATAGATGCTGCATTTTCAAGAAAATTAACAAATTTAGAGAGTAAAATTTATGTTTCACATTATAGTGACCACAAACCTATAATTTCATACATAAAAAATTATGATAGCATTCAAGTACCTATTTCCAATGAATAATATGAATATAACATTTAATAATCTCTAAAGTACATGAATAATAAATATAATTAAATTATAATATGATATTTATTTTAAGTTAATGCGTTTAATCATTTCAGTGATATGTGTCGTAAACTTCAAAGAAGTTTTACTTCAATAGCGCATAAAGATTACACGCACACATTTTTATTTCAAGAGTAGGGCGCATGTGACCAGGGAAACCAATTAAGTGTGAAATAGCTTCCTATTGCTTCTAAGGAAGTTATCGTTGCCAATCGATTGACAAAAAAACTCCTCAATCTTAATTTTCGGAAAATGTGTATCAAATGTTTATTCACTGGGTTTGTTCCCTCGCTCGTCAGTCTACTATCTGTATGCATTAGATAACCTTAAAAAACTCCTCTGCCCAAGGCACCCCTCCTTAGGTAGATAACCCTCGAGTAGTTTTGCCTTAAAACACAATACAATACTACTTTCTCTCTATTTTAACATGAAACAAAATAAATCTCGTTGATTAGGCTCTAAAGGTTCAACTTCAACTTTGTCGGAAAATTTTAAGAACTTCTGTTCCTCTTTTTTGTTTCTTGTTTTCGTGGATTATGGGGGGCTAAGACACTTCTGCTATAGAGCATTTTGTACCACCCCAAATCCAGATTACATTGAATCATTGTTGTGAATATGTATATCGGATTTGTGTGCTTGGCTCGAAGGCCGCTTACATATCCTCAGATTAGATTGATATCGGCAGTACCTGCCAAAGCTGTTAAATTCTACCAGACTCCGGCCTCACCATGGCACAGTGGTCATTCCACTGAAAATGGTAGATGGCCGAAGTGTGAAGGTCCTGAAATCGGGTCCCATCGCACGGCTGTCGATCTAACGGTCTGGAGTTTTGGTAGGTTTCCTCCAGGTGTAACGTGAATACGCGTTAGAACCCCTTAGAAAGTCCTACTGCCAAGGCACCCCCCTTGGCAGATCCCCCTAGTGTAGTGTTGCCATAATCACACACAGCACCTCGAGTAGTTTTGCCTTAAAACACAATACAATACTACTTTCTCTATATTTTAAGATGAAACAAAATAAATCTCGTTGATTAGGCTCTAAAGGTTCAACTTCAACTTTGTTGGAAAATTTTAAGAACTTTTGTTCCTTGTTTTCGTAGATTATGGGGGGCTAAGGCACTTCTGCTATAGAGCATTTTGTACCACCCCAAATCCAGATTAGATTGAATCACTGTTGTGAATATGTATATCGGATTTGTGTTCTTGGCTCGAAGGCCGCTTACATATCCTCAGATTAGATTGAGTACCAGGTTACCGAGCCATGCTCAGAATCTAAAGGCTCCTTTAGTGTAAAATAATGAATACGTAAATGCCTTGGCACGTATCAAGAATCTTCATGGTTGCCAAAGATTTTCATCGCTGTCGGATCACTCATACATTATCAGTTAAGCTTTGGTCGGTTTTCAATGTTACAATGGCATATACTTTGTTTTGAAGAGGGATGCTAAATATTCGATGGTCGGTGCCATCAGAGTTGAGCAAAAAGTAGTTTAACGTAAGATGCCTCCTTTCCTTCTGTAGCAGATCAGCGAGGGTATCAGCGAAGATCTTGGGCGATGCATTCACTAACAGCGTCTTCATTACTTCAGAAATATATCTGTCCATATTGAGGACGTTCAAATTCAGCATCAAGAATTTGAGTTGGTTGAACTGTCAGATGAATGAGTTTATAAAAAAAATTCATCAAGTCCTACACTGTTCGCAACGTAGCAGTACACACCAAAATCGTTAATAGTTTCACTCGTCATATACTGTGAACAAAGCCATTGTAAAGTATGCTTTCAAATTTCGAATTCTTTGAAATGTGGGTGACATCGAAGAAACAACCACACCAATTCATTAGGAAATTCGGAATGTCCTACATCAATCTTACAGTCCCCAAAATGGTTTCGGTTAATTTTTGTTTTTACTCTTCAGAAAAATGCAAAGCTCCAGGGTGAATGCAATCCATGTTAAAAAGTTTTAAACTATGATAATAAGTACCCACATTTGTGGCAGCTTTGTAGATACTTAGACTGTTTACCCGAAGTATTTGTCGACGTCTAGCTGTTCCATGTCGTTCTCCTTCCAAATACTAATCATCTGTTTCATCTGCTTGTGTTTGAACTGCACGTTCACACATTTGGGCTAAGTGCTGCTGTCGGTGATCATATATTTCCACAGCTCGTTTTTGAGCTACACTTTCATGCATTTACGTCTTCATAATACATCTATGATGATAATTCTTTACGATTGAAATTGTAAATTTCTCTATAGTGTTTCAATTCAAACATAAAATACTTAATTTTTTCTAATTCAAAGAAAATACATCATGCATAAACACATTCTACAAACGTAAATTCAATCTTATAGATACATAAATATAGATGCCATAAAAGTATAATCTTACATAAATATGCTTTAAACATAATTTTATTTTATAAACTCACGCTTAAGAAAATAAAAAGTATAACGCAATTTAAATTATTAGTACAAAAGAACACTTCGAAATCATGAAATCAAAAACAGAATAGATCAAAAATATTCTTTTATAATAACCCTAACAACTACTTAAACGTTGACAATAATAGAACAAACGGATGGACTGAAGAAAATGGACTTCTAACCTCGAATAAATCAAAAATACATCGCTCCTATATAGTTACGCTGATCCCTGACTCTGTCACAATTCCAGTTCAACCACTCAAAATAAAACTTTTACCATCCAAACAGATTAAAAATGTATTGTCTAATAACTTAAAATTTACACGGTTCGTTGGTGCGATCAGCCTGAAAATTATCATAATTATGTAAAAAAAAAAAGAAAAAAAAAAAAGAAGAAAGAAAAAAAGAAAGAAAAAATCTGATAATCCACCCGTTCCCTGATTTTTAAGCTTTTTTTGTTGTTGTTGTTGTATTTTTAGCTCTATTTCATTTAAGAGAATAAAAAAAGCTAATCATTTGAGTGTCAGAATTATCTATTGCAGGTGACATTGAGGTTACATTGAAGTCACGGTTATGAGGCTTTGGAGGAAAAATTACGATTCCAATTCGCTTAAGATAGCTTTTCTAAATTACTACTCAGTTTAACTTTTTTTCAAAAATAAAACGGTTTTCTATGCATTATGCATGGATATAGGAGAGGATGTTGATACCAAACGAAATGTTTCGAATACGAAATGTTTCTGCAGATTATACAATTCGAATTTCGATGTATAATAAAAATTGAATATGAAGTTATTTGATTTTAAGTGGGTAAATATTAAATATTCTGAGTGTAGACATTCTATCGCCCGCTGTAATTGTCTCCACAAAGGGCTTTATCCTTTAGTTTAATGATAGTACACAACACAAAACAACACAGTCCAATCCACGTCTAAATAAGAATTGAAAATTTATTAGAAAAAATCTTAGTAACCAGATTTCAGCCTCCCAATTTACTGCTTCCACATATGGACAACTCCCAGCCTGCGGCCGGATGGGGCCCGCCATGGCTTTTGGACCAGCCCTCAGAACAAGTCAAAATCCTGTATAAAACCTATATAAAACATTCAAACTTCCATATAAATCCGAATTATACGGCTCGCGATTTCGCTAACATCCTGAAGTCAGGCCCAGGAGGCCACTATCGTAAAGTTCTGCCCGCAACTTTTAAAAGGTTGTCCATACGATGATAAAATAAATGAGTTGAAATCATCAACTGCAGTGAATGAAAACTAAACTGATGGCTGATCATCTGCAAAATTAATTTGAATATCGGCTGCGAGCCCAATTTAGGAATCGATTGTATCATTATAAATTTTTTCATCGGAGTTTCGAACATCGTTTCATTATAAACGGTTGACCCATTAAAAAAAAAAAATCGTCAGGGTAACTACATTTAAATATTTATCGTCAACTTGGCGGAATAAGGCAGCTAAAATAGAATTCAACCTAGTGCCGTTATTTAAAAAAAAAAATGGAATTTTCATGTTACGTCACAGGATCTTTTTTCTTACTGTGAATGACTGAAAAGGGTGTCATTTTCGTTTAAATTATTCGGCTAAGCTGAAACTTTTATGCACTTTTGAAATTCGCATCATATGGATCAATAAAATACATGAAAAATCTTTATTGTTTTAGTATATACGCGAAAATACATTTAGCTTTACGTTAGTTACAAAAAGGATAATTGTAATAAATTCAGGCAATTTTTCAATAAGATTTACGAATAGTTTTGTATTAATAACTATGAATTAAGAATAATTAAATTATTTACGTATATTCCATCAAGGTGCTTGCGGGGATGGCAACGAAGACTCTTTTCTCTTTTTCTTACGCTGGTTGCTAGGACGATATTTTGAAATAAAAATAACTTTTTAATTCTAAACAAATTTATGTAGCTGAATGGTGTAATATATCTAGTTACTAAAATATTTATTTGTCTCTGTACTGAATATCAAGTTCCATTTATTTTCTTTCTTTGCAAAATTAATTTTTACTATTATATATCGATGGCGTGTATTTTTTAATCCGCCCCAAACTTATTTGAGCGTCCCTTTTAGGAAGATTGCATCAAGTGTGTTTTTCAAACTCTCAATAGATGGCGCTACCATCCAAAAATTTTAAATTTTAAATTTTGAGCGTTTTAGAGTTTTTTCAATAAATTGACCTAGCTCAATCGTTTCAGGGGCCCGAAAAACCCCCAGGCACGAAATTTAAAAAGAATCCTTAGAGCAGTTTTCGAGATCGTTCGGACATACACACACACCCACAAACATTCCTCGTTTAATATAAGAGCGGATATCGGCAGTACCTGCCAAAGCTGTTTAATTCTACCAGACTCCGGCCTCACCATGGCACAGTGGTTATTCCACTGAAAATGGTTGATGGCCGAAGTGTGAAGGTCCTGAGTTCGGGTCCCATCGCGCGGCTGTCGATCTAACGGTCTGGAGTTTTGGTAGGTTTCCTCCAGGTGTAACGTGAATACGCGTTAGAACCCCTTAGAAAGTCCTACTACCAAGGCACCCCCCTTGGCAGATCACCCCAGTGTAGTGTTGCCATAATCACACACAACAACAACATCTATCACAGACTCCCGAACAGTTCATTTCTACGTCATTCAGGAGCCGACAGATGGCAGCACTACCGAACGTAAGCGGGACTTCTTAATTTTGAAGCGAATACCAAGTAAAACACCAACATCTCCGGCCCATGTTTAGTTTAGTGTAGATATATGCAGGACAAACATGTAAAGAAAGCCATAATCATATCTATGGAATGCTTTCCAGCAGACATATGCGAGTCAGTAAATGTGTATTTTAAAATAAAACACTTTCATATATTTATATAAAAACAGACGCTACTTGTTGCGCAGTGGTGAGCTTCGGCTGTTTTAACCCTGCATGATGTCTCTCAGCACAATTAAGATCCTCATCAGAGGGTGAAGGCGGTAGACTTCCCAATTCTGACACCCTTCAGACACTGCTAGCAATTGTCGAGAGGACTTCCAGAATCCAGAATTTAGTGTACACGTCCACAGAATGCACATGGTAATTTTTTGTGGTAGATTGGATTACGAGTTCGATGTCTTAACAAGGGCGGATTAGAGGGGAGCGGAGAGGAAGACCGCCCCCCCACCGAGAATAAAGAAATTGATGTAAAAGATCCTATTTTACTTCCATAAAATGGATGTATACGTCAATCTTCTAATTAACCGCCCCCCTCCCCCGACAAACTTGCATTAATCCGCCACTGTGTCTTAAGAAAGAAAATTGAGACTGGAAAAGATTAAGACCAGTTATAATATACTTAATTCAAAAATCTGTTGCATGAACAAACAAATTGTGATTTTTATTCTCTCCTTTCCAGTACTCTACTGTTTGTCCTAAAATAAACATTCGCTCACCCCAACTCTCGCTTTCCTATGCAACATTCTCAATAATATTACTAAGAACAGAATTATTTATCTGAAGAATAAAGCTTTGCTTTTAAGGAGAATATCAAAACACTCCCTCAGAGATCAATTCTGACAGGCTTGCACTTAAAGGTGTCCCTTCTCGCAGCTATATCTTTAAGAGTGAACCATTTATTACACTGAAGAGCATTCTTTCGATCTTTTGATCTATGAATCTCTCCCTTAACTTCATGCAGCTGATGACCAGATTTTTCTCGTGGCGCCATCTGTAAACATATAGTAGAAACATTTCCCCAGTTTCAGTTAGAAGACATCGAAATTATGAAATTGCCAAATAAATTCCATGTTTATTAGTTTTTTGCATTTAAATAAGCCTCCCACGAACTAGCTACTGATATGGAAAATCAGTTTCACAAATTGTGTTTTAATAATGTTCTTTTTTCGATTAGTTTACTCCATTATTAGGTTTTAAATTGCACATTTACTTAAGTGATATATATTATAGTTCGTTGCAGAAGCTGATGTTTCATAAATAGTTTACAAACTGGGGTTTTGATTCTCTGTTTAAAAAGTAAATTAATTCTTCATATAAGCTGTGTGACAGTATTGTGTGTTTATTGTTCAAATCTAAGTTAAAATTTCTCGGCGATGTTAAAATGAATTTTCAGATCGACCCGTTTTGGACTGTAATGTAGAAATAAAAGTTCGTGCAAAAATAATTTAAACATTTTTTTTTTTTTAATTCTCCCTAGACGCAGAAATTTACGACACAACATTGTATGAAAATATTTTGGCCACATAAACAGATGAAGACGGAATAAATATAAAAAAATATTCACATCAAAAGTTATACATCAATGCATATTTTATATAAATATAGCATAAATTATCAGTAAGATATTTAGAGTTGAGACTGACTAAGGTACTACAGTACTTGGTTGCAACAAAAAACGCTGACGTGCAAGAGCCTTCGGTCAGCGTGCGAAAAACGAAATATGTATAAAGAATAAATAAATTTACTGATATGTACTTGGAAACAATATTTTTATTACAAAAATAGTATTACATTAACACTTTACTTAATATACAAATTAATTACAAACCAACCTTACAAATGTTCAGTAAAATCATTCTACTGAACTTTTATCAAGGTATTTTTAAGTAGGACTGTAAATCACATATAAAATAAAGAACGGCATATTCCAATTGCTTATATAGTATTTACGTGGGTGATTTTACGTATAGAGAAAAAATCATACGCCTTTATGTTAAATGTAAGCATTTTGAGACAACACTATACATTTTTTGTGACTAGGGTCTATATGGTTTTGCGACTAATGGTGAAAGGTCTAGAAATGTCAAAATGGTCTAGAAATGCAGGTCAAATTTTTGCTTTTGCAGTGAAATCACCTCGTGGGTCGTGTAGAGGCTAGTAAATAAATAGGCAGGCAATATCGGTACGTCAAAATATATTATACCTCTTCGTCATCATATTTAACAATATTATCATCATATTTAACAAAAAATGACTAATGGTAGCACATTAAGTAAGTAATTGTAATTATTTACGTTTATTATCCATTAGTATTGATTTCATTATTCGACAACCAATAAATAGTTAATATGAATACAATAAGTAAAATAGAGTGTAATTTAAATTTTTAAAAATCCCATTAGCCGGCAATTGAAGTAAAAAATGAAACAAACACTAAATGAAGAATTAAAATCCCGTTGCTTTATTTATTTCATAGGACGTGTTTTGGACTTTCGTAACAGAACTAGTTTTGCACTACCACTGTACACTTTATGTCCACACATACAGATGTCAGCAGCACGTAAATTCTGTACGTTATGAGAAAGCAGGGCGAGCGTGTTTTGAACTACCTTGTGCTTATAGGGATAGAACTTTGGTAGGTAAAAAAGCTGAAATGAGCCTTCATTTTAAACAAAAATTAAAGACTCACACATTTAATTTAAAAAAAATTAAACTACTGTCTCACAAAAAATAGAATATTATTTTATATCTTTGATACAACATTTCACAAATTTATGCTTGATTAATTAATTTCACCATTAGAAATTTTAAAATCACAATAACAGTATTAAACGCATAACTTATACTTTTAGAACCAGAGATGGCTTTGGTGGAAAGCATACCGAGTGGCATGAAAATTTACTATGTGATGCACGCACACGTCATAAGGATAGAATAATGCGTGGCAGACGAAAAATACAGGCTCCGGTGGTGAAATATCACATGATCGAATGCGGTTGGAGTTCGAATTCGAATTTTTAATCTCGGGAGTTGGTCTGGAAATCTATTCTAAAATTCACAGTTATGCTTTTAATGTCTGTTTTCGCACAAGTCGTCCCTCTGTTTATTGTTATATTTTAGAAAAAGGTGCTATTTTATTGTGTTTTCCGCAATTTACGAATGAATGCCGTGTTCCTATAAATCATTCATCTATTTTGAAAATGCCTCGGATGTACAATGTATATGGATGTCGGTCAAAATTACAAAGGCGAACGCGAAACTGTCAACACATTCAGTTTACCAAAATATCCAGAGCTTAAACAAAAATGGCTAAGAGATATTCCTACCGACTTAACACTTTTGAAATATCCCACAATATGTATTAAGAATTTCCACGAAAATGAAATTATTCGTGTTGACAAGGTAATTTATAAAGGTGAGAATAGTTCTTATGGGTGTACTTAAAGTGAAGGTAAAGTAACTATTTGTTTTGTAAATTTTAATAATAATCCGTCATATGTTAATGATTTTATTGCTATTTTTGAATATTTGGTTTATAACATGTTTATTAATAATGTTATAGTGTCTAATGTTGATAAAATTTTAAAATGTAACTGTATTGATGCTACAAACTTTTTATCAAAATACTTTTCAAATACTTCTAAAAATTATTTGAGATACTCTCAAATTACAAATCCTTTTCTCAAAAATACATTTTTGAGAAAAAGTATTTTTTCAAAGATGCAATTGAGAGCAAACTACTGAAACATTACCGGGGTTTAAATATGAGTCATAAATTTTGCTTGTCTAATAATTATCTGAATTTCAATCTTTCTAGATTTTTTGTTGATGATTGATTAAAAATAGAAATTACGAGAGGTAGCATAATTTACATTACATAACGCATATGAACCAAATTTTATTTAACAAACTAAAATTTTAATATTATTTATCTGCGCTTTCAAGAAGGAATGGAATAGCATTTAATTATCTCTGGGAAATGTGTGAAAGTGTCTCCATGATCATAACATTAATAGGCATAGAAAAAGTATGCCTGTTTTGTATTTACCGATTTGTTTTTAAAATACGCTTGTAATTAATTTTGTTGTATCCTTCTAAAAGATATTGATAGCATGCAGTGGCGATGCCAGAAATTTTTCATGGGGAGGGGTGTTATGACTCCTGCAATTCATATATATGTATACGTGAGTGTGGTAAGGAAGTAAAGAATATGCATTTTGTATGGCAAAAAATTCTTCATGGGGGGGGGGGTTATGACCCCCTATTCCCCACCCTTGGCTGCGCCACTGATAACATGTATTATTTATTTAGTCATATAAAAGTTGCATTATTTTATTTGTACTTAAAAATAATTTATGTACTTCATTAGAAATAGATGCAGAGATTCTTATTGCGGAGTCATTATTGCTGATATGCTCCTTAAATTTATTAATATTGAAACTTGATTTAAGAAAAAAAAAAGTGTTATATTTTAATTTTATCAAGTTCCTATGGGTATTAGTACTTAAAGTGAAGAAAATGTAAGCGATTGCTTTCTTTTTATATAAAATAAGAAAATGTAATTTTTATTAATCTGTTTTGTGTTTTCCCTCTTTCCTTCCTTTCTTCTTTTTGTATCAAACATTTAAGTTATTTTCTATTTACAGCAACTTTTAGCTAAAATATTTCTTTCTAAAAATGGGACAATCAACAAATGAATGTGGGGATATATTCAAGAATGTAGTGTGGGGATATATTCAAATAATTGAAAAAGAAGTTTTCTATTTGATTAGCGAGATTAGATAATCTTTATTCTTAGAAAAATATGAATGTTTTATCAAAGGTGTGTCTAAAAATAAATTGTTTTAAAACTTTATTTGTGTGTGTATGTATTTCTCTAAGTAAGCACAAGAGTATCAAAAGAGTATATCCTCATTCTCTCAGAGTCATGTGACTTCAAAAGTAGGCGTGACCACCAGAGCCTGTCTATTCGTCAGCCACGGATAATATGTAACATTAATTAAATTTATCCGCTCTTTATGTACAAGAAGTGTAGATGATTTTATACTCTTATGAGGCATAGAATCGTTCAAATTTAAAATGAATATTTTTGTAGAGCTCTTAAAAGGTAAATTTATTAATTTTTGTAAAATGCGTTTGGAAAAAAATTTTTTTTTCACTGCTTAAAAAATGAACCGCATTTTTTAAACCGTTTTGTACATTTTTTACTTCTTTTAGTAAATGGATGTTTTTTCACTCTTTTTAAGCGAGTACACTTATAATAACTGAAAGGAGAAATAGCCTTTTTTTACTTCCTTGTACGGAGTAAGAGGAAGTAATGTAATCGCGAAAAATTTCAGTACTCAGCCAATCTCGCCAATTGTCATGAACCTTGGCGAGTTTTGATGAAATGCCGCCAAATTTGGCGGTTTTCAAATTTTCACAAAAAGATCGATTTTGACCATCTCTAAATTTACTTGACATGCATTTGAGTGGCATCTCAACATGCGCATGTCTTAGGCATGGATATAAGCCTAATACATGCTCACGTTGTGTATTAGGCGTATGTGTGCATGCACGATCCATTTTGATCAACCTCAAGGCAATTTTCACTAGATTTTCCTGACGTCTGTCTGTATGTAACTTGCATAGCTCAAAAACTATTTATCCTAAAATTTTGAAATTTTATATTTAAGTATTTTTGTAACATCTAGTTGTGCACCTCCTTTTTCGATTCCAATCTACTGGATAGCTTATTTACAGGGCCACCCAAAGAATTTCAGTACATTAAGGTCTATGAATAATGTGCATTATGTACATTCGTACATTATGCCTATAGTCGATCATTGTTTGGTCCATTCCCGAAATCTCTCCAAATGTCAGCCACGTTAACGAGCTTTGACGAAATATCGGCAAGTTTGACGACAAAAATAATTACGTACTTCACATAATCCTAAACTTTTAGCAGTAGAATGCTCAGAATTCGTATTTACAGCTATTGTAACATCTAACTGTGCGTTTCGCTTTTGATTGCAATCGACTGGGTAATTTAATTGCAGGGCTACCCAAAAGACTTTCAATACATTAAGATCTATGGATACCTTCACTTCATTTAAACACTTTAGGCAATTAATTTCGGCTACGACCAGAATCTCGCAAAATATCTCAAGCTTGGCGGCTTTAGGCGAAATATCAATAAATTAAGCATCAAAAATAAATCTTTCGACCTGAACCCATCTTGTCGATATCTCAAACATTTGGTCAGTAATTGCCGAACCTTAGTATAATATTGAAGTATTATATCTCTTTCAAATGAAAATAAGTTTAGATGAAGTGCACCGAAAAAAATTATGATTTAATAGACGTACAAGGAAGTCATCATGTGGTGCCCACATCAGATTTTTTTTTTTTTTTTTTTGAAATCTTTATATTGTTTTACGATATTTCAGAACGTTAAATTTCGTTCATAATATTTTATCACGTACGTAATTTAAACTTTGTATTTTTTTTTAAATTCAATAACAAAGAACTTAAGATAAAGTGATACACTTAAGTATGTATCATACCTATGTTATACGAATATGTAATTTAAATACAGTACACGGAACACTCTATGTTGGTTACTTCGAATTTATACAGTCGAAACTCGCTACACCTTTATCTGATCGAGTTCTTATTCTGTTGTGAAATATGTAGCAAGAAATGTAATACTTCCAACTTTTATACCTTAATTTTTCATCCACCAAACGTGTTACAAATTGTTAATGACTAAGTAAGAGCTCCAAGCTTTTAGCTTGAATCAATTGAATTCACTTTAAAATGCTTCACTTTTGCACTGTATGCTTCGAACTTAACGACGTTGATTCAGTTACGACAACCACTCAGACTTTTCTTTGAACACTTTATAGTTCTTTTCTTCTCTCTTTCTTCGGTGAAATAGCTGTAGAAATTTATGTTATAGCACAGAAGTAATGACGTAAAAATGAAAGAAAGGCAGACTTCCTTTTTTTTCTTCAAAAAAGACTTTAGAAAATCTATTGAAGATGAGTGCTCTAAAAAGTTTCTTGATGATGGAAAATAGAAACTCTTTTTCGCTACTTTGGAACTAAAATTATGGTTCAGTAGTAAAATTTTCAAAACCCCCTATGTATTTCAAAGTATTATCATGCAATGATGAATACCATAATTGTATGGGATCAATAGTATGTATTTTGCTGCATTTTTTCTGTGTAATATTAATCTTTCATATATTATATTATAATTAGTGATGGGGAGGGATTCGATTTTTTTATCGATTCCTTTATTCTCTGCATACGAGCACTGCATTCGAGTTTTTCATCCAAGTTGAATAAGTATTCTAATATCCCAAGTTAAAAATGTTCTCGAATGCAAACAGGTAGATTTTAGCTTAAAAAGGTATTTGAATTTTAGAGAAATCATAATGTTTGAATACAAAGCGTGTAGAGGGTCTCTCAGAAAGCTAAAATTTAAGTAGAAATGTAAAAACATTAAACCGCTGTAGGTAATATCGAAAAGTTTGTTTCTGCGACGCGCGCGTTATTACATATATCACTTCTTAGGCCTGCTTTCCTATTTGGCTTATAACATATTTAAATTATTAGGCGGATTTTTTTCCCTCCGACATTCTACAGTGTAGATTTAAAAATTCAAGAAATAACAATGTATAGAATATAAATAAATATATTTTAGAAGTTTTTTTTCTATCTTTCTTATTTATTCTTTTTAGCAAAGTTTCCAAACTCTATATACTATACTAATAATTGTAATCTTTTAAAGAATTAAAATCACCGAAAATAATCAATATTGTTATGAAATATAAGTATGAATTTTCTTTCTCTTAAATTTGTATTTTAATGAGGAATTCTGAATTACTAAACGAAGTAAAGAATATTTATCAAGTTACATGGCACAAAATGAAATGATGGGAATTTAACTATTGTTTGTCCTTTTTTAAAAGAATTTTAATTTTTTAAACCTAAATTAACACACAGACTCTTTTTAACTCTAAAAAAATATTTACTCCCCGTGCGAGATCTCTTTAACAAGTCTCAAATGTAAGTAGGTACCGAAATGTGCTAGTACCAGGGCTCTCGAATCTCATAATCAAGCGCTAGGTAAGAGAACAATAACGGACTTGGATATAGGACGATCATCGATGTATTCTAATAGAACTAAACGAAATTTGCGTGTAAGATGATGCTGTGAGTTGTAATCATTAAGTTTATGTTGTGCGCTTGTGTGCATTAGTAATGGATTACATCATGATTCGTAGCTATAAGCCACTACAGGGCGTGCTTAAGTAATCATTAAAAGGTGGTCGAATATTTTCCTTTGAGAGGTTGACACTATTTCTACTGCCTGCCGTTTCTCGATGACCATCGTATATCTAAGTTCGTGAGAGCAATGAAGACCAAAGCACGGAAGTAATCTAGTATATCAAACAAATCGAATTCCTTGCTCAAAAGAAAAAAGAAAAATAACGCGATAAGGTAATTTTCCTAAACACGAGGCTTTTCCTTTCATCAAAATTCCTATTTTGCACATGTAAATTAATTTGTAATTTTAATGTCCCTTCCTCCTCCAAACAATGTTTCGTCATTAATCCCTGCTTTAATTACCGGAAAGCACAATCTAGATGGCTTTCCGTAAGTCTTCGTTAATGATTTCTCTTGGAACGGATGTAAACAAAGGCCGCGCGCACAGGGGATTAGCAAAGAAAATGATGATGCAGAGAGCACCAAATATCAAATCTTCTTCCAGCAGAAACTTATTACCGAAGAATTTTGTTTTGACGGTGAAATAATTGACTAGGAAGAATGGATTCAGGTGGGACCGTAGCATTTTTTAATATTGAATGCATCGGCGCTGCATAATGTTCTGTACGTTGATCTCGGAATTCAGCGATATGACATTGTTGAATGTCGAACTCGTTACTGTTTTTTCACAGCAGGATATGAAGAAAGTGCATTTTATGAATCGACAAAGAAAAAGTCTGTGAAGAAAATATTTCAAATTTATGCGCGAATTTTCTACTGAAATGAAGTATTTGTTATTATTTTACCTTCGATAGTAACGTATTAATAAATAATTTCCTGGCAAAAAAGCGTGTATTTAAACAGATTGATTTAAAATTAGAATTTTAATATGCAATATTTCAATTAGATTTGTAAACTCAAGTAAGTAATGATGCTGGCATACGTTATCCTCTTTAAAATTAAGGTGAAATACATTTCTATTTTCTTTGTAAAGTTATATAAGTATAACATCGTTTGGAAGCACGTAAGAAACTGAACTTTTTATAAACTGGTATCTTTTTCTCATTGTCATAGATTACGATATAGCTGCTACTGAAATTCGGTGAAATCTGAAATCTCGAACCAGTGCTGGATGGGTGTCTAACATATAGCAACTGTTAAATGTCTCCGATGGAGAAAAAATCTGTTCTTTATTCCCTCTCCAATAGCATAATTATATACTTCTAAACTTAAGGTTTTTGTTTGAAAGTTGGTTTAAACGGGGTTGGAAATACAACTTTTACTTAGTTGCTCTGGTAAGATTTATTACGACGTTGTTAAGGTATTTTTTAAAACTATTCTTATAGTTCTTAAAATGTTTACTTTACTGGGACATTCGTGAAGATTTTTGTAGTTTTTGCCGTTTCAAGTTTGTCAGGTATGCTGTACCATTTTCTGTCTTGTAGAATGAGGTGTTAGTACACCCAATTTCCAGGCATTGAACCCAGGTTTTGTCGTTTATATCATATTTTGTATGTTTATATCATTAAATATGGACACCCAGTGTATTTCCAAGTAATACTCGAGCACGTTGCTTTGGCAAACAACCTAGGCAAACACGACGCACCTCGAACCTGGATCTGTCTACGCCACTTAACATACGACGTAGTTCATTACAAACCCATGGGGGATTTCAACCCGTACCTCTGAGATGAAATTAATCGGGGCATTTACTTACTTAATTCATTACGTTATAATAGCAGTATAATGCCTGAGCAGTTTAATCAAATTAATAACGTCCATTCCTCATCTGATTAGCGACTGGCCATTTCAGTTTACACCAAAACCTGCTCCAGAGGTCCTGCTCCAGGTCTCTCTATTCAAATTTCATGAAAATCAGATCTGAGTTTGGTGGGTTACACCGATCTGCTTTCCGCCATGCTGAGTCAGGCATATCAATTATAATTTATAATTAATTGTTCAGCGTATAGCTGTGTATTAGACCGCGAGTGTCTTTACGCATGAATTATGCGGTGATAAATGAACTAACTTTAACCACTTTGGTGCTTTGTCTTCAATAGTTAAACGCTTTCAGGATGATTAAATGAAATTTGTAGTGATCTCGTTGACTAACGTTGTGTGAGTTGAGTCGAGTAAATATTTTGATTTTGTAATTAATAACTGTCATGCGGTGTTTTACTGGACTCCCCCCCCCCCTACACAGATACACAGACAGGCTGTGGCGCACAATTTGATTTCTTGACTTATAGTTTTCATGGAAATACACCAACATTTTCTTAACTAAAACACATGTATTTGGAATATAATGTTTTAAATTTAAAGCTTCAATATGGTTTATAGAGTAATTTTCACTTAATCAAAGCTGCCTTTATCCAAATTTTATTATCATCTTACACCCATGTCCATAAATTAAGGATAATTCCTATTCTGGCAAATAAAGAATCAAAGCATAACAAATGTGACTTATTCATAACGATTATTTATTAAACAAAAGATAAAAAACAAAAAAGTTGGGGAAACTATGCACCAATTTTTATTAGTTTAATGTATTTGTCAAATTGTAAATATGTTTAACGACATTGAATTCTTTTGGCAATTTAATGCAAGTTCCTTTTGATGAAGAAAAATCTTGAGGCACTATCGATGCCTCAGCTGCTATTAGGCACTCATAGATGTTATTAGAGAAAGCCCAGACTTCACTGAAAAAGTTAATAAAAAATTTGGATTAAAGAAACCATCAAAATACTAAACAAAATTCGAGTAAAATTTTTATTTAAGTAAATTTATTAATTTTTCAATATATATAATTTTAAAAGCGTGCTTTTCATAACTACTCATTCAAATTTTAAAGTATATATGCTGTTTATACACAAGGTAGACTATACGCATATGTTTTACCGTTTCGTGAAAAAAAAGTCAATATCGGCCTGTGACCCATTTCAGTTTTGGGGGCTTTTTTTTTCTTTTTTTTTCTCGCAACGGTAAAAAATATGCCTATTCTATCTTTGTAAGTATCTTAAAGTATATATGCCTGTTTACAAAAGGTAGACTGTGCATATATTTTACCATTTCGAGCAAAAAAAAAAGTCAATTGCGGCCTGTGATCCATTTAAGTTTTGGGGCCTTTTCTTTTCGAAATGGTAAAAAATATGCCTAATCTATCTTTTGTAAACAACATACATCCTTTAAAATTTTCGAATGAGTAGTTACGAAAAAATTTCATCTCTTGAACATGTTGTCAGAATTAATACATTTACTTAAATAAAAAATGTACTCGACTTTTGTTTTTTGTTTGTTATTATGGAAGTTATTGAATTAATTTACATTTTACTACAAGCTTTAAAGCAGAAACTCAACCAGTAGTACTGGAAATAATATCACACGTACTGTATACTCCAGCAAATTTTATAACGTATTCCATCGTAGTCACTTGATCGTATTGATCGTAGTCACTTTTTTTTCGATTTCTAATAGTATAGGTTGTAATAGTGAAAATGATAATTTTCACTACAGGCGAAAATTGCAGTTGCTCCGAGCAAACGTCTCAACAGTATAATATATATCATAAAAGATGTATATTGACGTATTTTATTTTTTTGTTTGTTTGTTTATTTTTATGTTGTGTGGTGCAATCTAATCCGATCCAACTTGATATTCTGCCTTTTTTTTTAACAATAATAAAAAGAATCGTCTGGTGTGCGATTTAGCCTTTCAGGAACGAAATATTTCTAGCGAGTCCATCTGGATTTATCCTGTCGATATGTACACAGCAGCTGCGTGTCTATCACTGTCTGTTTATAGACTGTTTGTTGATTCCGTTTCCTATTTCTGCGCTAGAGTAATCTCCTCTGAGAAATAAGATCAACTTCTTGATCTTTTGCCTGTGACTCAGAGAATAACAAAAGCATGAATTGACAAAGTCGGGGTAAAGATGGTGACATTTATTTTTCCCAATCGATAGCAATCGGTAATAATAATTTAATGATTAATAATAAGTGTATGCAGGCCATATCACGGTTAAATGGATAAAAATAATTAAAATTGGTACTTTTTAAGCTATTGGAAGCTGCGTAAAGCGATAAGCTGTCGCTCAGTGACATGAAATATTAAAGCAAAATGCTCAACACGTAATGTCACAGATGAGAATGCATCTTGCGTATACCAGAGGCAGGCAGGGCAGGCACGGGACGGCCCTCGCAGGCCCAACCGTGGCTGTTGGCCTGAATGTTTGTTTTGGTTATAAGGATTAATTAGCGTTTATGAATAATCTTTCGTTACTACATATGACGACCACATTCCATGGTGAAAGGTATTAATCAATCACGTTTCTCAAGGATTATTCATAATATCGAGTATTATTTGGCTGCTGTAATGATTATTTTCCGAAATTAATCACATTATTAGACATTATGTGCATTATCAGCATACGATAATTACAAATGTGATACGTTTCCGTTTTTATACTAATGCACTTACTAATATTAAAATTAAGCATGGAATCCTAACAGTACCCGTGATATAATCGTCTTAGATTATTTTTAAATAAATGTACGTACAGTTGGTAATATACCTTATTTCAAAAATGTAAAATATCGAATATACATCATTACATTTCATAACTTTTTCTAAAACTATCAGGGCTGTTAACAAATGATAGTTACAGTCATTGCAACCACATTACTATCATTTTGACTAACGTCGGTCAGATCGTGTACATAATGGATAACTCAATTTTTTAATATAACGTCAGTTATCACGATGGCCAAATTTGACTGATAATTTACAGAAAGGCCTGGGTGTAAATTCTCGTGACTAAATTCATTACTTTGACTGCAATATTTATGTACATGCATAAGATCAATTTTAAGTAATCCATTTTCATAAAATTTTATACTACATAACCCAGTCAGCTAAGAAATATGCCGATTTATAATCGGCAGGCTACTTCATGCTAAGCGAAATGAAGATTTATAATACATAATCGTCTACCAAGTTTACAGTGAGACTCACTCAGCCCAAAAAATAATGTGAAAATATGCTACTCCCTGAATATAATGTTTAAACTTTTCGAATTTATATGTATAGAGGGTTGATTAATTCAAATATATTTTAATTCATTTCTATACTTCCTATCTGGAACTGAAACAATACCTCAGTATAAATTTTGAAATAGCCTAAATCAGTGCCTATAAGCATCATTTTTTCGTGCTCCAGAATTTCTACAACATTTTTCTCAGGTGTAATACAGTCTTCTCTGAATATCTTCAGGTCATTGCTTCAAGTATATTAAACAAGAATTGGTAAGAATATATACTGATATACTATTCAATACTACAATATTCTTCTCTAATACAGTCTTTTCTCGATATATTCACATCAGTACTTCAAGTACATTAAACAAGATCTGGAAAGAATATTCGATATGCTGAATATTTATTATCTGACTTTATGCGAACTCGGCTGTTATTCCTCATAGTAAACAATAATTTTGTACATGAGTGTACTGTAACATTCTGTTTACATGCCTGACCTACGAAAACATACCAAATGCATCCGAGTTTTCATTTGCATATAGATAGAATCGGATTCCATTTTGCGGATAGAAACATGAGATTAGCCTCATGCATCTTCGACATTATTAATACGAAGTGAATGTGTTTGAAGTTTCGAATTTTACTTTTCTTGTTCATTTATAAATAGTCTATATATTCCCACTTGGGGTATGTCATTTTTGCAGTTCTGTTCTTATTCTTTCCTGCGTGGTATATCATATTTGCAGTAATATAGTTTGTGTTTTACTTTTTAACTTATATATATATATTCAAAATTAAAACACAATTTAAATATATATATATTTATATATATTCATTTAAATATATATATCATATACATTAAATATATATAATCATTTTTTTTTAATGAAGTACCTGAAACATATTTTGCAGTAGAGTCAAATTCAGATGATTTTATTTCAGTTCAAATAATCGTCTTGTTTGACTTTTTAAAATTGCTGATTTAGACTTGTAATGTTTGAAAAATATAATCTTTTATTTTTTTAAGAAGTATAGTGGAATTAGTTTTTAGTTCTTTAATGCTACCTTTTCCTTTTTGTAAATTGTTGTTTAAGCGTCCCTCCCAAAAAAGTTTTAATTTTTTTTCGATTGTACAGGTTATCCATTGATAACTGTGACCAACAGCTAACTCTTCAGCCTTTAATTAGAAAGGTATGCTTCCAGTCGACAAATATTTTAGATTTTAAAATCTATTATCTCAGAAACATTTTAAGTCAACATATACCTGTAAAAGTTACAAATTTTAAATTTAGCATTTACGCGCTCCTCCCGGTCCTACCAGTTACAATGTGAATTTAAAAAAAAATTCATAAGAAAAAAATCCTTAAACCATTAAAATACACCGAGTTATAGCTGCTTAAAGTTAGAGCACTTTTCGAGTTGCGAAATAGCGATTGTACAAGAAACGAATTTGAAAAAATATAATTTATAGTTTTGAGCCCTGTAAGATTTCATTACCTTCAATATTCTGAAAGTGTAAATATTCGTTATACCAGGAATTTCAGAAATCGTGATGAATATAGATAGCACTAAACAAGATTAAAGTTTTAATTATCAGAAACAAATAAAATAAACATAAAAATATAGCTTGTACTGATAATAGAAAATTTAAAAAAAAAAAAAAATTCTGTTAAATAACTAAGTAAACGGACAGGGGGGGGGAAATCACGTGATTAAACATTGAATTAGAAAATTAAACATATTTTAAAATGCTAATACATGCAGTTTATATTCTTGAAACCATATTACAAATCGTTTTAACTTAATATTTGCTCTAAGTCAGTGGCGTATACTCAGAGGAATCTAGGTAATGGGAGATGGCCCAACTTTTTTAAAAATTATATTTAAACAATTTCGGAAACTTTATTCAATGTATACAAACGTTATGTAATAGAATCTATAAATTACATTTTTTTTTCATTCAAAGCATGTATGAGCAAACTAATCTTTTAAAAAGACCGCTTTCTCCGCAAATAATACCAGCGAACTCCAATCCCCAATAGCTTCGGAAGCTAGGCTGTTGGCATTCTCCGAGCCATCTCAAAACTGGATGTCCTCGCAGGTTGTTTCATCCAATAAGACGGCTCTACAAAAAGTGTGAGGTCTACAGTGCAAGCGTGGTACCTGGCTTCTTCAACACACAGGAGAATCTCCGCTTCTGTAGATTACCTCATACTGCGGGAAAAGTATTTCTCTGTGTCCCTTTTACCCCCCTGAGTTTGCAGTTTGTAAGATTCTTCATGAAGGTAAATATGGAATATGATAGTGTTATACAGGGTGTCTTAAGAAGGTGGTAACACGCTTTAATTCTTTCTCTATTTCAGATAAGTAAGAGGCTGAAATTTTGTACATGACCTCAATAGTATATGGGACATATTTTACTGACAGACTTTTTTGTACTGGTGCCGTATAAAAATATAAATTTTGGGTTTAGTTATATTTAATCTTCTGAACATTCTGTTCTGTACCATAAAATTTGGTACCTTTTTTATGTAGCTGTCTAATTTATTGCATTTGTTCGTGATCAATATTTTAAGAATAAAAGCCTAGGTCAATGTATTTAGGGCACCCTGTATATATGTACGTGTATATAATTTATAAATATCAATATATATATATATATTTCTAGAGCAATGAACAATCCAAAATCTGCGAGAGATTCCCCTATGCTTGACATCACGCTATGCCACTGCTTAAAGTAACTTCCCCGGGCTACAATGCATATATTCACCCGTAAAGAAAACTTACTCTGTACTCTGTGTAGGATATTTGGTGTTACGTATCAGCATGCGAAACATATATGATCCAGTAAGTCTGATGGACTCATTTATTATTTTTCATATAGCACTTTATTTTCCAAGAAGCTCCAGAGAAAGTTAACTAAAGGTTTCAAATCTGATGATCTGCGAGACCACTCAACAGGACCTTCATATCCAAGTATATTATTTCCAAATGTTTCAGCTGGAACATGTACGAGGCTTTGGTGATTTATGCACTGAAGCACCATTACGATGAAACCAGATTTGTGATAGAAGCTATGGTAAAACACATTTGTCCAAGAAGTCAGTCACTTGACATTCTAGAATCTGTCCATACCTTTCGGATATGAAAGTGCCATCGAAAAAGAATGCCCCAATGAAAATCTCCTTGCATACGACACATCAAGCATTTACTGACCAAGGCGCTTGATGTCTTGTTCAGTTGAATGATATGCATGTGACTAAAGAAGGAATGATTATGGTTTTGCTTATTCAAAATAAAATTGCAGAAATCAGCGTTCTTTTGTCTTCTGGAAATAATGCTTGTCCCAATATAGGGCAATATGGATATGCACCACTTGCACTTTAAATGTTCCTAGAAATCTCAATTACAATTTACGTGCTCTGACCCAAGTAGCAAGACTAATGGGTAAATAATTGGCCAATGATCGCTTCGATTGGCGTTAACGTATAAAAAATTCCATTTTCTAAATTTTACAGCAATGCATTCTTTAATTTAAACGACGACTTATCAAAATCCAGTTACTTTGTTTAGAGAAAAGATTTTCAAACGATCCCTAACTTTTTCGAGCCCTGACTATAAACCTCTGCTTAAAAATTAGTACTCTGTAATAAGCTTACCTTCTTTTCCGCATTATGTCAGCAAATGTTTTTAAAACCTATGATTTGAAATTTCAATATCTATATGGTCCCTTAACGGTTTAATGTAACGGCGCATTTCTACCAGTGGAAGAATAATCTGTTTCAAAATATCTGCTGCTTCATAACTCGGTAAATTTTGGTCGCTCAAGGATGACTTCCCTTCTTTTCCCCCATGAAATTATTCCCCTAAAATGTTCCTAAATACGTGGGACCAGGCGACATTTTCTATAATTTTTATAGGAATAAATTTGCTGAATTAAAATGTTTATGAGGTTACATATTTTAAAATTTAAAACAATCTTGCAATTGAAAGTATAGCTTTCTGACTAACAGTTCAGAAATCAGCCATACAGTTCAGAAATCAGCACCGTTACCACTGGACACCCTGTGTACCTAGCCAATACTGCAAGTTCTTTATTTTGTGTTTCCACTTTGGAATAAGATTTTTAAAAATGTGGGATTTCTCCCCTCCTAAATGTGCATATGCACTAAAGTTGAATTAGGTACAAAATGAATACAGATAAACACAACACAACAAAATATGAACATTTTAACTTCATGCTGGACTCATTAAGCATGTAGATACTTTAAAAAATATTTTATGTAAGAAATTTTTGTCATGTTGCTTGTTTTGTTATATGTATTTATATAATTCCATTTTTCAGTAGATTTAAGGAACTTGTTATAAAATTTGTCTTTAAGCAAACCATTTACTGTCGGATAAAAGGTTCTTGTCTCAATTACATGCTTTGGCTTAAAATACTCTTATGCAACAAGACTTTAAGAGAAAAGAATTCAGATCTCCGGATTCCATTTAAAGCAAATTTTACTGTATAATATGCCTTAAGTAATAATTTATTTATCTTAGTAAATTGAAATAAATTTGTGAAACTTTTTCTCAAGATAAATGTTTATTTGTCTCCCTATAAGTAGGCATAATATTTTCTGATTGTTTAGCCAAGAAAAACAAATCAATATTTATCTAAATATTTACTATTTTAAATTTTATATCTCTCAATAAATAGCGTTTTATAAATATATTTATATAACATCTATTAATTGAGATGAGAATTGAATATACGTATATATATATATATATATAAATTGTTTTTGGTGAATAATAATAACGACATTGTTTGTTTATTTTAGCATAGAATTTAATTTTTTTAAATTTTTAAATAAATTCGAAAGCATACTTTAAATATGATTTTTTTTTATCTCTGAGAAATAAAACGAATTCAAAACTGCAGTTAAAGGTATAAATTTACAGACAATATCCCTAGGGTACAGCAAACATTCAAAGAATATATCGAAAAATCCTTTGTTTTAGTTTATCGATTCAGCATACGAAAATTTCAGTATCGATAATGTGGACAAGATCGATATCATTTTTTTCCTTTTCAAGAATGTAAAGAACACTTTAAAAATTTGAATTCTCTGCAGGGTTAGCAGGGATAACAAAGGAAACTTTTAATGAAACATAGTTTCAAAATAAATGTAGTGGTAGGTAACTTGTGCCTTTGTTACTCAATTCAGCTTTGAAATAATGAGATCAGGACTTAGAACTGAGATCGATCAACCTGAAAGAAGAATTTTACTATTTATTTATTTTTTTTATTTCTTTTTTTTTACAAATGGAGCCGCGAATGAAGTACCTTTCATATTTCAACGCAGCTTAATAAAGGGCCCTTCAAGATGTATCAGAGTTTTAAAAATATTATTAAGATTTTTAAACAACTAAGTTTTTATTATACTTAAAGAATTGTTTTGAATCCCTTTGAAACACGAATACATTAATTTTTTGCATGCAAATTTTTACATACATTTAAAAATAATCTAATAAAACAACAACATTCTTTAAAGTATTATATTCATTTACCTACCTTAAATAAAAATTTTTGAAATTATTCACGTTTCCTTAAAAAAAATCTCTAAAACTATTTCAAATAGGGATCATTCCATAGCTATCTCATTAACACAGTTTGCATATATATATATTCCAAATTATAAAAGTACGTAGACCTCAGTTAATCCTTGTTGCTTTTCTGAAACACTCTAAAGCAACTAAGATTAAAAACACTTATCGAATTTTTTACGATACATACTAGGGATAAACTTGCTGATATACATGCCAATAACTCAGAACAACTTTATTTTATTTGAGTGAAAGTTTTCCGACAGTCCACTGCAAACACAACCCTCGACAAATTCCGCAGTCACAACAGCCGGAAGTAGAGATAATAAAAACTTTAAGAGCAGAATAGGCAAAATTTCAAAACCTATTTAGAATGAAATTTTTTAAAGGTATAGAAGTAAAGCGTTTGTAATGTAGAAAGTATTTACAAGAATGACTCTTCTAACAATTAAAAACGAGGCTTCCGTATTGTTAAAGTTTGTAAGAAATCGTGTGTTATTTCATTTTAAAAAGAACCCACATTTTTCTTTTATAAATTCGGTACCTTGGTCAGTTTGTATATTTCGCAGTTTATGTTTTAAAAATGTAAACAGAAAAGACGTTTCAATTTCTTCGCCGCGGTTTGTTTTGAAAGGTACTACCCAATCACTTTGCGACAGATTGTGCATGATGCAAGGTAATGATGTGCTATTAAGTTGGATAGGTCCACAATATCTATTTGCCACACTGATGATCCTTTTGAAAATGCAGTCACGCGGTTTGTAGGAAACTTCCAGCCTAAAGTGTCGTTTTGTGCGAAGTGTATGATGCATTGCAGACATTTCAGAGCCTGTGAATTGCTTACTTTTCTTCGACCAGCATGTTAAAAGGCATTTACACCACCAAAACTTGCCACGTGATTTGGATCCTAATATGCTTTCTTCACTGCAACGTAAAATAGTATTATCGGATGCATTAATTTACATTTGCAGATTCATCTTAGTGAAAAGGTCAAGTCCTCTGTCTCATTTCATATCATATTCAGACCCGACAAAAATCTCACAAGTCAAATTAAAGAGATATATCATAATTATTTTGAAACAAACCGATTACATTTTAAAATGACAAGTAGAAAGCACATTTTCAAATAAATTTTCGAAAAAAAGCTTCATTCCCAATCTTAGTTTCAGTAGTAAGAAGTTGTTATCACCCATAAAGGAAGACTGACAGAATACTTTTAAACGTAAAGGATGTCCTATAAGTTCTTTTCAGCTATTTGCATTTTCGCAAATAAGCAAAAAATATTACCAACTTCGGAAATTTCACTAACATTCAAATATTATTTTGTGTAAGATAAAAATAACGGCAAACAAAAATAAAATGTGTGCGTCAGGGTGTAGGATTCCCACATACATTAGCATCATTTATTCAAAATAAAAGAATTGCTCGAGCCTCACCATGACACAGTGGTTATGCCACTGAAAATGATAGATGGCCAAAGTGTGAAGGTCCCGGGTTCAGGTCCCATCGCGCGGCTGTCGATCTAACAGTCTGGAGTTTTGGTAGGTTTTCTCCAGATGTAAAGTGAATACGCGTTAGAACCCCTTAGATAGTCCGACTACCAAGGCACCCCCCTTGGCAGATCTCCCTAGTGTAGCGTTCCCATAATCACACACAACAACAAAGAATTGCTCGATCATCGATCGATCAGCAGTTTTGGACGGTTTCATCCGGATGTAACTTGAATACGCGTTGCACCCCCTTAAAAAATCCACCTCCTTAGGCAGACATTTCATTTTCCTTCGAATAGCTTTGTCTTAATACAGAAATTACTCTTAGTCTTTCCATACCCGATTCTGTGTAAAAAACCATTTGGATTTAATTAATAAAATGTTAAAGAAAACTTATTTTGTATCTAACAATGCATAGTAAATGCACTGCTAATTAATTTTCCAAAGATATAATCAAATGATTTTTCCAAAATGGCTTGTTTAATCTTTTAATTTAGTGAACCAACCGTGCAGTTTATTAAAATAATGAAATTTTCGTATTTGTATAGCGGAGAGAATATATGTACGTTTCTTTAACGGGGAGATGTAATTACTAATTAGTTCATATTAGATAACATTTGAAACTTAAAAGTACGTAAGTAAAAGAAGATAACTCCTAAAATTATTACTTAACTTGGCTTTTAATGTATTAACAGGCAGAATTCTCGGTTTTGAGGAAATGAAATAGACTTCTTTTGTTTATACATGAGGATATAATCAATGAGGATTGCAATCAAAAAATTTGTGCTCAAAACCCATTAAAATGGATTTTGAAAATATCAAGTGTTTACTAGTGAAATGCTCTTTATAAAACAATAAACATACGTGATACCGACTGTGTTTCTCATAATGTTTACACTAATCTCATTCTTTGTGCATACGCAATTGCATAACACATTAATAAAGAATATACAGGGTATCCCCAAAACGTGGTAACGGGCTTTAATTCTTTATCTATTAGAAATAAGTGGGCAGTGTAAATTGAAAAGACGTTCAAAATAAATTCGGAAATATGTTTTAGTAAAATAAGACTACGTTGAGAAAAAATTCCTCTCGTTAATTTACAAAAGGTTGTACTTTTTAAATTTTATACGAGCTACTTAGAAAAAAAATTCCAGTTAGTAAAATGGGCCCCCTACACTCCTGATATGATGTGCCAAATTTGAGAATTATACGTTAAAAAGTGTCATAGATATGAAGATAAACATAACGCTGACTTGAACCACTTTTCCATGGCTCTCGATGTGAAAAAAATCACGCCGAATGATCCCATTTCAGGAATCGAAATTACGAAAAAAAAAAAAAAATCTTTTTTTTTTTTTCACTCCAGTAATAAGCGTTTACATTCAAAACCATGTATAATCCTCGATCAAATTTCTTTAAAGATATCTGTGCGACGTTGTATGATGAAAGGCTCAAATTTGGTACATCACCTCATTAGCGTATGGGGCACATTTTATTAATTGGCAATGTTTTTGTACGGAAGTCGTATACAAATTTAAAAAGTTCAACTTTTTGTAAATGAACAAGTGGAATTTTTTCTCAACGGAGTCCTATTTGGGACACTATGTGTAGAAAAGCTGCTTAAAGTAGATTAAAAAATAATATACAGGGGTTAAAGTTTTAACTTTTGAATACTGCAATTTTATCAAAGAAAATGTGTTATTCTCATATCACTGAACATCGAAAGAGTGAAGTTCAAAAAATTATTGACGCGTTCATCTTGATGTATATCTAGAAGATCTAGAAGATGATCTAGAAGATGTGTTACGTATGTCTACTTCCAATGGGCTCTTTTTTTCTTAAGAAGGACATTATAAATACTAAACATTTGTGTAAAAATATTTTTGTTAAATTTTCTTTAATATTTAATTTCGGAATATAAAATTAGTTGTCATATGCTCAAAAGAATTTTTTAAATTCATATGATCACTCTCTTACATACCAGTAAAATATATAAAGTTGCTCTAGTTTTTAGAGAGCAGCAACAATGTATACATAAGATATCCCAAAGGTATCGTAAACATTCAAGGAATTTTATCGAAAACCATTGTTTAGTTTATCGATTCAGCATACAGGTTTTCGATATGTAAAAGGATCAATATATATATATTTCAAAGAATCAAAGAATACTATTAAAAATATGAATTATTTTCAGGTTAATTCAGATAACAATCGAAACTTAATGAAAGAAAAATTAGAGAATAATGTAGAAAAAGGTAAACTATTATACCTTTTTTTGTGTAGCCTAACTTTTAAGTAATGATATTTGTTTGTTTGTTTTGTTTTTACCCCTATAAAACAAAAAAAAAACCCTAAAGATAGATAATTGGTTGTTTAACCCTAATTCAAGAGAGTGGGTTGCCCTCTCAATTAGTTTTGAAAAGTCTCTTGCAGAGAACTCTTAGTGAGAGCCATATAGCTCTTCCGGTTGTACTGTGCTTTCAGCCGTGTTTTTATTCTGCTTATTTTGAGAAACTGTAATTTGAAATATGTTTGTGAATTCTATGTTGTTGTGTGCAGTGGAGCAGTTTATAGTTTTGCTCGAGCATTTTACCGAGATTTTAGTGAGTGGAAAGATTTTATGGTAGCGGAATGGCTGTAATCTAAAAAATTACCCTGATCGCTTGACTGTCGTAGACTAAACTGCTGCATCTGAATTCTTGCTAACTGTGCATTGAAGATTGCTAGTTCCAAGAACTAATAAAATTTATGTTTTGTTCGACTAGTTATATTGAAGCTTCTTATGCACGCCGGACTTTCAAGCGTATGAACCTGGCAATTCAGCAGAGTTTCTCTAACAATACGGAGTATTTGTTGATTTCTTAATTGGTTTGTTTGTGTTGTGTTAGCCAAAGCTACGCAAGGGCTATCTGCCAAGGATGGAGGTGCCTTGGTCGGAGGACTTTTCAAGTAGTTTTAACTTGTATTTACGCTACATCTGCAGAAAACCAGCCAAACCCTAGACCACTGATTCCCAAGGGTGTCCAGGTGGACCCTTTGGGGGTGTATGAAGGTTTTAAAGGGGTCTAGAGTGCTCTAGGGGGTCTATTGGGTGTCGAGGATAAATTTTTCTGTTAAGTTTTTTTATTTAACATTTAAGGGATATAATTGATAGATAATAATATCTGTTTCACTATTTGAGACACTGTAAGTGACGAAATCATTCTAGTACAGAAATATTTATGTTTTAGTTGTTAAAATATGCAACCAGACATCGTTATTATGCATATTTATGTATTGGAAAGCCAAAACTTAGTTTATAATTGAGGTATGTAGTTCTAAAATCAGCTTAATCTATTTTTTTTTAAATTTAGGAAATATAAAACACGATTTCTCATGACGCACACTGCTGTAGCCATTTCAATTGAATATCATTGTTAAAATGGGAGTTCCTAGTGTATTTTAGGTTCAGTTTTAATTTTTAACAATCATCAGGTTTTCTGAAATTCAAAACTGAACTTTGGAAATAGCCGTTTTTGTTGCAATTCGGGTGATTTGACGTAGTTCTCTTTTCATAATGCTAAAAGTTCTGTGAACTCTTATTGTTTGTGTCTCAGATCCTATTGTTTTTAATATTTAAATGGAAAGAAACTAATAGGTTAAAAAGGAAATAATAGCGTAAGAAATAGGAACATTTGTATGCTTTTTTTTGTTTGAATACCCCAAAATAGTGATAAATGACTAAATAAATAAATAAATATTAGGAAAGTTGGAAAAAGTTGAATCAAAAGAAACACATTTTTTGGGTGAAAGCGGATTCTGTTGCATCAATGTTTTCACACTTCTCTTAGTTTTCTAGATAACTGTCTGTTGGGATTGTTCATTATGTCTCTGGAGAACTCCAAATCTGATAATTCGCTCCAGCTGTCCCCATAATGTTTCTTCAACAGATCTTTCATATCCGGCATTTTCAATGGATATACAGGTACACCAATAGGTACGTTGCTCTGGGCGATCTCTACTGATTTTTTTGTGATTGTTTTGAAAGCTTCTACGTCATTGAAAAAATTTGCTTTTCCTTTCACCTCCACAATTTGGATTGAACCGGTTGTGATCTGAAACCACGACTTTGGAAGCGTTTTCTACCGAACTGAACAGGATTTTATCCATTAGGCTTAGTGGGGTGATGTACTTGAACATGAACTCGCGAAATATGAAAAAATATATAATTCGAAAAAACGAGGATTTAGACGGTTGTGGAACTACACGGCTCAATTAAGAAAATTTGTATCAGATGTCATACTTGAGCATTAAAAATACAGTAACTTTAACATTTATTGAAGCTATATAGAGAACAGTATAAGACAATTTTACAATGATGGTACTAAAAAAAAAAAAAAAAAAAAAAAAAATTAGAAGCATATAGATACCACTACAAGAAAGAAAAATAATTGCCAAAAGACTGTAAATGTACTGCTTATATTCGAGATGATAATTACTAATTTTTTCCTTAAAATATCTATAATTTAAAAGTTAAAAAATTAAAAATGTATGTTTTAAAATTTTCGCTTTGCTTGTGTAAAGAATAGAGAACCATTCTATCATACCATAGATCCGGGTTCGATTTCCGGCAAGGGCTTGGCTCTCATTTCATCCGTCTCTTCATAGGAGGCAACTGATCCTCCTATTAGGTGCTTTGTTACCTATTTACCCTATTTATAGTATTATGTTACCTTTGTACCCTATTAGGTTGTGTACTGTTTTCTTTAATCCGTAATAAAATGACCAGCACTTCAGGCCTAGTAGTGGCCAATGGCTAGTGCCCTCTATTGGGGTGATTTATTTTTAAATTTAGGAAAAAAAAAATTGGTTTTAAATTTAATTCATTTAATAACATGCATTCTTGATCTCAAATAACATTAAATATTTTCTTTTTGATAGATTAAATGTTTATATGTTATTTTCTTTTTCTTTATTATTATTTTTTTTTCAAATGCTGTTATTGAAAAGAGAAGTTGGCACAACGCATAATACCCATAAGTACCCATAATACCTCTACATGAAATGTGTAATATTTTTATTTTTCAAAGTTAAAAAAATTAAATTATTGCATTGCTTTTTTGGAGTTCTGTAAAAAAAAACTGCAAAGTTTTAGACAAATATCACAAAGCACTTGAGGAAAAACTTCAAACTTTTCACCAATACTTATTTTCAAAAGGATGGTTATAAATTCAAAATAATTCAGAATTTTTCCCCCTTTCTTGCAAAGTCAATTTTTCCACCCTCGCTTTAAGTTGAACACTATATCTTTTTTTTTCTGGTCCTTTTACTTTTCTTTACTGTTTTCTTTAGTCCCCTAGAATATGGTTCTGTTGAAAAATTTACATATGCGTCATTTTTTTTTTTTATTATTTAACAGTTCTTTTCTTGTCCGAAGTTCATTTGTATTCACCGTGAAAAGAAACTATGTTTAAAAGTAAGACTAAATTTTTTTTCGTTTTTCTTTTCTCTTCGAAAATTTTCTAGAGGAACGGTGACAGCTTTCTTTATCAAGTTAAAGCAACTGAACCGCTGAAAATGATTTATTTAGGGTAATTCTGGAATATTTATGTTTACTTTTTAAAAGTATACTGTTAAATAGATGCTTGTTGTGTGAAAATCAATAGAAAAATTTTGCTCTTTGTAATGAAGTGTTACGTAGAACAACAACAAAAAAAAGGCTTATTTCATTCGACATTCATTTCATTGAATTTTGTTCCGAAATTTCTCATCATGGGTGCTAGTACTTTTAATCAGTGAAATCTTTTTTTTTTATTTCAGTCTTAATTACCCGATTTTTATGGTCTTTTTTTTACCTCTGCAATTGTAAGAAAATAAAGAATGCTGTACTAATTTTTCTTAAAGGAATTTGTGATTGATTTAAAATAGAAATGTTTTAAAAGTTGAAGTTCAGTATCAGTGCTTTTAACAAATTATTCAAATTTAAGCTCACTGGAATTAAATAAATAATGCTGTCCCCCATTGTTTGTTTAGATTTTCATTTTATACGGAAATATACGCTGTAGAGTAGAGAGGAGGGGGGGGGGAGAAACTAGCTGCATCCTTAATCAAACAAGAAAAAAATATTTTTTTTTCTCTTGATAAAACAAATATCACCTTCTTTTAAAATTTATTTGAAAGAATATATATTACAATTTAGTATAATATTCTTTTTCTTTATTTAGATTATAATGTATTGCCGAAGACTGATGACTCAGCTGTACCTAGAGTGCATTTGGCTGGGGGATCTCCCGGTTTTCTGTTCGTCACCAAAATTAAGACATAATTGGAAAAGGGCTAACCTGGATATTCGCATATCTCCCTGCTCTTACAGACCTTGCAGAAAAAAAGACATGCAGCACACAAATTTAACATACACGGCTACCAGGGGCGGCCCGACACGGTAAGAAAGGAAAACATTGCATCGGGACCACCTTCGAAGGGGCGCCATTTTCGAACTCAAAAACTTATAAAACCTTGGATCTAGAGTAGAAAAAGGGCGCCTTTTTTAGGTTTGCAGGCAGGCGCCACGTAACCTAGGGTCACCTCTGACGGCTACTACGGTCCTATTTATCTTGATAGAAATTCTCAAGTCTATCCAAAATTATGCAAGGATGATCTGATCTTGCACAATATGGGGCACCAGAGAGGTATTCAAACACCTTTGCACCTGAGCATAGAGTGAAAAGCTTCAACTGTTGACGCTTTGAAACAATGGTGAGTGTCAAGTTAAAGTGAATAAAACAGAAGTACTCCATTTACTCACTGCATTTGCCTTTAGCACAGAATCATTTTCTTGCGCAACAACCAAAGTTGTGGATAAAACAGAAGTACTTCTTTTACTCTCTGCATTTACCTTTAGAACAGGATCATCTTCGCTGGCACAACAGATACTAAGTGTCTAATAAGATAGTAACTGCATTCCATTTGCATTTTGAGTAAGTAATTTGCTCGTAAATGCAATACGTATTTGACCATGGAAGCTTAAGCATACTTAATTTACCATTACAAATATCTCCCTTTCAAAATTTAATATCGACGATCGTAACATAAAAAGGTGTGTGTGTTGTGGTGAGGCAAGCCTGCGCGAGGAGTATCTGCTGGGGGGAAGTGCCTTCGGTGAGAACTTTTTAAGGGGCTCTAACGTGCATTCAGGTTACATCTGGAGAAAAGCACCCGAAATTCCAGACCGTTAGATCGACAACCTCTAGATAAGCCAGAACCCTGTACCTTAACGCTTCAGCCATCTGCATTATCCCGTGTCTTATGCACTTGAACTCTTATCCACCGTGTCTTATACGTGTCTTGGCCACGCTGGGGCCGAAAGAATAACGAACTTCCATACACTAGCGTAAAATACATACATAAATATAACATACATTAATGTAAAAATAAATCGTAATTTATTTTTATAAATATGGGTGTTATTTACCAACTTCTTTATTGTTTTAATCAATAGCACCATTTGTTTTACAGTGCTTTACTGTACCCAGACAGCACAGAAAATTTGCATCAAACTTGCAGCAAGCTTGATTTATCAAGTCAATAAACTTGAATTAAGCTTGAAAATTTCAAGCGTGTACGCTTAATGCAAGCTTGAATCAAGTGTTCAAGTTTACACTTGCCCAACTTGCATTAAGCTTGACATAGCAAGCTTGAATCAAGCTTGACATAGCAAGCTTAATTCAAACTTAAAAAATATGCATAAAAAAATTTCTTAATACATAGGGCACCAGTCGGCGAACTCGCCCCACACACTTTTTTTGTTTCCATGCATTTTCCCCTCTACGCTGGAACCTCAAGTTATTTTAATATGTTTCCGTCTAACGTCCGCGACCGGGATAGAACTCGGGACCTAAGGAGTGGGAAGCCAGCGTCCTAACCAGTATGCCAATCTAACTCGAGGCAATGTGACTCGAGACTGTTTGAAGTGACTGTTATGGTTGTCACGCCGTTTTTTGGCGAGATTGACCAGTATTGGCCGATGGCCGATGCCGATCTGTTTCTTTTATTTTGCAAGGGATAAATCAAAATTAAAATAATATTATGTGTGATTTATAGACTCTACAAATAGGGAAATAAGCATAATATAAACATAAAAGTAGCACACGTTTTAAAACTTTCAATATCGCAACACTCATGTTGGGTAATATTGGCCAAAATCGAGACAAACGACTGATTTTGAAATCAACTTTGTAGTATATTTGTATTTTATTTTGAAGAATTTCAATACTTGGAAATATAGAATCTTTTTTTCTTAATTCTATGGTCAAGTGCATTTATGACTGATGATAAATTATTTGGTATGTGGATGTGGCTTTCCAAATCAAGCAGTAAGCAAGTTGTATTCAAGCTTGACAGTTCAAACGACATAAATTCGGCGAGAAAATATTTGCTGACTCATTTTTTATTTTTTGTAATCTCCAAGCTTGCTGCAAGCTTAAAATGAATTGAACTGTCTAGCTTGAATTAATACGTCAAATTCAAAGAAATGTCAAGCTTGATTTAAGCTTATGTGCTGTCTGGGTAGTAGGACCACAGTATCTACTCATATACTGAATTTGAAGTTCATGAATAGTTTTTCCAAAGAAATTAGCGGTATACTAAAATTTGAAATATCGCGGAATGTTTGTACAGACGTATTTAGAATTCTGTAATAATTATTTTAACCTTTGTGTGTATGGGAAATTTTATAGATTTATAAACCTCTTCTAATAAGTGTTGAACTTCTTCAGATAAATAGCAGATAAAGTATTGTTTGCGTCTGTAAAAAGGTACGGCTAACTTTCGGCGCATTGCTGGCAGCAGCTTCACCAATACTGTTTTAGAATCACCTCTTTCCATATCACTACACCTAGTTTCAAATTTTTACTCTTTCCAAAAATTGAAATATATGCTTTGTTACTCAATATTTAAATCATATAGAATAAGCATATTTTATGTTGGTTTTTCTTATAATGACCCTCTATCATAACATGTTATTTCAGTTTTTTTAACCGAAAGAACAATTTTGTACGGATCAAATTTACGAAGTGAATTTTATGAGTCCGAATTGTTTATAAGGAACTAAATACTAGTGGTTTAAGATTGAAAGCAAACTATTGCTTCTAGAAATCTCGTCTAATAGTCTTGACACTTCAGTTCAGGAAAACGTTAATTCCTTAGATAAGTCTTTTCGAGCACAATAGCTTGAAAATAAAATGCAATTGTGGCGTGTAACAAAAACATTCCTCAGAGAAATACTCAGAGTAATACACGAGTACAATCATTTATTGCTTGTCTGTGTATAACATATAACAAGGGTAACGTTCTTCAAGCAATCTTTTTCAGTTTAGAAAACGCCCGAAACTTACTTCCTCATTGCTTCTGCAACAATTGTTTGTTTATTTGTTTTTCGAACATTTATTTTCGAACTTGTTTGCTTGGTCGTTGAAAATAGTGGACAACACAGTGAAAGTTTTAATTAGCACAGATAAAGGAAATTTACAGTTCATAGGACAAGCACAAACAACCAGGGGGGAAAGAGAATCGAACAAGACCGTAACCTGTTTTTGAATCTGGTACACAAATTGAAATAAACTAATAGTACCAGGGTCTTGAAAAAATTCAAGATGATTCTTTATAAGCTGCATTACATACTGTGATAAGCGAAAAAACGGTGCCTTTTGCTAAACTTATAGAAAATATTCTTAAATATGGAACTGCACTGCAAAAGTTTTCTAAAAATTATACGCTTTGCAAAATTTTCGATTTTTAAGAATTTGTTTCTAAAAACTTGTAACTGATACAGGATTATCGTTTATTACAGTATTTTGTACCGCTTGTAAATAGACAGTGTGGTAGGGGGTGAAGATTATACACCCTCTTACGTTGAGCACTAAAAGTGCTTAAATTAGAATAAATCATGAAACAGCAGCTTGTTGTTGTTTCGTTGGAACAAAAATTCGGATTTGTGTGCTCGTTCACGAGGAACCGCTTATAAATCCACGTCATAGAAAGGACAAACACAAGGGGGGGGGGGGGAAACGCCTTGGGGGATACTTTTCTGGGTATCTAGCGCGTATTCACGTTACATCTGGAGAAAAACGCCCAGAGGACAGAACCCTGTTCCTCCACTTGAGCCACCTCCCAATGTCAGTGGTTTTAACCACTGTGCTACACACTGGTAGTCGTGACTTATAGAACACACTGCTGTTATTAGCAGCTTCACCCACAGCTGTGTGTTTACTTTATTACCACCTACTTCGGAGAGCCCGGTGAAGGTTCATTTGCATCTTCGTGGACTCGCGGAACTTTCCGCTCTGGGTGTGTTCTCAAACTGACTCGCTGGTTGTCAGCTCGCAAACTGTCGGTTCGTAAATCGACGAAATCACCGCCACAACAGTCTCAAAATTTTGAAATGCACGACTAGTTAATTTTTACTTATGTGCGAAAATAGCATGAAATTTTCGAACTACACCGTTAAGCAATCAGTGGAGAGGAGGATAGGGATTAGTAGAGAGGAGGAAAGATTAGCGGGAAAATGATGTTTACCGTGTTAAATGCAAGGGTTACCATGCCATTTGAGCAATGCAATTTCCGAGTTGTCACTCGGCCGTATTCACCAAAAACAATACACCCGTGTTAACCTCCTCAGACGTTTAATAGGCATCCAATACACATCCATTCGACATCTGACCCTCGTTTTTGTCAGTTAGTTTTGTGGGGTGTGTGGATATCCTCATCCTAGGCAAATATCCTATATGCATGCCATAGCAACACAAAAAGCATCTTTAAAGAACTTCTCCACATTTTTTCAATGATACATTTAGTTTAGAGATACATTACTAATTTTGTAGTCTTCTTGATGTAATTTCCACTACTTATGAAATAAATATTGTACTTTCTCTTTTTTGTGCGATTAAATCAAATATACGACTGTGACACTGTCCTAAATCACAACTTTGCCATACCCCATTCTTTTGTTATCTATTCAAGCGAAATTTTCATCTTTGTTCAAAAACCTTTCCATGAAAAGATTGCACAAAGCTTTTTCAGTTTTTTACATGAAATGTTGATAATCTTTAATTATCTTATAAATAAATATCTTTAACAACAAAAAAAAGAACAATTTCACAACTAACTCTTTATGTCCTCCAAGGTATACACAGAGCAGCAAAAATTTTCAAAGTTAAAATGTATTTAAAAAGTTAATTCCCTATAAAGCATTGTTAGGCAAAACAAAGCTACAACTCAATGATTAGAATTGTTTCACTCTTCTTTAAGCCATTTCATTTAGTTTATTTACTTTCTTTCGACACCGAATGTATTAAGCACAATAAAAATTGCATTACAAGAGAAAAGAACAGTTAAATTGTTTCTTTCACTAGAATAGCTGAAATGAAGCGAAAAATAAATTGTTCTAGCAGAAAACAAAGTTTAAAAAGTACTTGTCTAGTGCAAATGCAAATGCAAACTAAACGAAATCGACTTTAAGGTTAAAATGCTCTGTCTCTCTTTTTTCCTTTATTTTTTTTTCGCATGAATGCTTTTGAAGTAAGTGAGGCATTTTGAGTTTGTCAATTGAGAGGAAAAAAAAGAAGAAAAAACTATAAAGAAAGCACACGTATAGTTAAATTTTGTTTTTGCACGTACGAAATTGAAATTACTTAAATCAACGGTTCCCAACCCCTTTTAACATTTTCCCCTCCCCCAAAAATGATATTTTACGGTAACCCACTCGCATTCTTCTCCATACGACTTTTTTTTTTCCATTCTTCAATAATAAACACTTAGTCGCCCCTTTTACAAAATAATGTAACCGGTGAAGTTTGAATAAACATTCTAATGATATTAGATATGTTTTGGAATCGAAATAAGCATAAATAAGGTGATTAAATAGGTATCCATCGTTCTTTGCCCGTCTTTCTTGCACCCCCTCTGTAAGCCCTTCCATTCTACACATGCACCTACTAGAGATGAGACGGGCTCAGCCCGAGCCCGAAAGCCCGAGCCCGAGCCCGGGCCCGAACCGGGCTCGGGCTCAGTAATTCACAATTGCGTTCGGGCTCGGGCTCGTAAAAAATTTCTATTTTATTGAACATTCCTTGAAACAGATTTTTAAAAAGTGATTCATATGGAAAATAAAAGGACTTATAAAAAAAATCTGGAGTGACTCCACTCGGCTTTCCGAACACTTACGATTAAGATCATTAGCAAGTATTTAAATAAATTTTAATCGATGAATCATTCAAACATATATACCAAATTGAAACTCAATCGAATGCACCGTTTAAACGCTTGCGCACTTTCAAGAATTTCTCCCCATATGCCATTATGCCATAATATAAAAGAAATCTTTGTCGTAGCCCTGTAGAAGAACTATAAGTCCTATACACACCAAAATCAATACCGGTCTTAAGATGGTGATTTATAACATATATACCCAATTTGAGCTCAATCGAATGTACCGTTTAGGAGCTATCGTGTTCACTCACATACACACAAACACACATACATACATACATCTCGTAAAAATAGCATAAATGAATTCAGAAGATCTCAAAACGTGTAAATACACCAAAATCTCGAATTCGAATTTTTTCATAATTACAATACTTTCCTTACATGGTACATGTTCGGAAAGTAAAAATAACGGCACGGGTGCCTGGAAGGCGCGTGAAGCTCTTTGGGTATTTCAGAACGGCGGCTTATATTGCTTAGTTAGTCATGAGATCCGACATTATTTCATAAACATAGATATAAAGAATTAGAAAGTGCATTAAGAATTTGCAACTATATTTGTCTTTAATTTGCACAAATTAATTTGCAAAATTTATTGTATTCTATCAAAGAATTACTTATTTGGATTTTATTGAATTTTATTTATCTTTAGCTGAAATTTCGGGCTCGGGCGGTCGGGCTCCGACTTAAATAATATTGCTCGGGCTCGGGCGGGCTCGGATTAAAAGTCTTCGGGCTCGGCGGGCTCGGCTTCAAAAAATAGCACCTACTACTACGTTTACCTTTTAGTATCATCAAGGTTCCGTTATGTCCTGTCTAGATATTTCGATATTTCGATTTAGGGTATATACATAAATTTGTAAGTGATTTCGTGAGCATTTATTGATTTATATCATTATCAAAGTATCATATTTATAATGTTACTTTTGCCCATGAATAATTACTCCATCTGATTGGATAGTCACCTTAAATATTTTTTTAAGTGCTACTGTCTGTTTTTTTTATTTATTTATTTTTCATTTTTTCATCCGAGAGGGAATTATCGTACTGGCCCGAATATAACGCGACCCCGAAATTTTTTATCAAGATAATTAGAAAAATCCTACTACATAAGGCCTCGAAATTAACGCGAGTCAGGTTTTTAGCCGGAAATGATTTGTCAAAAAATGCCGCTTTATATTTGGCCCAGTACGGCAATTCTTTGAGTTGATTGCTTTTGTGTGCTTACAGTAAACGAAGTTTTGATAAAAAGAAAATGCTACTCTATTATTTGCTTAATTAATAGCTTTGCAGTTTATGGCGTTTGCATGCCCTATAGCATTGCAATGTTTAATAATAAATTTATCATTCGAAACGCTAAATTTATTAATTTTCATTCAAAAAAATTTGCGTTTCGTCGTATAGAACTCATAAAATCTTAACTAAAATCCCCATCTGACTATGCAGAATTTATATAGTCTACTGAAAATAACTTAGCTGACACAAAGCAGCTGTAAGCTATCATTTCAGTTCGTATTTAAGAACACAAAAACTAAGAATACAGATACAAATAATAACTACATGAATTTTTCAAACATCTACAGCAGATTACTATTAAAATATTTGAAAATCTAAATTTTTTAAAACCACTTCAGTGCTTTTAGGTCTCTCAGATTTTAGTTTTGCGTAGTGTTCATATTTATTCTAAGTGCTTTAAACATTTATGTTTTTTTCTTTTTTTTTTTTAAATGTACTTATATAGATAATGGACTAGAAAATGTATGAAAGAACAAAAAAATTGCATCGTTAAAAATGAAATACATAAAGGCAATAAATGCAAAACTCTATCTACAAGTAGCTGAAAGAAAACATAATCTCTATAGAGCTTTAAAACTTCCTACAATGCACGGAGGAAGTACTTTTGAAAAACAAACAAAAAAAAAACTGTTCTCTGTATATAAAATGTTGGATAGCTTTGGTTTTTTTTTTCACGGACATGTTGTTTGTTTGTTATTTTTAATATCCGCCCGATACTTTATATTATGGTTTACAAAACTCTGCTTTCGCTTTTTCTTTCTGCTTTCATTTTGCGTTTACGTTTAGTCACGGATGTAGCTAGATGGAGCAAAAGTTGGAACGTTAATATATCATGGAATATACTTGGTTAATATTAGTCATGCGCCATTCAAATGATTTTTATAATCGATTACTACTATTCGAATAGAATCAATATCCGATTAATAGAATAGTGAATATTCGGGATTTCTTTCTGGGATTTCATTGTGTTTTTAGTCTTGGTACACAAATTGAAATAAACTTATAGCACCATGGTCTCCAAAAAATTCCAGATGGTTCTACATCAGCTGCTTTACACACTGCAATAAGCGTAAAGGCTGTGGCGTTTGTGAAATTTCCAGGAAAAATTCTTAAACATGGATCTGAGCTGCAAGATTTTTCGAAGAGTTTCGACTTTGCGAAAATTTCCGATTTTAAGAATTTTTTCCAAAAGTTTTGAAATTGATACAGATTTATCGTTTATTTCAGTATGTAGTACAGCTTGTAAAGAGACAGTTTCTAAATTTTGAAGTGCCTGGCATAATTAGTTTATTTGCACTTATGTACCAAAATCACATGATTTTTTCGAGCAACACCGCTAACTTGATTGTCGAGTGCAAGTAGGCTTGCGCGATATCCGGTACGTCCCTTTAGGGCTTTAGAGGGCGCCAAATGTCCCGCTTTTGGATCGTTTTTTGAATAGAACAAGCAATTTAATAATTTTATAAATAATAATGATCTCAGGAGAGATATTAAGTTTCTTTCCTAAAAAATAGGATCTCAGCAGGAGTGATTGTATTGTTTCTTTTCTAAACAAGTAACATTATTATTTTAGAAAAAGCAGTTAAACATATGTTTTTTTTTCAAATAAATAATTATAATAATAGTTGTAGATGTGATTTAAGACTATAAAAGAGGAGGCACGGCTTCAGGGAAACAGATTTCAATAATCTTTGGCACAGTGGTAATATACCATGTGAATATACTACGTGTAAAATACTAAGACGCAATACTCAAATACAGGCTAGAAAAAATACTAATTTTCGAACCACTTCACCAAAAGTTTAAATATAAGTTACGCGCAAATGAGATTGAGAGGCGTGGCGCAGTGGTTAGAACGGTGAACTTCTATTCTCCTCTGGTATCACAGGTTCGAATCTTCTGCTAAGCAAGCGCTTTTCCAGCTCACTCTCTTTTTTAAATACACCGAATACTGGTAATTAATTCATTTTTAGTCAAGTAAATAATTTACTTACTTTTTTATTTATTTATTTATTTTTAGTAATTACTTATTGATTATTTTATTATTATTTAAATTTTATTTCTACTTGTAAAATCTCTACTTTGGAATCAGAATTTTACACATTCAAAACAGGGGCGTAGCCAGAACAAAGTCTCCTAAAAAAAGTCTCCATTGTAGTAAGTAGTCGTAACCCCCCCCTCCAAGAAATTTTTCATGGAGGGGGGGGTTACGACTACTACAACTCATATATATGTATGCGTGTGTGTGATAATGTAGTGAAGAATATGCATTTTGTATGGCAAAAAATTTCTCATGGGGGGGTTATGATCCCCCTAACCCCCGCCGTGGCTACGCCCCTGATTCAAAATAATTCACTTTTACCATTCACAAAACTCAATATTTATTTAAGGTACCTTTCTTTTTGTCACGATCGTAAGACAGACTTTTTTTTTTTAATTTTCATCCTTTCGGGATGCCACAGCAAAAGCATTATCTCTTATGAGCTTACAGCATTATTATTATGAAACTTATTTTGAAGGATTATATTACAGTTACAAATATGCCACCAGGCCCAGCAAGTTCTTGTTGCTGTGATGAAAACGCTACAGATAGTTCTACATACAGTGATGTTTCGAAGCAGTGACTAAAAAATGGAATAGCGTATTATGAAAGTTCACTTCTCAAAAAAAAAAAAAAAAAAAAATTAATTGCAACGACAGCTTTCAATACACTATCTGAAGAATCTATTATGATGAGCGCAGAATTGTACAAAAATACATTGGATGTGTTGAGTGAAAAGAAGTTTGTAACTGATGAGAAATTGATTCATGCTCAAGAAGAGTGAATAGAAGAAATTTCGAATCAGTTAAAGATAACTCGTCCGATGACAATGTACCAGATGGGGAGAAAAAAAGAAATTCAATTATTCATAACTATATTATTGATTATAATTATTCTATTAAAATATTCATAACTATAAACAATTGTAAAAATGGGCTACGAATACTAGAAATAATATTTAAAAATATATATTAATAAATAAGTAATAAAAAAATTCAATAAGTAGTAAAAATAAATAAATAAATAAATGAAAAGTAAATAAACATTTACTGGACTAAAAAAAGAATTAATTACCAGTATTAATGTATTTAAAAATTTGAGAGAACGTTAAAAAAACGCTTGCGCAGCACGAGATTCGAACCTGCGACACCAGAGTAGATGCCCACCGTTCTAACCATTTCGCCACTCTGCTCTGCCATCTTGACGCATAACTTATATAAAGTTTTGGTGAAGTGGATCGAAATTAAATATTAATTTTTCTCGAATGTATTTGAGTACTGCGCCTTAGAATTTTACACGTAGTATATTCACATAGCATACTACCACTGTGCCAAAAATCATTGAAATCCATTTCTCTGAGGATGTGCCTCTTCTTCTAAGTTTCTTTTATAAAGTTATGGTATCGATACCTGCTTAAAGGGTGTTTTAATTATTTTTAAAATTCCAAAATAAAAAGACTATTTTTTGTGAAAGAAAATAAGAAGTTTAATTTAATTGCAAATGATAGTGCTATTTGTTTTGATTACAAAAATGGAAGTTGGAAGACTATTAATTAATAATAAATTTTTATTAACTTTCCTGGTTGTTTTAATTGTAAACTATGCTGTATGTATAATTGTGCCGAATTAGTAGTAAGCATATTATTCAATAAATCTATTTAAAGTGTAAAAATTAAATCTGGCTTTGTGTTTCTTGCTTTCCTGTAATAAATAAGCTGGGTGTCGCTTTTTTTAGCCACGTGTCCGCATTTTAAATGCAAAAGTCCCGTAATGAATAAAAGTTTCCAAGCCTAAGTGCAAACCACTTCAGGTATTTTCCCTATTTCCTAACCCATTGAGAGACTAAATAAAATTATAAACAATTATTTGCATAAAAAGAAATCTTATTAATAAATGTTTTTTTTTTTCATTAAAATGTTCTTTTTAAGCAACAACAATATCCTAAAACTTTTGACCTTTTCCCATATCCTTCACATACGTTCCAGTACCATTCTTAAAGGATGCATAAACATCATAGCCAATTTCTCAAAAAGAAAGAAGTGTGGTGCATATGAAAATACAATGAGACACTGGAGCATAATATTAGAATCAGAGCTGGAATAAAATATCTCGCTGCATCACTTTTTTATTCATGGATTTTTTTTCCATGTAAAATGAGAGGTTTGAAACGAAAGGGGGAAATATGCATTTTCTCTTTCCCCCTCTCTCTCTATCTTTTTTAAGGGGCTCTTTTCTGAGGGGGTGGCTTCCATTCAGAAGACTGATCATCAGTTATTTATTCGGCGCTCCTATAGTGGGAGTCAAATGCACCAAGTGCATTGATTCTTGAAATGTAAACTTGATCTTAGTCAATCATCAATAAACAGGCTTTTCAAAATAGGAAGAATTGCATGTCAGTTAATTTTGAAGTAAAATCATTTAGCGAAATATGATACGCCGATGCCAATTTGCTAGTTTATAGTAGAAAAGGGTTTTAAATATTTATAAATTATTCGAATAATTTGAAGTATTCTAATCAAAACTACGAATATTCTTTAAATAATTTAATAAAACTTAGACCAATTAAACCCCAAAATTAAAATTCTTAATAGGTGAAGGTGGTCCAAAATGATACCCCCTTAAGATTAAAGCTTGTATAAAATATAAATAAAATCTAAATAATAAACGTCTTGTTTCTAACGATTCCGGGATCGACTCATCGCCGACGGTGCATCTGTTGCCATGTTGAAATTTTGATAAAAACGATATTTTTATCTCTAACTAAAAGCAAAAACTTTTTATACAATTCGAAAGATCTCTGAAAAATTAACCTTTTATTAACTTGCAGCTACTTTCAACTATACATATCTAGCGAGATATCACGCCTTTAAACAGTAAACAGAGAAACGATTCATTCCTTGATTCTTTGAAAAAATCACGGTACATAATCTCTCGCGTAGATCATAATGATCGTGTAATGACAGAGAGAAAAAACGCAACAGATTGTTCGGTGGCGACAATTATATTGTTAACTAAATCATTAAAAATGTCCGTTTTATTGTCTTTTCCTTAAAATTAATAATACAATGACCATGAGCAGATTTCTGCTTTGCCTAATTAATTATTTAATACAAAACTCATGTATAATTAATTACTTATTCAGTAAATTACTTCTAATTTATTTATAAATTATATGAATCATTCATTGAAATTGCAAAACTTTAGTATTTAAAAGGATTAAATAATTTTACGATTTCGCAAAATGATTTCGAGGCCATATTTTAACTAACTAAATTTATTAATTTACTGTATTAAAAAACTATATAAAACATTCATAATAATTTATATTTTATTAATTTATCACTAATTTTATTTATTTAAGTACAAATGCGCGTTCGAGCGAAAGTTTTATTGTTACAAAGAAAAATACTTTTTAAAGAAACAATACATTGCAGCATGAATATAGTGATAAATATCATGATAGGTTATTTTTCTCTTCAACGGTATTCTCCCCAGCAGCCCCCTCAATTGTATTTGTTTAAGCATTGATTTTATTGACCCTTTGTCATCATATTTTACACTATATTTTGCAACATAAACATATTTTAATAATATTTTAAAAGCGCTGTGAATAATAAAAAGAATAGAATTTTTAGAAAGTGTCTAAAGGATCATTTTACCCTCAACCAAAGGACAAAAGTATCCTTCATTTGAAAGTAATTTTAAATTTTTTATAGGCAAAATTAAAGGTATAAAAGTAGTTATGAAAATACATAATGAAATTAAATAACAATCAAAATAATATAACAATTAAATAATAAAATAACAATTATTACAATCATTTTGTATGCATGATTTATTTCATGAAAATTTTAAAATAAAATTGTAATATTTCAAACAATAAAATGGAATATTTCAAAATTATAATTCAAAATTACGACCTGCAATAAACGCAAGAATAAATTAATGTAATCGAGAGTCACGCATTTTGAGAACGGTTGAACGGCTGCCGTGACGCCTAGTACCCGGCACTGGAGTTTTTCCGTCGAGGGATTATTTTGCTTGCAATTTACTTTCCACTTTAGGTCATATTACTGGAACACACCGAGAATCCTAACATACTTAACAAGAGTAATTCGCATCTAAAAACATACTTATTCAGTAAACCGAGTCATATTTCTGTCCATTAAAGACTGCATTTCTAAATAAATAGGAAAGAGTATTTATCTTCTAACAGATTTGAAAAATCCAGTTTAAGAATCCTTCTCAGACACGTAGTCCACAGATCGCTTAAATACCGCCATTGCTTCCTCTTGACTTGCCACAGCTGGTTTATGTGTTTTCTGGTAGATAGCGCTGCCTGTATCTAAGAAAACGCATGTGGATCATTTTGGGCCACATTCCTCTATAAGAAAAGTTTTTCCAATAGGTAATGAAAATTTGCTATAAAGAAATAAAAATGCAGCAGAACTATATTGAATTTCAGCAAGGAAAGAAAACTGATAACCTGATTTATCTGATTCCCTGCTTTGCTTAGTTGCCTGATTACCCGATTTCTGATCAAACAATTAAAAAAAAATATGACAAATCAGACAGGGATAGATATAACGCTGCAATATAGAAGAGCTGACCCATCTCACATTTTGGTTCACGTATCGCCAGAACAATCTATGGAGAGCATAGTCGCTTGCTATATTTTTCATATTTTTGCGAATTTTAAGTTTCGTCAAATCTGAATATGAACAATTTAAAGTAAAACGCTTTTAAGAAAAGGACTTCAGTTAACATGGTCGAATAATTTCCTATTAAGAATATTTTAAATTATACACTTAAAGATCAAGTAAAATACATGAACGTAAAAGTTATCTTGTCATTGCTTTCCCCTATAACATATTTTTTCAGTTTAAAGTTATAACTTAAGGAATATTTAATTATGGCTTAATACTTGAACTCTGACATTTCGTTCTCTAAGAATAATCTCTTTGTCCGAACAATTAAATCAAACTTTTAAAAAAGTAAAATTATCCTTAAAAGAAAAACAGAAGTTTGCAATCGGGTTTTAAAAGGATTAAGAGATTTATTTTCATATTATTATAGTTTGATGAATATGCAACTCTTTTTAACAGTCTTCCAAATGCAAAATAAATTAAAAATTTAAAAAAACCTAAATCTTATTATTGAAATGAAAAGAAAAAATATGTGGATGTTGTATTAAATGTGAGGAAGGAGGTTTAGCATCAATAATAATAATCTTTCGGATTATTGCTCAAAGCTACTTACAAAATCACATTTTGGGGGAAGGAGGGGGAAATGCAAAAAATACTTATTGAAAACGAACAGCAATTTAATACGACAAATTTTGAAATTTTCTAATCTTGAAATTAAATTAGAGATTTTAGTCATCAATTTAAATTATTGTCTAAAGCTAAGGATTTAATCCTATATAAATCCAAAGAACTATAAGATCAAGAAATACCAGGAAATATATAAATGATATCAGATTATTTTTTTTAAATGCGAAAATAGTTCTTTTTTATTTACATTTTAATTAAACCATCACAGGCAATTTTCCCAATATTTAGGCAGTTTCTACTAAAAAGCATTATATTTTCCATTTCTTTATTTAAAAAAGGGAGACGCGTTACTGCTACTAATACTGATAACCTTCCTCGGCACTTTTTCGAAAAAACACAAAAAGTCAAAAGTTTTTTATAGTCCAAACACGCCTAGATAGCGGAAGAGGCAGTCTAACATCTCTTGAGAAAATCTCAAATCAGTTGAAAACTATTGTATGAAAAGTGTAGTGTAATATTTTTCTTGCTTCTCATTGATTTGCAGAATTCCTACTGGGCGATTATTCTGAAGGAGAAGACCAACTGTTATGAACTTAAAAAGATGGTTCAGGGACTAACAGAGACTGTTTGTTCCCTTTACCTATTGAACTGTTTGAAACAGGGGAATCTGATTCACTGTCTGGTGTTTGGGGCCGTTACTGTATTTCAGAACCAGAACACCATGGATACGTTAGAATTTTCAATTCGAATCTAAAGGAAAAATATTTTGCAAAACGTGTTTTATTTGCATTGATGTTAGAAAAATTGTTTGAGGCTCCTTGAAAACCTAAGCAAGAAATTACTATTTCAGTCAACTGAACTGTATTTAAAATTTTCCAGATAGAGACAGTTTGAAGATTTCTGAGTAAGACATTCTGAATACATCAGTGGTACTCCAATTTTGAAAATAACCATGTAACAAACGACTTTGTAATCCTTTACTTACAAGCCAACCGGAAATAACATATCGTTAACTGTTAGACTGTTCGAAAAGCAATTTGTTTTTTTTCGAACAAAGGAAGTATTTTTTCACAGCCAACTTCACACTTAAGCCGCATAATCATTATACATTTTGACAGCTTATACAGCAAGTTTGCTTGCGAAAAAAGTTCGATTGATTCTGAGCAGTAATTTAGGTTGTTACATTTTCAAATATGGAAACTGAAAAGCGGAAATTTCGACGTGTTTTGCTTCATCGAAAGATTAAAAATATCGTTTAAGAAAAAAAAAACCGATGTGCATCGAAAAGATTATTTAGAGAACGCCAGTGCCAAAACTGATTTTCAGAATTTTGATCCGGCCATTTTGATGTTGAAGACGCATCACATTCTGGAATGTCCGATTGAAGCTGATGAAGACACAATAAAGGCATTAATTGAAGAAAGACGGCGATTAACAACTATCGAGATTGCCGAAAAATTAAATTCATCGAAATCGGTCATTCATGATCATCTGAAAAGTCTCAAAGCTCGACATATGGGTACTTCATGTTCTAAAAAAAACCGAAATGACTTTCCGAGCAACCCAATATTTTGAAAAAAGAATGTTTCCTCTTTTGTTTAGAATCAGCTTATCATGTAAAATTTCCTGGAGGCAAAAACATCTCATCTTTTCCGCTGTCATCAAATTATACTTTCTGTCAAATAACGTATAGGAGAAAGCTGCAGAGCGGATACTCTCTTGGATGCCAAGTGACATGCTAATCCTTTTCCTCTTTCCACCGTCCGTCGTAAACACGTGGAGTCGGGATTTTTAGATACAGAGAGCTTTCTCCCTATATCAGTTCAGCTTCGAAGAATACGGCGTCTTATATTGACATCGCCAAAAGGAAACAGTGTTTATGTTTTCTATCTTTTTTTACTCCTGCATACAGAACAGGAAAACAAACGGCTTTTCACTGTTATAATGGTATTTTGATTTGCTATTAGCACTTATGCTTTTACAATATAAAGGATTGTCGCTATATATTACATATGGTAAGGTTTCATTTTTAACTAACAGAAATCACTTATCACTAGATCAGCACTGATTTTAGTACGATGATAATAAATTTATATGTACTTTTTTAGTACAGAAGAAATTCAGTGGAAACAACAAATAATTTTATCGCTAAAGCGTTTAGAGGCCTGTAGCATGGCGGTTTAGAGGCCTGAAGCATGGCGGTTTAGAAACCTGAAGCATGGTCATGATTTCGTCGCGGTACGTTTTCTAACCGTGTTTCATGGGCATCGAGAGCATAGGGTCAGGGGGGCACTTGTATTTTTTTTTTTTTTTTTTTTGTACACGGTTTTGTTCCCCTGTTTCCCTTTTTATGCTGTTTTCCCTGCTTTTTTTGTTCTTTCCAACATGGTAACCATATGCTAAAGTATCTTACTCCTTTACACAGTGGCGTAACGGAAGAGCCCACAGACCCCACTTCGCGAGGGGTCCCCAGAGGAATCAGGGGCCCCAACAGCTTTAAAATAGTTAAATATGATTTTTAGGCACGCTTAAAGCCTAAATTTCAAGTATTACGTATCCTTTATTCCCCCTACGTCCAGGCTGCGGCCACATCGGCCATAAGCCCTCTGGCAGCCCAATAAAAACTAACCTTGGAAACAAAGTTGTCAGCAGAAGAGTTGAAGTAAGAAAGCGCTATGCAGCTTGTCAAGTGATTAAAATCCATAACAGTGTATTACGTATCCTAATACTCTTTTCCCTCTAAATTCTCCAGTAACCCCCCCCCCCCCACTTTTCAATCTCTTGCCAAGGCTCCCAAAGGAACCAGTCTGGGCTTGAGATAGATTGAAGCAAAGATAAATATGATTTCCATCCTTTATATAGCACAGATTCATTGAAATTTTCTCTGCTAAAGTCATAAATATCGTATAAAGTCACATTAAAATAATTTAATTAAATTTTAAAAAGCAGTAAATGAAGACATGAATATCAAATTAGAGCAAAAGACAGGACGAAAAGCCTTTACTATGTGTACCAAGCATCCCATATATTTCCGGACTTCTTCTGGTGTCCCTCCATCATCCTAGAGATGCCCATTTAATGTAGATCGATTTTAACTTTGACAAAGAAGTACCATGCATTGCATATGCAGAATTTTTCAAAGTCAATGCCGCTGATCGTGGACATTGAAAAATTACGAAATTGGTAAAAAATTACACGTACGGATATTTAACTATGTTCAAAAGTATTCTGCACTTCACAGAAAATAAGTATATTTATTGAAATCGTTCACATCATTCGCTATGCGCACTGTACCCTCAAGGTCACAGACAACCAATTTGCTTTCTCAGGCAAACAAGTTATTGCCACCATTGGGCACTTGGAGATGAAATTGTCTCTGTCACAACTCACAACTAGCTTTAGTCATGCCTAACTTTACTGCACTATAATAATATAGTGCGAGTCCTCACCTGCAAACATTTACTGTTTTTAAAGAATGACTTAACTTTCTAATGCCCATGGTAGGATGTATGCTACCATTCTTTAAGCGATATTTTCTTACGGAAAACGTTACGAAATGTTTTTTTTTTCTTTGAAGTCATAAAACCATACCTTTAATTATTAATAGTAGCAGTTTTCGTCCATAGATGCTAGCATTAATGGATGAAAACTATTTTCGAAGCAACGCGGATGAAGTCAACAAAGAAAACATGTTTACAATGATAAGTTTTTTCACTATTTTAATAATATTTAATCGGAAGGAAAATTAATAAATTGTCATTTATATGTAAGAAAATATATCCCTTTTCATTAGACACAAAATAATTTTTAAAACAGTGACATATGTTTAGAAGATTTTTTAAATCATGGCAGCATATACAATGACCATTGAAAAATCATAAAACATAACATTTTTCACAATTTTTTATTATATTTACGTTATTTGACTTTTAAAAAAAACACTATTTCAGCGAAAAAATAATTTTTCTCTAGGGAATTTCTTACAGTGGGCATTAGAGGGTTAAAGCATACAGAAAAAGGCGAAATTTTGAAATATGATAATGATAATAATATATAAAGCAACACTTTTTTTTATCATTCTGCAGGGAAATAAATAAATAAAACTACCTATCTCTTATCTATTTCACTTATTTGAACTCTGATATTTCATGGTTTTAACACTATCTCTGTATATGAAAATTTGATTAATATCTTAAAAAAGTAAGTTTATCGAAGAAGGCGAGAAAGGGAAAGAAACTCCAAAGCGTCATGCATTTATCTTCTATTTCTGTGATGTTACATTTATGCGAATAATTTTTCCCCGTCTTTCTTCAACGGGGAATTTATTAAGTTATGTTTCAAGTATTCTACGAAAGCTGCTTTTGCAAAATTAGAAAAAAAAAAACCGACAAACTCCTTTGAGCCAGCGTTATTAGAAATCACACTTTAATTCAAGTTTTAATTGAATTAATATTATACTTTTTTTACTTGTACTATGTATAAATAAAATTGGCTTGAAACAACATTTTTTTACTAAGTTTTTTCAAAACGTAACGTACTTTCCGAATACGCCTCGTACATTCTAATTCTTATATAATTCGTTATAAGATGCTTAAAGTAGTTTAACTAATGTGCCGCTTGCTTATAATACGTAAAAGAGCATTCCATTTAAAGGATTCGCAAACATCTACACACTTCCATCAAGGAAAGCAACTGTAGCCGAATTTAACTAAACATAACAACCCGCGTACTATGTAATACATCTGGTTACGAATAAACAGATCAGCCTGCTTAAGTTTTACTATCCCTTAACCAAACACAAGCTTCACCTGACTTCAACGTTGCACGCACATTTTCCCTTTGATTTATCATATTCATCATTTAAAGCGCCTTCGGGCATGATTGATTACCCTCTCAGATAGAAGTAAACACTGCGGGCTGTGATATACATGATCGCAAATTACTCTCCGGCTATTCATTGACAAATGCCAGGATTTACTTTACCAAATTGCCACCTTTCGCTTATTCGGCCGTCCATAAATCTCGGCCGAGGCTTCATGGGAAAAGCACCAACAGATGAATCACGTGCAGTTAGTTGTATGGAAGTGAAGCTTTATTTGGAGTATAAATTACTTGGTCATACATATGTGAAAGTGCTAAGTGGAGGAGAGAAGTTGAGTTGTATGGTGCTGCGCATATTTAACGGCCCGTTATGCTTTCATACGGGATGATAAGTTGTCGAAGATCTTATCTGCTTTCTTTTTTTTTTCTTCGTGGCTGTGGAAGCGCTGTGACTGACCGAATTACGAAAGATCTCGAAATGAAGAAAGTAAGTCTTTGGTTTGTCTAACCTAAACTAGAACAAGATTTTATCAAAATATACGCAATGCTGTGTAAAAACATAGTACCAGCATTTCAGTATATCAATTTTAAAAATTCAGTTGGATTTCCAGAAATACGATTCGAATAATTTTGTAGTTAAGCATAAAAAGTGCATCTTAATCTCTGAACTGCTGTAAAATTAAGCGGCGCTTGTCGTTAAATTTAATGAAAATTTAAAAAAGTAAATTTAAATACCTGTGTCTAAATACCTAATCGTTACCATGTATTTTGGATGTAACGTTTATTATTCTACATTTCTCTGGCTTGATTTATAAACTGTAACAGATTGTTAGAAAAAAAATAAATTCACTCATGCTGGAACAATAATTTTTACAGATGAATGTAGCTAAGCAGTGCATGTTTTTCGCTCATTATCTATCTAATTTTGATTATATAGCTTATATAGCATGTCTTTCAATTAGTCATAACCTAAGCATAAACGTTACCTGACGTGAATATATTCACTTTCATTTATGATATTCATCATTCAACTTGCATTCGGATGCGACTGATTACTCTCTGAATCAGATCTGATTTGAGATTGTGATACATCATCTCGAATTACTCTCTCTGGCTGTTCCTTGACAAATGCCAGGATTTACTCCCCCCAAATTACCAGCTATCTACGTTCGTCTGTTCATAAATCTCAGGAGCGCTTCGGGGAGGATCATGAGAGACAAAGTTGCAAATAATTCATGCAGGGTGTGATCGTTTACTTGCTTTGTAAATCACTTAGCAATAACTGCATGGAAGAGTTAGGCCCGAAGCTGAGAAAGCAGATCATTACTGCATTATGGAAGTTGCTGTATTTTACGTTGTGCGCAGACCGTCATTAAAATAGTTTATGGTGTGTTTTTGAATATGCCCAAAAAATTGCGAAATGGGTGCTAATGAAAAAGGTTCATTATATTTACTGACCAACGTTACATCATAATACGATTATAATATAAGTTTCCTACAAAAGACCCATACCGAAAAACTAGTACACTCTTGATAATTCATCGGTTATCTGTCCGGCAGGTTGAATAATCGGGCGCTCTTGAGAAACACATCTCATATTGTCTTGGAATCCGCCGAAAATCCCGGATGTAAACAAGCATGCCCGCTCTTGTGTCACATCCGAAGGTATCGCATCCTCTTGCGTCATTGTTTTCCAGTTTACCTAATGTATTCTGTAATATATTTATCAAGTGTAGTACAATGTTGACCAAACAAAAGCACATGGGTAAGTTTGTGTCAGAAGCAAGAAATCATGTAGTCCAGAATTTTTCTATAATCCAGCGGTCGTCTGGTCTCACATATACCGGATTAAGAAGAGTGTGCTGCATGTTCAAAACAATAAGTCGTACACTTATGAGTTACACATGAAAATGATAGCAAAGTCTCAAACTTTGTATTGTGTACTGGATTCAGAGTGAAGATTAAGATGACGTGTCATGTTCCCTAGTGTCCCTTCCAGGTAACTTGATTTATTGCCCAGTAATTTCTTTTTTTGGGGGGGGGGACGTTTTTTATATATACCCCCACTACCAAAATCATTAGAACAGCTCAAAGAACCCAACTACCGCTTGGATGTATGTCACTGGAAACTTGCTGATTTTGTATCGCCTTTTCATATTATATCACTCGCATTTGTATGCTGAATATTTTTGATTAACGTTTAATAAAACGTTTGAAAATAAATCAATATTTTAACAACCCTGTTTTACAATAAAATGCACAGTGTTGTACAGAAGAGTATATTTCTTTTGCCCTATTCTGAAGATGAAAACTGCTCTTGAATAATAAAATTACCTCCGTCAGAAAAAAAAAAATCTGAGTTACTCCCTAGTTGCGCCTAAAGAAGTTTTATTTCAATAGTATATACAACATTGTCTGGTAGTTTTAGTAAAATTGCAGACATACTTTAACGGATTTCTCTAAAGGAGCAAAAGATTATGCATTTCTGATAATGTTTTGTAAAAATGCATGTAGCGTTCAATATCTGCATATCGTAACCCGCAATGAAATATTTATTTTTATAAAGTTCATTTGTTTGATTCGTAAACTATAATGCATCAGCTAATAAGAGATAACGGCAACTAGCTTCCGTAGGTGTAAATAACTTTTTTCTTCTTTTTTTTTAAAGAAACACTAATGTTCTTTTTTAATGTTTGAAAGTAAGTGGTCAATTACTGGCGCCTTTAAGTAACAAAATAATGAATCACCTCCCTCAGAATCTTTGAAGTCTGAACTAGCCGTTTACGAAAACACAAATTTTACCTGAGTTTCAGGTTGCGTGCCGTAATGATCGGTTTGATTTATAATATTCATCATGTAAAGCGGATTCCATCCTGTTTGATTAAAACCTCTAGTAGACGCAAATTCCTATGAATTCAAAAAGATTATCAAAACCACCTTCTTCTGCTTATTCATTGACAAAGAATATTGAATTCACGGGATATAATTGACGTATTATATGATACAAAGTATGAATTAAAAGATTAGATGTAAAAATATAGTAACGTGTCTTGAATTAGTTGTTTAGATGACAGTAGATACAAAACATGTAGACCTTCCGACTACCGGAAGCGAACCGGAACAGAAACCATGAAATCATACCGGAAAGAACAGAAACCAAGATGCAGTTTAAAAGTAACAAATAATGGAAGGGTGGGCGAAATGGGGTGGTAGGGCAAAACGGGATTTTTTATTTTTCCGCTTATCAAAATGCTATAGGCTACCCACAACGTGTCTTTTTTTCATTTCCAAGTGGAATACTGCTTGAAGAGTCACAGACAGATACGCGAAGATTTATTCCTTTTTTCATTGCCCTGATCTAAGTTAAGTGTAATGTTAGGATGGTATAAACGGTATGTTTAATTATCTAAGCTGTAAAATTTTTTTTACTGAAGTTTACAAATAGTAGTTACAAAAGCAGTTAACAAATACCACTGTAGTCACAGGCCTCCATATTCTTCCGATCTCATGTGAAGGGTCCAAGGGAAGAACGATGAGAGTCCACTTTTCGTCAATGTTGAGGTTTCTACTGCATTCTGTTGTTCATTAGTGGCACTATGAATATCCGAACCCATAAGTGGAAAGAACGATGAGAATATACTAAAAAAATTCCCAAAGATACAGTTTACAGGGGAAGAACGTGGAAAGTCCCGTGAGGGACTTTGACGATGCGCCTTTCGATTTTTTGGAAAATCAGCTGTATTGGACTCTCATCGTTCTTCCCGTGGACCCTTCATGTAATAATGTAAAAAAACATTCAAAACGTTTTGCTCAAAATGTAATGATAAAATGAAAAATTTAAAAAAGCGCAGAGAATGTTACGTGCACAGACACTTCAGCATCACTCGATGATGCTGATAATAGATAATCAACCCTGATTGCACATACAGGATGATTAAATTAAAAGTGTATCCGTTGGGTTTTCTTATTACTCTTAAATCTGGCGGATGTGGCAACTATTCTAACACTGAAGTATTATTGTTGAATCTTGTTTAAGTGTAAATGGCAATTTCCACCACTCTTGGACCCTTAACAATTCATCTTAAACAATTACAGTGTCAACTCAAACAATTATAGTGTCAGTTGAATGATAGTTACCACATACGGCAGATTTAAGGGTAATAAGAAAAACAAATGAGTACTATTAAATTGATCACCCTGCGCTTGTAGTCGAAGGCAGAAGATTTTCTGAGATGCTACACTATTTTATCGAATTGTATTTAATATTGTGCCTGCCCGTATTTTCCTTATTTTGCAAGGATTATAATTTTTTGGAATTCTCTAAAAACGACCTAAATAATCACGCTTCTTTTCTTTTTACTTGATGAAATTGTGAAAACAATTATTTTTAAACACTCACTCGCTTCGCGGACCACTTGGAACTTGTTCATGGACCACCAGTTGGGAACCACTGGTTTAGAACACTTTTTCAATAACTTCTTCCAGTATCATTCTCTAAAATTGACTTTTCCTTCCAGAGACAGGGATGTTTTGCGTAAGGCATCTATGACATGTACTAAAGTTTTGGGTGTCCCTGGGAGACAACTATAACATCTCCAAACGCATCATTGTTTCATAATGTCATCTTATTTAGTTGAGTGAGGATCATTCGCAGAGTACTGTTAAGCAAATTTCAAACTGAGACGTTGAAATAGGTGCAAATCATAAGCTGCTGCCAATATCCATATCAGAAATAATAAATTTTACTTCTATTATTCATCACAAAACGGTCCACATTTGGCGACTGGGGATCTTTGAATTATTTTTGAATGACGCTTTGTGTGTGTGTGTCGACTTGTCCACCATCGTCGGCTAGACAAAGACCACTAGGGCAAGAAACTTTCATCATAAACAAGAGGCTGTTTAGTATTTACTTGGGAAAGCACAGCTGGTGTGTGTTTCGAGTGAATGTAATTTGGTTGGTTCAGGTGACTGCAGTGTTAGGAGAGTAGTTTATAAACGTGTATATATTTATATACCTATTTATAGTATACATTTTTTTTTAACATGCAGAAAAAAAACATAGTTAGAAAAAAGTAATATGAACAGAGTTAAGAAGTAACATGAATGTCTTTGCAATAGGTAACTAGAGCAAACGGTGATTTATTTCTGTTTGAATATGTGACCTACGCATAAAGTAATTTCTATTCCCTGTAAAATAGGATAACAGTTACAGAAAAAGAATTAAAAAACAATTACTTACGACTTTATCCATTCTCATCCAATACACATACTATACTGTACTTACCTGAAAAGAAAGAAAAAAGAAATGTTAATTCCAAGAATTATGAGAATTTCATATTTCATGTGCAATAAAACCTATCACTGTAAATAAAAATATTTTTGAAGTGTCCCGAAAATAAACTTGATACATATTTAGAGCTCAAAACTTGTTAGACGAAAGAAGTGTGAAGTTCTCGGATTCGGGTCCCATCGCGCGTCCGTCGACCTAACCGTTCGAAGTTTTCCGTGGTTTTCTCCGAAATTTAGCGTAAATACGGGTTAGGACCCCTTAGAAAGACCCCCCCCCCCCACGGAGGGCACCTCACTCTCCGACCTACAGCCCAGGCGTAGCTAATTGCCCGTAAGCAAACAAACAAACAAAAATAGAGCTCAAAACTAAGGGAATCTCGGTCACATTTTGCAAAATTTTAAAAATCAGTTTTAGAGCATTTTCCTAATTCTTAAAACAATTTACACGATGAAAGTGAAAAAGAAGTGAATAAGTTATTTTTATATTTTAATTTTAGATATCGATATCAGTGTATTGTAGGAAAACTAATCGTGCAAAAAAAAATAAATAAAAATAAAACAGGTTTGCACAATAACCTGGTTTAATAAAAATAACGGATTTATGATAAAAAAGAATATTGTTTTATGATTACTTAAAATGCAAGTCCTATAGAGTTTTCCGATAGAAAAATATGCAGAGTGAGTACAAATGATGTACCCGATTTTAAAAATCCATATGTTGATAACTTGCACATATTACAATAAGTGATACATGAATATAAAGAGAAATAAACACGGTTTCTATTTTTTTCAGTTACAAATGTTCGATGTGTGACCCTCTTGTTACACGGCGTACGTCCTAATCTAGTTAGTTCCGGTCTGGAGTTTTGGTAGGTTTTTTTCAGATGTAACGTGAATACGCGTTAGAACCCCTTAGAAAGTCCTGCTACCAAGGCACACCCCCGTGGCTGATCGCCCTAGTGTAGCGTTGCTATAATCACACACAACAACAACAACAATCTAGTTAGTTCCATATATTTTGTAGCACCACACTATCAATGATTCGCGAATTCTGCAGGAATGCGTACTATAAATTCTCGCAGTGATTTCGCGATAGGTGATATATAATAATGTCTTTGACGTAACCCCACAAAAAGAAATTACATGGTGTTACGCCGTGGGATTTTGGTGGCCATGTGATTATGGGTAAATCCCCGTTACCCCCCACCCCACCCCATCTGTTGATCATTAGTGGAAAAAAAAAAATATATATATATATATACTACAGCACATACTGTAATATGTGCGGGAATTTCGAAAGTATGATTTTTTAAAATCGAGTCCATCATTTGCATTCACCCTGTAAATTATTCACAGTTCTCCATAACTATCACGTTATGGGAAATCTGTTCATACACTTTTAGTGCTTGAGAATTTTTCCTGAAAGTTTCCCAAATTATATACATTTTAATTGTAACTGTAAGTACTTAGTGAAGACATATTTTGAAATTTTTTGACTCGAGCAATATGACGCGTGCTGTTTCATCAAAGAACGACTTTTATCGCAGAAGCGAATGAAGTCACTGTGTAAAAAGCATTCAAGCAAGCACATTTCTGCTTAACATTACTGAATCTGATGCTGTTTGCTGCATTTAGTATAACAGTCTCGTAGAGAGAAACCGGCTTCAGTAATTGGATTGCACGCATCAAATGCATACTACTATAGCAAAAGAGCTCAGAAACTTCAAAACTTTAAATTTGTCCTAATTTTTTTTTTTTCAGAAGTGGGGTTTCTTTGGAGATTCTAGCATCTGCATGAGCAGAATTGATCCGATATTCAAAATTGGAACGGAAGGGAAGCCAGTTATACATACTAACTTTAAAGTCAAGATAAATCTTTAATTTTTTTTTTTTATCTTCGGCTCAAAGAGAAGTTTCAAAGAAATCGGATTATAAGAATAAGGGTGCATGGGAGATAAATTGGAATGCAAAAAGGATATAGCAGGATTTTTTGTTTATAATCAATGTGGGGGTAATTCAAAGTTGCCTAGGAGACTGATCGATCCACAGAAGCAAAATGCAAGTTGCTAGTCGTATAATGTAGCCAAACTTTCGCTTGCTGAATGGCGATTAAAAATACTTACTTTCAGGTAAAAATTTGGGTCTGCTCGCTACAATGACGAGTGAACGTGAAAATATTTAAAAACGTCCGAGTAAATATTTAAAAAAGATGAGTCTGTATAAAAACTCTATAGTGGGTGATAAATAATAATTTTCTTGTACAGAACAAAATAAAACTGAATGCATTAAGTACTCTCAAATTCCCTTTGGTTTTACAAGTAAGTTATAAATACATTCGGGGTTTTTCGCAATGAAAAATTAATTTAGCTAAAATAAATTAAAATTTTTACTTCATCCCTTTTTATGGATGTGGCTTGCAGATTCTTCTAAATCGCTGGTTTAAAAAAAAAAAAAAAAAAAAAAATCTTACACCATTGCTGGCAGAATTCTTTTTTTCTTTAGTGAAAATTCTACACGAAAAATTTTAAACTTAACAATTACATAACATAATAAAAAGAGATGCACCATTCTGTCGGCCGTAACCATTCATGTCACCGTTTTACGTTCCAGTGGCTGGCATTTTAGGGCCTGCAGGGTTGGCCTAGTTGTGGGGTACTGGATAAATTGAGGCGGCACATTACATTCTAGTGCCACCTTATTTTGAGTCAGATTGAAGACTTTAAAAAACATCGTACCTAGAAATATTTTATTTCTTATAATGTATGATATTTCGTCAAAGGGAATCATTTTTAAAGAAAACATTTTCATTTTCAAAATATGAATCAAAACTTATTGAAATCGGAAGTTTTATTCTGAACAATTAGGAGTGTGGGATGGCCGATTATTTCAAAGCGCCTCGGGCTTCAACAGAGGCCGAGCGCATAGCGCTCTAAACTGGGAGACTGTGCCTGGTATAAAACCAGGTTGCGTCCTCCGACCTAACTATTCCCATGGTTTCCCACGCATTTCTCCGAAACTTAGCGCAAGTTTCCCCCTCGGCCGATATCTCACGGGTAGAAAACTGACTTTAACCCCGCAACATAAAACACAAGCACAATATCAGGGCGCCTCTGAATTCTCCCTGGCTCGCAACACAGTACTCCCTGCGGGTGGCTATTCATGACGCTTAACCTCATTAAATATTAAAATAGCACTCAGCAAAAACAGTTACAATAACTATAGAAGTGCAATCCGTAGTATAAATTACGAGTTGTGAATTACTGTTTTTCCTGAAGTTACCCTAGGCCCCACCGTGGCCGAGTTGATAAGACATTGAAAATGGTAGACGACTGAAGTGTGAAATCCCTGCATCGCGCATCCGCCCGTCTAACGATCTGCTCAGTTTTCTCTAGGTGAATACATATGTGATACATACATCAACGTGAATACATATTAGAACATTTTAAAGAGGTATCCGAAAAGGGCAGCTCCCATTTTAGGCCGATCGCTCAAAATTCGGTTGCCATAAACACACAAACAAACAAACCTAAAGTAACACCTGAAAAGTCCTCCACCCAAGGCACCCTGCTTTAGGCAGACAGACTCGAGAAGTTTTGCCGTAAAACCCAGTAGTACAAATAAGGAAGTATCGATTACTGTATTATTTAGAGTTACCGTTGTGTCTGGCAAGTGTTGTTTGTGTTGTGGGATTACGTCCAATTATCATGCAAATGGGATCTAGGCCGAATGGTGGGTGCCCTCCGTGGGGGTTTTTCTAAGGGGACCTAACCCGTATTTACAGTCAGTTTCCGAGACAACCATAGAAATCTCCGAATGGTTAGACTAGGTCGCGTCCGCCATTCGGACGCTACCTGGTTTTCTACCAGACACCTTTCTTCTCCAAGTTCGAAGCGCTATACGCTTGGAAACTGATCAGACTGGCATGCACAGGAACTGGAATCCAGCTTCTATAGTTGAATGATGGTGAGTTCGAATCCAGATTGCGATATTTTTTCGGCATTACTCAAGAGATTTGTAATTATCAGAAGAACTACTTCATCTTCATTTGAAACAAATTTATGATATAAACGACTTTTTACACAGCTAAAAAAAAAAAAAAAACATAATACACTCTAAAATCTGTCACACACAAAAAAATCTTTCTTTTAATTGATCAGATAAAAAAATGGAATTTTTAAATAATATCCTATTTATTTGTTAACAAACTAGACATAAATTTTCACCTACATTTTATATCAAACTCATACCCATCTTCCAGTATATAATTAAACATATTTTGTAATTAATGTAACCGTAAGTGTAATTACTTAATTGCTTACTTCGTAAAATTACTTAATTTTCATATATTAAATTGAACTATATAACATACGCAATGTACTTGAAAAATAAAACAAAACTTTCTGCCATCGTTCTAACATTTATTGCATTAACTAGCTGCGTGCCCGTTCTTCGCACGGTAGGAAACTAAAATTTTCCTTACATGTGTAATTCGAAATTATTCGTGATGTGGAATTTAAAAAAAAAAAAGAGCAAAATTATTTGACTCTTAATGTAAAGTTTGTGTCATGAGTACTAACCTGACCATTGCAGTATAATGACTCAAAAAAATACGTCAGTGTCATTCACTATCAAAAAAGTGGAAAGCTTAATGGTTTGCAGAGAACTCCTGGCTTTCAAAATGTCTTATTTCTACATCATACTGTTTTTTAGGCTCAAGTTGTAGCATTCAATACCTAAGACACTACATGAAATGGAACACCATTTATTTCTTTCCGAACATGTACCATATAAGGAACGTATTGTAATCATGAAAAAATTCGACTTCGAGATTTTGGTGTATTTACACGTTTTGAGGTCTTCTGAATTCATTCATGCTATTTTCAAGAGATGTTTTTAAAATAGCTGCGCACCCGCTCTTCATACGGGAAGAAGGGAATATTTTACTACTAAAATCATATCTGCATGTGACAAAACAGAATTTCATTTTTAAAAAAGTTCAAGTAATCTCCTCTGTTGAAATGACTGCAGGATATATTAACGCAAATTAAAATTACTTTTCATTTAGTTGGTTGTAAGACAACCAACCTATCAACCTCTTTTTCAACCTATCCGTTGAAAAAGGATTAACACTTTTAATTTCATGAAATATTTATTAACGTGGTACATTGCGATTTATTCATATTATCTTTACAAATCTAATAATACTACCTATTACGTGCATTAATACTACCTATACTCGCTTCTCCCTCTTCAAGGCTCCCTTAAAAGAAACAGCTTAGATTATTTGGCCTCAATGGGATCTTGTGATTCTGTGGCGATTCTTTGCAATTTACGCATTAGCATAAATAATAATCATTTCACATAATGGTTGCCATTAAGGAAACTCTCTATATATATTTAATTTATACATAGTTTTATAAGATTGGCGTATTTAGCGCCGCAAACCATTTCATCTTACTGTGGGGAGAAAATATCCAAGGGGTGCCATTTTAAATATCCATGTATCTAATATAGCGATATCTTTTATATCCTCCATAGTCCTGTCTCCTGAAAAACATCAAACTGTGTAATCTCGAGGAGCTACTTATTCCCATTTTAATTGTGACAGGGCGTTAGAGTTGCAGAGTTTACAAATTTCAGGCATTTTTTTTTATTTATGACGTCACTGTTTGACTGCCGTAAAGGATACCCCGGTAGATTGAGGGAGTTAATTTCGATATTTCGCATAATTGTTTTCAAACGGTATCATTAAAACTTTGCGTTGGACCTTTATGGAGGAACGTAATTCAACGTTAAAATAAAACTATACTCGCAACCTGCATGCGTATGTTAGGCAACGCCTACGATAAATTAAATGCCAAAAATAAAAATAGTAAATAGAAAAATTTTAATATATCGCGCTTTGAAACGAACTTTGTAACTTTTAAAATGAACATTTTCAGCGCCGTGAAAACATTTCAATTTTTAAATAAGCAACGGATTAAAATACCACTTCTAATAATAATAATCGCGAATTTCTTAGTTTATTTCTACAGTAAATTTTAATCAAAATATCGTCTCCCTGTGTTGGAAACAGAGCTGGAATAAATGAGTTAAAATTATGGCGTAATTTTTACCTATCTTAAAGCATTTGACGTCATAGATCCTCACTTGCGAATTGAAATTCTGATATCCCATTTAAAAACTCGATTGGTTGAAAAAACCCTTTTTTTTTATCCTTTCTGTGGCAACAACCGAACATAAATTCTCGTGCCGTGATCGCAATGTAATGAATTCGGTTTTCTCGAATTTGTGGACTCACTTGTTGCCAAACAACACCCAATACTTAAACAGATAACTGACTATGACAAACAAATGAACACTTTCATTGACACACCAACCACAGGCACATTAGCTGTGATTCCTATTTTCAAGGAATACCAAGGTTACATGTCGCTTCAGACCCATCAGGTCTTTAGCCAACTTGGTCTATTCCCACCTGTCATACCTCGCAAACGTGGTCGCGATGCTGAAATTGACAATCGTGATGCGAAACACAAACAAGATAACATTTCATCCTCATCGGAATCCGAATACGAGTCCGACGCTGACATCTCTGATACTCATCCTAAACATGACAGTCAAAACCAAAACTCTCAATCTTCTCTTCCTTCGCCAAACGCAACTATTAACAACCAACCTATTAATGACAATAACATTGAAATCAATGATCTCACTGTTTCCGGCACTAAACACCGTTTCTTCTGTGAGTTTCCTACTGGAACTCACGCACGTCACTGTGCCGAAATCACTAAAATTGCAGGACACCAAGTTCAATGCAAATTTACTGGTCAACTTTATATGGTTGAGCTAAAAAATGAGCTTAAATTCCGTGAGGTACAAGCCTACCTCAAAGAAAACAACATTGGTTGCCAAACTTTTGATCCAAAGAACCAAAGACCCATTAAAGTTATGTTGAAAGGTATCCCATCATCAACCCCCAAAAATGAAATAGAGGACTACCTCACCGACCTGGGCTTTGTCCCCCTTAACATTGCATTCATTCGAAACAAGTTCAAAAAGTTATTACCATACTGTGTTGTAGATCTACAGCGCACCTCCAACTTGGAGGAGATCTACAACCTCACCAGCTTTCATTACCTCTCCATCACGGTTGAAAAATACCGAGCAAATAACCTCAAAATGTGTCATAACTGTCAGGCCTTTGGCCACTCTTCATTCAATTGCACGCTCACACCTAAATGTATGAAGTGCGCCGGAAACCATACTTTCCGAAATTGCCCAACAAAGGGCAAAGATCCGGTATGTTGTGCCAACTGTGGTGGCCCTCATGTCTCCATTTACAGAGGCTGCCCCAAACACCCTCAAAATCGCAACCAAAACCACTCCTCCAAGCCTACTCGTAAGGCTCCTGATAGACACCAAACAATCAGACAAAAATTTGCACCCTTCACTGCCCCTCCTCCGGGTACTTCTGCCTGGACTCGTGTGGGACGTACTAAAAAACAAAACCAAACTATATTCCTTTATGACCAACCTGAGGTTGATTCTCATCCTCCCCCTCAAGAGAATGAGGATAACATGGTTACTGATCATGTTCCCACTCAAACAACTAATACCGCTAAGGAAACTGTTCAACCGGATAGCAATGTTATCACTTCCTCTTTGAACATTCCACCTCCCACGGAGACTAAATCAGCCTCCAATCAAAACAACAGTGTCAAAAGAACACCACCACCCTGCCTCGTAAACCTGGCAAAAAATTAAAACCTAAATCCAAGAATACGCAACCAAAGCGCCGAAAGGCCAAACAAACTACTAACACCAATAACACTTCTATGTCTTCACTTGTTGAGGTCATTCAGACCATCAGAGAACTAAATGAAGTCCTCGACTTCACCTCTCTACTTAGTACCCTCAAGGAAGCTCTCAGCGCTGTACAAGATTATCAGGACCCACTGGACAAGGTTTTCGCCCTTCTCCTTATTATTGCCGACAAAATTGACCCCGATCATGGCAGTACAACACAACCTTAGAATTATTCTGTGGAACGCCCAAGGGCTCCACTCGAAAATCTCTGAACTCAGAGATTTTCTTTGTCACCTAGATATAGATATAATCCTCATACAAGAAACCATGTTCCACATAAACTGTAAATATAACATCTCTGGCTACACACTGTACCGTACCGACCGTACAACAAATTCTGGACGCTCGAGATATGGTGGCACTGCCATCTACATCAGAAGTACCATTCCACACACTCAACTCATTCTTCCACTCGGCTCCCTTGAAGCTACCACACTACTTGTTCATACCTCGCAAGGTGACCTCATGGTCACCTCTGCCTATATACAACCAAAAATTGATTTTCCTGACAGTGATTTCCGGATTCTTCTCTCACGCTGCTCAGCCAACATTATTGCTGGTGACTTTAATGCTCACCACTATGCTTGGAATGGCAAGTATAACTGTAAAAGAGGAGCTGGGCTCCTAAATTTTCTTATCAACACACACTCCAAACTTGCCTTTCCTTCTACTCCCACACACTTTTTCTCAAATGGTTCATCTACCATTGACCTGGTGCTTCACCAAGGACTCAACCAAACCATTAACTGTACTACTCTACAACATTTCACTTCTGACCACTTACCTGTTCAATTCGACATTGATGTCAAACTTACACTCAAAAAGTTCACCAAAGTGACTACCAACTGGAACAAATACACTGAATTTCTATTAGATGTACCTTTCACTGTTCCATCTCTTTCTAATCCACAACACATTGACTCTGAAGTTTTACGAATTACCAACCACATGTCTAATGCTTTCTCCTATGCTTCCCATCCTGTTGATCACAACAGTGATGCTAAGCTTCCAACTTACATCCGAAGGCTCATTAATCAACGTAACATTGCACGAAATAACTACCAACATTCACGCCACCCTGCTGACAGAACTACATACCATCGACTCAGGGCACGAGTTCGTAAACTCATCCTTACCAACTACCGACAGAACTGGTCCAATTACATTGAGGGACTCTCTGCTACTGATGGCTCTATCTGGAAGGCCATCCGTCGAATTACTCACAAGAATACATCCTATCCACCATTCAAAGATGACACTGGTACCTACATCAATGACACGGAAAAGGCAAATTGCCTTGCCAGATCACTATCTGAGCAATTCTCCCTCAAATCCGACACCATTGATGCAGATCTTTCCAACCATTTACAACTTGTCGAGGATACAGTTTCTGATTTCCTCTCCTGCCCACCGACACACGTCATCCCCCCTGCAACCCCTACTGAGGTTGCTGGTGTTATCAAAAAACTTAAAAATCGTAAGTGTCCGGGGAAAGACAACATTACTAACATCATGCTAAAAAACATACCAGCCAAGTTTCTTCTTCTCATCACTTTTCTCACAAATGCCATCTTTAAAACTCACTACTTCCCAAACTCTTGGAAAACTGCCATTATTTGTCCTATCCCCAAACCGGGTCAAGACATGACAAAACCATCATCCTATCGTCCCATCAGCCTACTTAGCTCTCTGAGCAAGATCATTGAAAGGCTGCTACTAAACCGACTACAAACATACCTTGATGATCACAACTTACTCCTGCCTGAGCAATTTGGCTTTAGATCAGGCCACAGCACCATACACCAATTACTCAGAGTAGTTGAAACAGCTTTTGATGCCATCCAGAAGAAGCACAAAGCTGCCATCCTGCTTCTAGATTTACAAAAAGCATTCGATAAGGTGTGGCACACCGGACTTTTATATAAACTTATAAAACTCAACATACCTGATGCGTACATTCTTACCATCAAAAACTATTTACACAATCGAAACTTTACTGTCCGCCTTAATGGCACTTTCTCTAACATTTACCCCATTGCCTGTGGTGTCCCACAGGGTTCCATCCTTGGTCCTACTCTTTTTAATTTGTATGTCAATGACATCCCACGGAATCAAGACAATACGCTTGCACTGTTTGCAGATGACACTGCCATCATTGGTCACTCACCCTACAAACAAGTACTATCTAACACCATGCAAGCGCATATTGACACCATCCTCATTCACTTCCACAAAACATGTCGTATGATTTTAACAATACGTGTCATAATTTGATCGATTTAATATTTTTATAGAATGCATTTACACTTTTTATTCAGCTCTTAATGGAAATCACCCTCACCATGGCAGAGTGGTTATACCAGTGAAAATGGTAGATGGCCGAAGTGTGAAGGTCCCGGGTTCAGGTCCCATCGCGCGGCTGTCGATCTAACGGAGTTTTGGTACGTTTTCTCCAGATGTAACGTGAATACGTGTTAGAACCCCTTAGAAAGTCCTCCTACCGAGGCACCCCCCTGGCAGATCGCCCTAGTGTAGCGTTGCCATAATCACACACAATCACAATCACATATACCACTGAAAATGGTAGACGGCCGAAATGTGAAGATCCAGGGTTCGGGTCCCATCGCGAGGGGTGTCGATCTAATGGTCTGGAGTTTTGGTAGATTTTCTCCAGATGTAACGTGAATATGCGTTAGAACCCCTTAGAAAGTCTTTCTGCCGAGGCAGTCCCCCCATTCTTGGCAGATTTCACTAGCGTAGCGTTTCCATAATCACACAAACCTAACCTTTCTTTCAAATGATCATCGATCTAACGATCTGGAGTTTTGGTAGGTTTCCTCCACATGTAACGTGAATACGCGTTAGAACCCCTTAGAAAGTCCTCCTACCAAGGCATCCCTCATCGTAGGCAGATACCCTGCACGCTGGTTTGCCTTAATCACACACTGTCACTTTCAAATGAACTCAGAACAATGAAGAATGGACGGTGACGTAATTGGGTAACAAAATCTCTGAGAGTAATTTTTAATCTCTAAATTTAATCTGTAACTCTCAATAGTACCTTTAAACATACATGAAAACCATGAAATGCGGTATTAATGCTGTTCAATGAAAACAACCCTCAGCTTTGAGAATTAAAGTTCAATTCGAACGGCAGTGAGTGCGCCGAGATGGCCGAGTGGTCTAAGGTGCCGGACTGGTATCACCTCCTGCACCCTAGCAACGCCACCCGAAGTACCGGTGAAGGTGTCAACGGCTAGTCTCCGAACCGAAAGTAATGTACAGTTCGAATAGCGTTAAAATTACACGAGCAGGTAAATTACAATTGCCCAGATATGCATTTAATGTAAATTATCATCCCTAAAATTACAGTGGTGTTTGCTCCGCAGAGGTACCGGGAATCCGGCTCGTCGTTTGGACGATCGCGGGTTCGAATCCCGTTCTCGGCTCATTTTTTTTTCTTCAAAAATGTTCTCCTTTCTTCATTTTTTTTTTCATCCAAAAGTAATGCAGTTACTGGTCTTTTGGATCACTGAGTAAATTATTTACTCCTGCTTTTATATACATTTACTACAACTTTTATTCAATTTTAGCATTTACTTTTTTTTTTCTTTGCCTATTTTAATCTTACATTTTATTTGGTGTTATTTTATCTGCTGTCTGGCAAGGTACATCACATATATGAAGATGTATGGCATTAAACCTTAACCAACCAAACAACTGAATGTTTAATTTTTCGTGCCGGATATTTCGCGAATTTACTGATTATCTTCAAGCCATACTTTAATTATGTCAGACACAAGCAATTGTATAGAGCATTAATCTTAAAAGAAACTCAAGAATATTTAAAACCTTTAATTCCCAAGCAAGTTCTAACAAAAAGGGAAACTCTAAACGATGATTAATTGAATACCTCAGTAATAGATTTGATACACCTGGTGCTAAAAAAATCATATAAGGAAAAAAATATTTAAATGGTATTCATGATTCGTATTTGATAAATGTATGAAAATATTTCTCCGAGAAAATGTAACCCGTGTGCTATTTTTTATAGGCGAGGTCTCATTTTTAATGGTAGAAAAGATTTTTTAAATTTATTCTTATTCCAAAAGAAATATTATTTGTGAAATGTAAAGCTGACAAATCACAGAAAAATTTGTGTTCATTATATTTAGTATAAAAAGTCCCTGCATTAAAAAAAAGAAAAAATTAATTTTAATTTTCTCTATCACATACGAGTAATTTAATTTATTTGATTAAATTCTTCTTTCGGAAAAAGCTGGTAAATCAAGTTGGAGGTTAATATATTGCATTATTAAGTATCTAAATTTAAATAAATGACATCATAGTGCAAACGATCAAAACTAACTATGTAAAAAATAGCAAGCCACATTCTGTACAAAGACTAAAAACATAAAAAGAATAATAACTGTAAAATATTTTTAAAAACAAAGTTTTACTAAAAACGAATTATTTTTTTGTATTATGGCAATCCTATACAAGTAGCATCTGTCCAGTGGGTGTGTACTTTAGCCGGGGGACTTTTTAAGGTGTTGTAATACATATTCACATTATATCTGGTGAAAACACCCAAAACGCCACACCGTTAGGTCGACATACGTGCAACAGACCACAGTTTTGGAAACAGTTAGTCCTAGATGTATCCATACAAGAACGGGAATACTCAAACTTATATGAAAAGTAAAGATATTAAATGTTCGATGTTTGTGTGATTATGGCAACGCTACGCTAGGGCGATCTGCCAAGGATGGGGGAGCCTTGGTAGGAGGACTTTCTAAGGCGTATTCAAATTACATCTGGCGAAAACCTACCAAAACTTCAAAACGTTAGATCGACAGCCGCGCAATGGGACCCGAACCCTTCACACTTCGACCGTTTGCCATTTTCAGTGACATAACCACTGTGCGATGTTGAGGCATTTAAAGTTTGATGTGAAAAATACGAAATCCGAATTTGTATACAAATTTAAGAAGTGAATTTTTTACTAATTATTATTATCTTTAAAGTTTTAATATCTTACCTAATGTCGGTCAACATGGTGCATTATAGGCATAAAATATACTATAGGCTCCAGTAATAGATGTGAAATATATACTATATGTTATAAACATTTGGGATTATTTTGCAGTTATTAAGAAAATTCCATAAGCAGCTAGAAGTAATCTTCTCAGCTCAGAAGTTATGCTTTACAAATTGGTTTTAAAAAAGAGCAATTGTCAGCAACTCGACGAAACCGAGCTTCAAAAAGAAAACTTATAAATTATTCAGGATTAGAAAAGGGAGCAAAACTTCCAGGATTCGCTTTCAAAATTCTCTGATTATCCCTGTCAAGAATTTTAATTACCCGGAACTGCAAAGCTGCCACGCGAGTAAGTCTTAAAGTAATCTTCCGAAATTGCAACAACTTTCATAAACTTCCAGAGCTGAATGTAAACGAGACGGACTTAACCACTAGCATTAAAACTTTATTTAAAGAACATATATTAGGGATTTGAATGAGAGATGACATGAATCGTCTGCTAAGTATATGTCAAGATTGGATTAAATTACGTTCCTGTATGAAATGTTATAAATGTTATAGTGGATATAAGTAGAAGTGCTTTTATGCTTTTAACCGAATTTCCATTTTTATACCAAGAACAAGACTTTTCTTCTGTTTTCAGATTATTCCATAATGTATGTTTTTATCACTGTAAATTTTAGAACCGATTTTAAATATGATGGGCCAAAGAGTGATAAAAAATTTTCACTATTTGGGAAATGATGATACTTTTTTCTACATTAGGAATTTACACATGCTGAGGTTTCCTTTTAACCAAAAGTTTAGTTCAGTTTTTGTCACCATCTCTCGGGATCCTGAATCTGGTCTATCACGCGGCTGTCGATCTAACTGTCAGGAGTTTCGGTCGGTTTTCTCCAAATGTTACGTTAATATGTGTTAGAACCCCTTAACCCCCCCCCCCGGCATTCGAAAATAGCCTTTGCGCAACTTTTCGATTGTACAACACTCTTTCTAGATCCTGAGCCACTTTTCATTCATTCCATTCCCGTGTCCCAAAGCCCCACCAGTGGTTCTGCTCTCGAAACCGAAATGCGGGAGATGCCAGGTTCAAACCCCGGTCGCGTCTGTCGACCTATATGCAAAAGAGCCTAGTGTAGTCAATCGGCCTTAATCACAAACAACCAAACCATGCCCCATACAATTTTGCCGTTCTGCCTTTTCCTTGGTCTTCCACTCCTGTTGTTCACTTCAGATTTCCAGTTCAGTATACGCTGCGGTGTTTCGAATCCATTCATACGTTCGACATTCCCGTCCCACAGTAGCCATAGCATACAACACACTCTCTGGATCCTATGAATGTTCCTCATTCATTCCATTCTCCACCATGCTCCGTATAATTTTGTCATTCTCTGTTTTCCTCGGTCTTCCACTCTTGTTTTTCACATCAGATTTCCAGTTCAGTATAAGCTGTGGTATTTCGAATCCATTCATAATGTTACGAATTTTCAGGCCAACCCGCTGTTCTGGGGCTTAAAATAGTTCAAAATTCTTATTCTACGTTCCAAATAGTTAAATTTTGCTTTTTGTTGCATCAAAATCGGTCAACTAGAACCGGAGATACGGAGGTTTCGGTTTCCCCCTGTTTTTTCTATGGCAGTTCTAGAAATCTCGGGAAATATTGGTCCTAGGCCTTCGGTAACTTCACTTTAGGGGACTTATTTTTGGCGCCAAATTTGGTGATATTTCGCCAAAAGTCGTCAAGCTTGGCGACATTTTGGTCATTTGGCGGCATTTTCCCAATGGGGCTTGTAAAGATGCTTTTTCTGCATAACAGCCTAATATTTCTGTTCAATGACATAATCAGAATTCCCGCTTTATGTGGAATCCTCAGAAACAGACTGTTCTGTTAGCTTCTTGTAGTATCTGCCTCTTCTATAAATACAAGCGCGCGCTGCCCGGATAGTTCAGTGTGTGAATGGATCTCTCTGAGTGAGTACGCTGGCTTTGCAGTTTTTGGCTTGCTTTTCGAAGCTGATTTTTAAGTGCTGTTTGTAAATTCTTCATTGCTGTGTCTTAAGGAATTGTGTACGATATCCCTTGCATATTTCCACTGAATTTTTGCCTGTGGAAGTGTTTTATTTTGTGTGAGAAATACAGCATTTGTGAAAGCTTTTGATCCAAGCGGACTGTTAAAAGTACATTAGTGTTTGCTTGTGCTTGTGAATCTTGTACAGCTGATTGTTCGACGAAGTTCTAGAATCAATGAAGTTTGTGCTCCATCCTGACAAGTGACTCTTTACTAGAACTTTCTACACCAACTGGACTTTCGAACGACGAACACAGGAAACAAGCAGAGTTATCTGCAACAATATGTTGGACATCCCCGCACCATTGTAGTTTCTTATTGTCAGTTTTTAATCTGACGTACAATTTAACACCCATCCTTGCTCTTGCTTCAACATTGGTCTTCCCCCATGTCTTGAAGTTCTATCCGATCGTCGCTAAAAGTCCTTTTCTGTAGATAGCAATTTATTTTCAATTTCAGAGTTGACAGTCTAATTTTCTACTTCCCCATTGTCCCTTTCTGTTTCGCTTTCATAGCAAGTTAATTTTTTACATCAAAACGGAGTTTGGTCATATGTGATAACCCACAATCTGGACGATCATTGCTGCACTGAAGAATACTTCTATATAGTTACGCTCATCCCTGACTCACTCATTCTAACAATTCCGGTCCGACCACTTCAAAACAAAACTTTTACAATCACTAATCCAAACAGATTAAAATGTTGTCGTCCAAAACTGTAATAAAAATCCCACCGTTTGTATAATTCGCTTGAAAAAGTTCATAGCCATGTAAAAAAATATAGAAAACAATCTCCGCTACTTTAAAAATCTGAAAATTCACCCATTCCCTCAGTTTTAAGCTATTTTTCGATGTTTTCAGTTCCACTTTATTTCAGAGAGTAAAAAAAGCGTATCATTTGCGTGACAAAATGAACTGTTTGAAATGAAAATGACGTCATACAATTGGGATTCCAATTCATTTATAACAGTTTTTGAAGATTACGAAGTTTAATTTTTTTTCAGTAATAAATCACTTAATCACTTGCATGGATATAAGAGTGTTAGTACACAAAACGAAATATTTCGAAAGCGAAAAGTTTCCGCATGTTTCCAGAAGAGCATGAAATTCGATTTGGGTATATAACAAAAATGAATATGAAGTTATTTGTTTTAGGCGGACGAAGATTAAATATGTTGAGCGTAGACATATTTTCGTCAAATGTTTTTTCTAGCGCCATTTGTAATTGCCTCCACAATGCGCTTTGACTTCTAGTTTTAAAATATATTAGGTGTATCTAAAGAAATGACGTATTGTATTATTTTACATAAAATTCAAACAATTGAATTTTTACAAGTTTTCAAAGAAGTGCACGATCAACAGTATCATGTTTCTTACAATTTAAAGGAAGATTTAATAAAATACTATTATAATTTAAATAATGATATCAGAAAAGAGAGTATAGTGAAGCCAACTATTCTTCTTTGTAGGAAAATTTCGAAATGTTGTGAAATTGATTTTTAGGTATTTGTGTATGCTTCATTTTACAGCAATAATTACATAGATTACTCCTTTTTACTTTAAGAAAGACCTGTGAAATAAACATTTCGCCTTTTACCACTCATGAGTTATAAATTTTACAAACCCTCTCTTATATCATCACGTCCGTTACAAATCGTAAATGCATGCCAAATTTTCGTATTGTTAGCTTTTCGGCAATGCCAGGTTTGGCAAATCGTCGCGCATGTGCCAAAAGTGACGCATTGAATGATTTCAAGTGACAAATTGTATGCTCATATACATACTTATTATTTTGAGAAAAGTTGAAGACTTTCGGAATAATTTTGTGTCCGGAAATATTTCATTTCTCATAAACTCGAAAAACTATTAGTGCCACAAGAAAAAAAAAGAAAAGCAAGTAGGAAGTTGTAGAAAAGCAAGCGTTTCTACATTCGAAAATATATTGGCATCAAAAATTGAGCCGTCTCTTATCCCCCTAGAAATAACCGAAAAGTTCATTCTAAAATTCGTTTTTTTTTTCTCCCAATTCTAACAATGAACGTATAGAAGTAAAAGAGGTGCTTGAGTTGTATGGCGTATCTAAACTCGTCTGCTAAAAAAAATGGTGTGCGATATTTAAAAGGTTGGCCACCCCCTGGGCTAGGCGTGACATGCGTAAAAACGATCACTTTCCGGTTCCCCTAATATTTAAAACTGCGGATAACATTTTAAACTGCAAACACTTTTCAAAAATTTTGCTAGGGACACCGTTTTCCTTTTGGGGAATATTTCACACAAAATCCTTAAATAAATATAAGTACATAGAAACGTTATTTGTGTATTTTCTACGTGAGGTTTATAAGTTAAACTGCATGGCAGTTTTGAAAAATATTGTAGTCATTGAAAGTACGAGAAATTCTGGCGCTGGTAGCGAGGAGTAAATTGTTAGATATTTCGGAAGGTGAAAATGTATCCGGAAGGTGAAAATGTACTATACAACGCATTGAATATTTCATGTCTTTAAAATTTATGGTCTGTCAAAAAGTTAGTGGCTGTTTAGAATTTGTGATAAACTATAAAATTTACGTTCAGTATAGTGCCGTCCTAAGCACAAGAGACGTATTATCAAAAAACTGGAAACTTGGATATGAGTGTTTTAGTGAATGTGCATCCAGCACCTGCTGAATATATTATGAATTTTTCTTTTTTTTTAGCTTTTATATTCATCATTTATTTATTCTTTTCAATTTAAGAAGTTTTCAAGCTAAATTATTTATAATTTTATATTTCGCCGAAATACGGATTTTTGGCGTAGCAAAAGATACTAAGCACAGAGTGGTATAAGGCCATATATCACTCTGTGCTATAAGGCCTTCGGAAATCAATTTTACGTTAAAATAAGTAAGACATTTTATTAGATGACTCACGTAATTTTGATGTACAGGATATTCCCAAAAACGTGTTAACACGTTTTAATTCTATACCTATTGGAGGTAAGTGGCCTCACCATGGCACAGTGGTTATGCCACTGAAAATGGTAGACGGCCGAAGTGTGAAGGTCCCAGGTTCGGGTCCCATCGCGCGGCTGTCGGTCTAACGGTCTGGAGTTTTCGTAGGTTTTCTCCGGATGTAACGTGAATACGCGTTAGAACCCCTTAGAAAGTCCTCCTACCAAGATCTCCTTGGCAGATCGCCCTAGTGTAGCGTTGCCATAATCACACACAGTGGAGATAAGTGGCCAATGTATGTTGAAAATACAGTAGGAAAAATGGCTAAGTTAGGAAAAAAATCCTCTCATAAAATTTTAAAACGTTACACTATTTAAATTTGTATACGACTTCCGTACAAAAAAATTCCTTGTTAGTAAAATGTGCCCCGTACATTAATAAAAGGTATACAAAAATTCATAATTATATCCTAAGAAGTATTAGGCATGTGAAGATATGCTCACTAAAACCACTTTTCATTAGCTGTCGAAAAAGAAAAATCACGTTAGATGATCGCATTTCAGGGGTCGTGCATAAATTACTGAAAAAGATAATTTCTTGCAATCTAGCATTAAACTTTTATATTATAATTCATGTATAGCACCTGATCATTTTTTAAAGATACCTCTCAGACTTTTTATGATGAAAGACTAACAATTTTATCCATCACCTCATTAGTGTATCGGCCCCAATTTACTAATTCAGAACATTTTGTGGGGGTTGTATTCAAATTTAAAAAGAATAACTTTGTGAAAAATAACGAAACGAAAATTTTCTTAAGGCAATATTTTTTTACCACCTAATTTTAAGCATTTTTTTTATATTTACATTGGCCAGTTATTTCTAATCGATGAATAACTGAAGCGTATTGCCACCGTTTTGGGAGAAACTTTATAATTTTCTGAGTTCGGACTTAATGGTTAATAATGCTGTGATTAACTCCCATAAGGAGACCAGGTAAGCAAAATTCGCTCAAAAAATCGATTTTAATTTTTTTCTATCGCATTAAAATACTTTAAACTTTTATCTTTATAACGACATATTGTACTTGTTTATCCGAAAAACAGAACTATTAAAATTTTTTATATTTCCCCAATGCACTTTAAAGTGTATACGTATATGTGAAATCTTTAAAACGGGTTTTCTCAAAACGTGGATTTTTACAGGTTCGTGTTCCTTTTTCTCAATATCTATTAAACTTATGAACTCAATGACAGATATATCATATTGTATTACATACCTTAACATAGCGATTTGTTAATATATAGAGAATTATCCATTTTAAGCAAGAAGATTCTACCAAAAATAAGAATTTAAAAGTCATTTTCAGTAAAAAAAAATCTGGAGTGACTCCACTCGACTTTCCGAACACTTACGATTAAGATCATTACCAAGCACTTAAATAAATTTTAATCGATGAATAATTCAAGCATATATACCAAATTGAAACTCAATCAAATACACCGTTTAAACGCTTGCGCACTTTCAAGAATTTCTCCCCATATGCCATTAGGCCATAACATAAAAGAAAGTTTTGTCGTAGTCCTGTAGGAGAACTATAAGTCCTATACACACCAAAATCAATACCGGTCTTAGGATGGTGGTTTATAACATGTATACCGAATTTGAGCTCAATCGAATGTATCGTTTAAACGCTAGCGCACTTTCAAGAAATTCCCCCCCATAGACCATAATGTAAAAGAAATCTTTGTCGTAGCCCTGTAGAAAAACTATAAGTCCTATACACACCAAAATCAATACTGGTCTTGCAACGGTGGTTTATAACATGTATACCCAATTTGAGCTCAATCGCTCAATCGAATCTACCGTTTAAACGCTAGCGCACTTTCAAGAAATTCCCCCCATAGGCCATAATGTAAAAGAAATCTTTGTCGTAGCCCTGTAGAAAAACTATAAGTCTTATACACACCAAAATCAATACCGGTCTTGCGACGGTGGTTTATGACATATATATCCAATTTGAGCTCAATCGAATGCTCCGTTCAGGAGCTATCGTGTTCACTCACATACACACAAACACACATACACACACACACACACATACACACACACACACATACATACATACATACATCTCGTAAAAATAGCATAAATGGATTCAGAAGCCCTCAAAACGTGTAAAAACACCAAAATCTCGAAGTCGAATTTTTTCATGATTACAATACTTTCCTTACATGGTACATGTTCGGAAAGTAAAAATTAATATTTTTAGTATGCAAAATATGTTATTCTAACCGCTGTTAAAATTTTGTACTACTATCTTTCGCAATTTCTGAAAAAATGGTACATGAAATTGATGAATTTATCATGACGGAGATAGGGCTTACCTGGTCTCCTTATGGTTTCAACAGCTTTTTGAGATACCACTTATTTTTTTAATATTTTTTTACTATTTATAAATAGTTGACGTAGCCTTCCTTCTAAGGAATGCTGTCAAATACCTTACAAAATTTACTAAATCAGAAAAAATGCAAAATCGAAACAAATTTAGTCTTTTATGCTTAGGAGGGCAGTATAACATTCGTCAATTTAGTAGGGTGTTTAAAATTTAAACAAAAAGATTGAATTTATTTCTTATTATATTCTGACGAAATACAATCATTATGTATTATGTTATGCTACACTAGATGTTTAAACCGAATTATTCGATTCATTTTAAGTAGTTAATTCTTGCTAATCTGTATCAAATCAAATAGACTAAATATTATAAAGCCTTTTTTTTTTTTTTAGATTTTTGTTGCTAAAAATTGTCAGCGTTATTGAAATGTTTGACAGCATAAATATTAAACTTTGATTTTATACATGTGCCATATTCAATGTACCTTAAGGTAAGACAATTTTTCTCAATGATAAATGTCTTTTAAGCAGTACACTTTTTTTCCACATTCGAAAAGGCTGTATGCAACAATTTTCCCGAAAGTTAATCGTCACAGCGATTTAACTGTGTACAATTTCTCTGCTTCATACATCATTTCAACAGCGAAATCTAGAAAGAAAAATTATTACTTCAGCCACAAAAGAAGCATGCATAATTTGTTTAGAAACGATTCGGCAACAATTTAAATTAGATTAAAAGAACATCAGGTGTATTTATCCGCTAAAGTAATTGCCAAAGAAATTAAGACAGACAGATCCATTTACGTAATTGGATATCTAATTGTTTTTTCCTTCTTTTAAGTGGAGCCAGTTTTGAAAGATTAGATGAAAAAAATGACTATGTTTTCAATTAATGACTTGGTTTTGTATAGATTTACGAAAGCATTTCACTATTCTTTTTAAATTTAAAACTCTTTAATATGCAACCAAAAAAAAAACTGGAGTTAAATACTAATAATCAGTAATTTCTTAAGTAATACAAATATAAAATAAAATAAAACTGTGCAGACCGTCTAGGGTGTTACAAAGTGTCCACCCTTCTTCACCCGTAAAATGTCACTCCTTCCTCAGAGTGCGAAAATGAGAGAGGAAAAAATGCTTACTTTATTCTCTTACCCTGTGCATTTATGGAAGGAGGAATATTTTTCAGATGAAGAAGTGTGAACGCTTTGTAAAACCTGAAAGGATTCGTACTGTTTTATTTTATATGTGTGTTCTTTACAAAATTATTTATTACTTTTAAAACGCTTTATCATTACGAGTTCGTTTCAAAATACATTTATTTTATATTAATTGAATAAAATCTTCCTAAATATTTAATACATGGAGCCACGTGTATTCTATTATTTACTTATTTATTTTTTATCGGTTATTGATTGGATTTATTATATAATATATTCTGTTGTTAGTTAAATTATGGTTTCATTTTTTGTATGTTTTAAATAAATTATTTTTAAATACTCTCGTTTAATATAGAAGTCACCTAATTTTCGTTAAGTATAGAATAAAAATACCTTGTAAGTAAAAAGTAAATAAGAATAACTTTGTTTAAAACAGGTAAAAGAGAGTACAATTTTAGTATTTGCATTGTTTGTGTTGGGGTGAGTACGTTTCATGCTTTCCTCTTACTTTAAATTGAGCATTTGCACTGGCGCTTGGTCCTCGGCGACTATATAGTAATTTCTGAGGGAGCTGATAATCAGAAGTTCTTTACTTTTTTTCTTCGAAGAGTAGTCAAAATTTGGAGGTAATATCCACTATGAGGATATCTTTAAATGGCATATTGGGTGACGTTAGCGTACTGTTTGTAATGCAAAAGAAATTTCCATGTTATAATAAGTTAAATCTGTTTAAACTATACATTAATTGTTTTATGTGCATTTGAGTAAAATTTAATTACTATTACTTTATATATTTAACTTTGCTTCTTTCATTCTTAAAAAAAAATAATAATAATTGTGACCTCACCATACCCCGTGTTAATTTAAGTATATAAGTGATTAATTTTTTATATAAATGTTAGTTTATTTTTTTATATAAATGCTAGTAACTAAAATGTTTTTAGTGTAATAATGAAATATTCATAAATATTACTAAGAAATTCGCTTTAAATATCCACGACACTAAATCCTTTTTAATCGCGATCCTGTAAAACGTGTTTTCTTCAACAGCTCCCAAGCTATCATCGCAGGTAAGAAAATCAAGTTTGTCTGACTCCAACGTTATTACTCCATTATACATAAAAAGAGGATATAAAAAACATGGCTAGGAAATATTTCAATTCACTTGATACACGCAAACAAATTCCTAGACTTAAGTATAAGCAAACAATTAACTAAAATATTTCAATTTTCTCTCTTTTTCCGCTATCACGTATCTCTTCGCAGAGAACCATAAACTATCTCTAGAGGTAACAAATCATTACTCTCGATCTCGGCTTGTTTACACTACAGCGAATTCGTTTTTCTGGAAACTTTTGTTTCCTTGCCATTACGTGACATGGAAAACCTCAAGTGAATTTAGATGAGGGATTCACTCTTCATTGTCATGCGTAAGAGGCTCGACTATCAATAATTATCTTGTATTTACGAAAATTTAAAACAGTTTTGTAACAAACTGGGAATTGTTATGAATGTGCAGTGCAACGCATTACAGTGCACTTAAGCAAAATTATTATTCAGTTACTGTTAATTTAAAATCGTTTTAATGAACTGAATATTTGAACTCTCGAGATATCGATCGAGGCTTGCAAATTCAAATATACATTTTCTTCATATTGTAAAAGAAAAATGTATTATAAGGAGAGTTGAGTTGCGTTGAGTGTTATGGCAAGACGCTCGTATCAATAATTATTTTGTATTCATGAAATTTAAAACAGTTTCGTAACATACTATACATTGTAATGAATGTGCAGTGGAACGTATTTCAGTGCAATTAAGCAAAATTCAGTTACTGTTAATTTAAAATTGTTTTAATAAACTAAATATTAGAACTCTCGAGATATCGACTGAGGCTTGCAGGTTCAAATATACATTTTACTTGATATTGTAAAAGAGAAATGTATTAAAAAGAAGTATACATGGAGAGTTAAGTTTAGTCTTGAGGCAAGATTACGAGGAGCATCTATATGCCTCCCATGGGGGTGCCTTGGTCAGAGGATTTTTTAAGAGGTTCTGAAGTTTGTTAAGTCACATCAAGAGAAAACAGATCAAAACTTCAGACCGACATCCCTCGTGATGGGACCCGAACCCTGGATATTCACACTTCGGTCGTCTACCATTTTAACTGGTATAACCACTCTGCCGTGGTGAGGGTGAATTCCATTAAGAGCTGAAAAAAAAAATGTAAATCCCTTCTATAAAAATATTAAATCGATCAAATTATGACACGTATTGTTAAAATCATACGACATGGCTGAATGAGCAACGTTTGCAAGAGAAAAATGTAATAAAACGGTACTGGTCTGAAGGACCAAGCTATTATGTATTCAACTGGTCCGTTAAATATTTCAGTGGCTTCGGGCAAGCGGGCCACCGTTCATTTCAAGCCCTGCATAAAAGTAATTATTAGAATTTTACTGGATGGCATTCTTCATTGAGACTCTATTTAGAACATCCCCCTCACGTCGCATCAGGTAAAGATTAGAACCTTGAAGAAAAGATAAATTTGTCTGTGTGGTTTCCCGAATAAACAATTATCACATCTACGATTGTGATGGTTATTTATTCGGGAAAAATGATCTATTAAATCATTTTTACTGAAATTCTCAGTGGTGAGAGTTGTTTTCATTGAGAAATTGTAGGTGTTTTTCTGTTATGACAAGAATACAGATGAGGCCTGCGACTTCGGAAGGACGGGGGGAAGAGTGGTGCCTTAATCAGAGGATTTTTTAAGGGATTCTAAAGGGTATTCGCATTACATCTGGGGAAAACCGACCATAACTCTCAAACCAGACACAAACCGTTAGATCGGCAGCAGTAATTGATTGACCTGAAAATTGTATTTGATGTTTTTCATAAACATATAGCTGTCAGCTGCGTTGGGGAACCACAAAGCTACACGAAGGCAATCTACCGAAGCCGAGGAATGCATTAGGCGGAGGACTTTGCAAGGTGATCTCACTCTTATTCACGTTACATTGGAACAATACCGACCAAAACTGCAAACCGCTGTGCGTAAGGTAAGATTAAGAGCAATAAAAACTTTAAATTAATATTATGAATGTTAGAACGATAGTAGAATGTTTTCTTTTATTTTTCATGTATATTTCGTATGTTTTATAGTTCAATTTAAAATATGAAAATTGAGTAATTTCACGAAGTAAGCAATTAAGTAATTTCAGTTACGGTCAAAATATGTTTAATTATTTTTTGGAAGTTATGAAAAAAATAACAACAGCCGAGAGCGGGCTTCGAAACCAAGATCGTCCAAACGACGAGCCGGATTTCTGCGAAGCAAACACACCACTGAAATGTAAGGGCTGATATTTCAATACTGGATAGTTAGTACCGGACATCGTTAATTTAAGAGGTGATATTTTAATACTGGATGGTTAATGCTCGTCATTTGTAATTTATCTGCTCTCGTTATTTCTGGATACTGAAGTGGTATTTGAGATACGGTTCGGAGACTAGCCGTTTACACGTTCACCGGTAATGTAGGGTGGCGCTGCTTGAATGCAGGAGGTGTTAGGTGTCCGGCGCCTTAGACCTCTTGGCCATCTGGCCACACCAATCTTCCTTCGAATTGCACTCTAATACTCAGCGCTGAAAGTCGATTTCATTGAACTGGATGAATACTGCAATTGATGGCTTTCATGTTTTGTTCTTTTTAAAGGCAGAATTACAATATCATACTGTTAATTTAAAATTGTACACTTTTAATTACAATACTGTTAATTTAAAATTGTTTTAATAAATTGAATATTAGAATTCTCGAGATATCGATTGAGGCTTGCAGCACGGAGCTATATTATAGGAGTGGACACTGTCCATAGCTGCTATGCTGGATTTTTTGTACCCCAAATAAGTTTCAATTATGTAAACATTGGAAATTAGTGACGTGCAACGATCCTAGCGACAAAAAAATAAAGCATTTCCCGTGCTGACTGATTACTAATTTTACTTGTTTTTAATTTTCCGACCTAGCATGTGAACGAGATTATTAACGCGAGCACTAAATTTAAATTATTTTTCCCACTTTTGCTTACATGGTTGCCTTAGTAACGAATGAATAAAACAAGAGAAAAACTGTTGTATCTTAAGATTATTGAAACATTGAGTTTATGTTTGTTAACGAGTGATCATATCGTGGCTCACAAGAAAAGAAGTTTTCGTCTGCCACAGTATATATTTTCATTAGAAAATAGATTTGAATTCCTTACTGAGTTCTTTATGTAACATGAATTTAATATTTTAATATTATTTTTTTAGCGGCAATTTAAAGCTGTGTTAAAATTTATCACAATATGAAATACATGTAAATACTGCTTGTTTCAGTGTGATCGTCATTATACCCTTTTTAAATACTGCATTCACACATACTACATTCTTCTAAATTTACTACTATTTATTAAAATGCAGCTTTTATACAAAATAATAACACGCCATTACATACATAATATTACTTCGCTTCGAAATTATTGCCTATATTAATTACGAAATAGTATTCTAAGACAATTATGCTTTTAAAACACATATGAAGCCAGAAATTATTATATATCACGTTCATAAATCTATGTATTTAATTTTTTGAAGTTCTGCTAATTCAACGATTTTCATTTATGTTGTTGTTGTTGTTGTTGTAACACATATTCGGATTTGTGTGCTTGCTCACGAGGAACCGCTTATAAATCCACGTCAAAGAAAGGACAAACACAAGGGGGGGTCAAATGCCTTGGGGGAGGACTTTTCTGGGTATCTAGCGCGTATTCACGTTACATCTGGAGAAAACCGCCCAAAACTCCAGACCGCTAGACCGACGGCCCCGCGAGAGGACAGAACCTTGTTCCTCCACTTGAGCCATCTCCCAATGTCAGTGGGTTTAACCACTGTGCTACACATTGGTCATTTATTTCACCTCGACGGAAATATAAACAACCTGGATGCGCAGAAGCAGGAGATGCACAGTTACGCAGTGTGCGTAGCGCCATCTGTTTGCAACAACGGTGTTATCCACCCTTCTAAGAGAAGTGTCCCCTCCTATAAATTTACCTTCGTGGTGATGTATTATAAGGAGAGTTGAGTTGAGTTGAGTGTTATGGCAAGCTTAGAGGAGGGCATCAGCCACCCAGGGTAGTGCCTTGTGGAAAATCTCAAGTGAATTTAGATGAGGAATTCACTTTCCATTGTCATTGAGCAAGACGCTCGATTATCAATAATTATCTTGTATTCATGAAATTTAAAACAGTTTCGTAACAAAATAAGCATTGTAACGGTTGTGCAGTGAAACGTATAACAGTGCAATTAAGCAAAATTTAGTTACTGTCAATTTACAATTGTTTTAATAAATTGAATATTAGAACTCTCCGAGATATCGATTGAAGCTTGCACTTTCAAATATACATTTTACTTGATACTGTAAAAGAGAAAAGTATTAAAAAGACGTATTAAGGAGAGTTGAGTGTCACGGCAAGCCTACGAGGAGCATCTATATGCCTCCCAGGGGGGTGCCTTGGTCAGAGGACTTTTTAAGGGGTTCTGAAGTTTATTAAAGTCACATCAGGAGAAAACCGATCAAAACTCCAGACCGTTAAATAGACAGCCGCGTGATAGGCCAGAACGCTGGAGCTTCACACTTCAGCCGTCAACCATTTTTAGCTTCTCATGCATTGATGTACCATTTGGGCCAGCTGTGGACAATATGTTCCTGGGATTAGAACACTTGGTTGAACATGAAGAGGGACATATTGAACAATTTAAATTAACTAGCCGATGTTGAAACAACAATGGCTAAAATGTGCTTTAGCTGAATGAATAGTGACATTTTTTAATTTTTTTTTTTTTTTTTTTTGATGGGGGATAAATGCGCCAAGTTTTGTAAATTCGATATTTTAAAGCTGTAAAAAAGTCCGAAAGATCTTGCATTTTTGAGTATCCATGATTTTTTTTTGTAATCTAGCTACTGCGTGACATATGCTTGCTCCATTTGACGTCATTGAACTGCTAATTTCAATTTTTGCACATGCGTTATTGTTATTGCACTAATGTTTACATCTAGCTGTTCCGTTCGCAGCTAGGAAATATCGTCCATTTTGGTACCGCTTACATTAGCGTAATATATAAGTAGATGCTTGCATATTTGACGTCATCGAACTGTTAGTTTGGACTTTCGCACATGCGTTATTGTTATTGCACTAATGTTTACATTTAGCTGTTCCGTTCGCAGCTAGGAAATATCGTCCATTTTGGTACCGCTTATGTTAGCGTATTATATAAGTAGATGCTTGCCCATTTCACGTCATGGAACTGTTAATTTGGTCTTTCGCACATGCGTTATTGTTATTGCACTAATGTTTACATCTAGCTGCTATTTCCACGCTGCTCTGTTAGCAGCGTGAAAATATCGCCGATCCGCATACGTTAGCGTATTATGTAAGTTGATTTTTCCCTTAACATTTTTAAAGCATATTAAATGCCTGTATTACAGTGATGCCTATTGGCGGATTTTGGTACTAAACTTTTTTATTATATAAGTGTCAAGGACAATCTGTAGCTCAAATTTTATCTCATTTGAACGAACAAAACGCATTCTATAGCTGTCTGAAATTGTCAACTTATTTCATGCGACTGCATTTCAATTAACAACTACAAAACAACGACATTTGGAGACCAACATAGGGTCGAATACATGAAAACTATTAATTAAAATTTTACTTCTACGTTTTATCACGTTACTGTACCCCGGGAATCATAAATTATCTCAGTCTATGAATAATCATTTCTGTCAACGTGGAGAGATGTTTACATTACTCTTGCATTCACATTTAAAAAAAAAATCATTTGCTTACCGAAACGTAACTAAGAAAATGTCGAGGGAATTTCGATGAGATAATCATTCCCTTGTACGTTTAGATAAACACATAGATTTATCTTGAGGATTAGCAATTAATTGTTAATACGTAAATGTTCTCATTAAAAGTTAATTAAATTACTAGCCATGGAAAATTAAATTTTAAGATAAAGAGTAGTATTATAATAAGCTGAAGAAAATTTTAATGGATGCGTTATAAAATACCGTGCTATCAAATAAGAATGTTATTTAGGAACGATAACAATGAATCTTAATTTAACCCTTTAACGCGCAGTGTTCGCGCTCTGGGAACACCAAACTCGGACGTTTTGACTGTTGCCAGTCACGAAGAATAGATTTGATTAATATAAATATAGTTGCGGGTGACATAGTTCCACGAGAATCGTTTACTGTTTATCACGTCATTTCCCGTAAAAGAATGGTCACGATTATTTTTAAACAGCACTGACATCTGCTGAAAAATGGAAGAATGCGAGAACAGCTGAATAGATTGCCCAATGCTGAAAAAAGGGGCAGCCGTTGCCTTCGCTCGACTTAACTACCAGCAAGACGGCTGGGACAGCTGGATGTGCGGCACAGCCAGCTGTCGTCAAAAAGTGGTCTCTAGATTTGTGGCACGCGATGAACGTTTCGATCGTCCGCCATCTTGCTGGTAGTTACGTCGAGAGAAGGCAACGGCTGCCCCTTTTTTCAGCATTGGGAAAGTGTTGCGCCTCAAAGGGTTAAAATCATAGTATAAGGTATAACCTAATCTCAATTACTTACAAGCTTTTCAAACTATATAAATACGGCTAACGGACGAAAAAGTAAATAAATTGTATAATTACCATAGTTTTGTAAAATAAATAAATAATAATAATAATAGTAATAAAATTAACTGAGTGAAGAAGAACGAGGTACGGTAGACACTTTCTAAACTTGTATACAATCATCCTATAAAAATTTTCCTCTAAGTAAAATGTTCCCCATGCACTAAATTGGGGACGCACAAAATTTGAGAATTACATCCTAAAAACTGGTAAAAATAGGAAAATAAAGATATTCTGACTTAAACCATTTTTCAATGAATATCGAAGGGATCAATCACTTCGGGAGACCGCGTTTCAGGTGTCGTACAAATATTATGAAAGAAAACAATATTCTGTGCTCTTGCAATAAACTTTTACACTAGAACCTATGTGTAGCCCCCCGACTATGTTCGTAAGACATCTGTGAGACGTTCATGACGAAAGGCTTAAACTGTGTACATCACCTCAGTAGTGTATGGGGCTCATTTTTCTGATTCGGATATTTTGTGCGTGTTTGAATTCAAATGTAAAAAGCATCACTTTTTGAAAATTAACGTACTTTTTTTCCACCGTATTTTGAACATTTTTTAAATTCCGATTGTCCACATATCTCTAATAGATAAAGAATTAAAGCGTGTTACCAGATTTGTGGGACACCCTGTATATATCGTGCGATGCATTAAAAAAATTATACCAATTCCGACCAATCATAATAAATGCGAAAACGAGATTTGCAGAACATAAAGCTATTATACACCATTCTTGAAAGAAGATTAATAACATGGATTGTCTCAGAAATGTTTTCATTTACATGATCTACGCAAAGAGATTGTTGCATACATGTTCATAATCCATTAATTATAGAATTTAGTCTATCGTACAACTCTACCCTGGGAATCATAAATTATCTCGATCTGTAATAAATCATTATTCTGGATGGCCACATGTTTACATAACGAGAATTTTTTTTTTCAGAAAACGTTCGTTTCCATAGTAAATGGAAATCTCAATTAATTTTACATTTAATGATCAACGACTTGTTTTATATACAAACATGAAGTAGAGTATTAAACCCTTAGCTTGAGAATTTACCACACATATTCACTTAAAAATAATTATACTTGATTTATGAAACTCAAATTAGTTTCATAACTCACTAACAGAAGAATCATGAAAGCAAAAATACAATGTTATGCAATATGATAAATGCGATATTTAATGGTGATATTGATAAATATATTTCAATGAAGTAAATTAAGTGGGTACTTACGACTTATTTATAGTGTCTCACAACCGAAAAAAATGTTAACTCCACAGTGCATACAGTAGTAAGTTGGTTACACTCTCATTTTTCCGTAATAAACAGAAAATTTTGTAGTTTTGTCTAAAATATGCATTTAAAAAAATATAAGTCCATTACGGAAATAATCTGTAATTTTTAAAAATGTATGGCAACATTACTTTTTGAACAAACAAGCATGACTTCATAGCAGACACAACCATGACTTCATAGCGTGAGCATCCAGTTTTCTGAATAAATGTTTGCCCGAATTTTTGATTGCTTCAAATTCTTATTGCTTAGTGGAAATAAATGCAAAACTATTGAAAATGGTAGTATAACGACTAAATAATGTAGAACTTGGTTATATTACTTTCTTTTGGTTTATGAGAGAAATAGGGTGGACTTTCTAATTTTTTCGATTTGATCTTTTTTCGTGATTTTACTTGGAAACTACCTGCTGAATTTTATTTTTAATTTCTTTTCTAGTAAGCCTAAGTGAAATTCAGTTTTATTTTTAGCCCATTTCAGGCTAAAAATTTTAAGTGTTAAAAATTTTACGCGTAGCCTTATTTTGTAAAACAGAAAAACAATAATCATTATTTACATAAATGTTTGGAAAAATTCAATAAACAACCGATATCTTATCTTCGAAAAATCCATGGTTTACACCGAGAATACTAGTTGTTTTCGAAATGTAGCGAATTGTTTATGTTTCACTTTTTTATTCAACCTTTGAAACTCAGCGTCACTCGGCTATGGAGACACCACGTGCCAGTAATAAAATGAATAAAAGAAAGTCTAAATTCAGTGAAAGGGTTTCAGTTAAAATCTATCAGATTACTTTTGCCTTTTAACCCTTTGAGGCAACCCTTTCCCAATGCTGAAAAAAGGACAGCCGTTGCCATCTCTCGACTTAACTGATAGCAAAATGGCGGACGATCGAAACGTTCCTCGCGTGCCACAGATCTAGAGACTCTTTTTTGACGACAGCGGGCTGTGCGGCACAGCCAGCTGCCGTCCGCCATTTTGCTGGTAGTTAAGCGATGGCAACGGCTGCCCTTTTTTCAGCATTGGGCAATCTATCCAGCTGTTCTAGCATTCTTCCATTTTTCAGCAGATGTCAGTGCTGTTGAAAATAATCGTGACAACTTTTTTACGGGAATTGACGTGCTAAAAAGTAAAGGATTCTCGTGAAGCTATGTCACCCGCAACTATTTTTATAGAAATCTAATCTATTCTTCGTGGCTGGCAACAGTCAAAAATGTCAGAGTTTGGTGTTCCCAGAGCGGGAACACTGCGCGTTAAAGGGTTAATAAACATGCGCCGACCAGTGCACGAGTGCATATAAGACACTGACAATGATAGATGGCTGAAATGCGAAGATCCAGAATTCTAGTCTACTGCGTGGTTATCGATTTAACGGTTTGGATATCTGGGCGGTTTTCTCCAGATGTAACGCCAATGCGCGGTAGAACCCTTTATAAAGTCCTCCGCCTAAAACATCCCTTCGGTAGATAGCCTACGTAGCTTTGCGTTCTCCCAACACATCTGACGGCTAAATATTTATGAAAAACATGAAATACAATTTTCATGTCTATCAATCCGGCTGCCGATCTAACGGTTTGGAGTATGGGTCGGTTTTCCCCAGACGTAACGTGAATATCTGTATTTAATGATTCAGCACGCACGGACAATTCACCATCACTTAACGACTGTTTAGCAACAGATCGAAATTATCCCATCTATTCTGAACAGACTTCTATCGGGGTAACTTCAGACGTAGAGAAAGCGTTTTTGCAGATTTCGGTCAGGGAAAGGGACAGAGACTTAGATTCTTTTGGGTTCACAAAGATGTTTTTGAACTAAGTCAGATATACCAACATAGAAGGTAATACTTGGAATCAGTTCCAGTCCATTTTTCTTAGTTGAAACTTTAGATTATCATTTAAGCAAGGTGGCAGAAAATTTGATACAGACAGCCAAAATTCTCAAGAAGTCATTTTCCGTAGACAACTGTGTAGTCAGTCTAAGTTCTGTCGAACAAGTTGAAAAATTTATCCTAGAATCACTGGTCGTTTTATCGTAGGGACATTTTAATTTCCGTGGATGGCGATCAAATTTTCCTGATGGAATGATCGAAGAAGATCAATCTGTGGAAAAATAAGCTTCTGTTTTAGGACTTATTTGGGATACGCAGAGTGACACATTAGCTTGTAATTTTGATAAAATGCCTTCTCAAGTAGACAGACACGAAACGCAGTGTTTTGGCAATAGCTCACAAAGTGTTTGATCCAATAGGATACACTTGCCCTGTCATGCTAATACCTAGGCTAATTTTACAAGAAACATGGTGTTTGAAACTTAAATGGGATGACATACTCTCCGATCGTCTTACGGTGAAATTCAGTTCATGGCTCCAGCAGTTACCGTTACTTTCCAAAATTGAAATTCCTAGATGGTTCAAGTTTACGAACGGCAATGAACTGATTAGCTTCCATGTTTTCTGTGATTCAAGTTAAACCGCCTACGTTAGTTGCATATACTTGAGAATATAGCATGATGATGAAGAACTATCAATTTAATAAGTGCGATAAGAAGAGTAGCACCCTTGAAAAATATAACCATTCCTAGATTAGAATTGCTTGCATGTCTGACTGGAGCTAGATTATTGTTTTCCATTCTTAAAGACTTACAGTTCCCTACATTTAAGGTTTATTGTTGGATTGATTCTACAACAGCTTTATGCAGGATACAACGGGAACAAAGCTGGGCTACATTTGTAAGTAACCGTGTCAAGGAAATACGAACACTAACTTCTCCTACACATTGGCAGCACATTCATGGGAAAATTTAATCCAGCCGATTTAGTTAGAAGGGGATGTTTTGCTGAACATTCCCTGCTAATAAAAGAGACGTAGCCTAAAGCTGAAGGAAAAAAAAAATGAAGATCTAGTAAATTCAGAGAAACGTAAAGCTGTCGTTACTACTAAGTCTGAAGATGACTCTAAATGGTATTACAATTACTTTTCTTACAATTACTTTTCTAACTACTTTACTTCAGCACAGGTTATCCGAAGTATGGATTTTTAAAGCCTTTTTCTCCGAATGGAACCCACATTAGACGCTATTAAGTTAGGACGTGAATATCCCAAGGGAGTGAACTTAGGAAGTCCTCTGACCAAGACAACTCCCATCCTTAGACGATCATTTAAATGAAGCAGTGCCTTAACCTGAAAAACCAAGCGTAACGGAGTACTATTATTATACGAAGTTTCGTACCGACATAAATTTCCGAGATCGCGCACAGGCTTTGTGACTATTAGAGTTCAATTCGAAAAGTAGCTGTTGTACCGGGATGGCCGAGTGGTCAAAGGCGCCGGACGGGTATCGCCTCCTGCTATCTAGCGGCACCACAAAAATACCCAGTTTAAATCTAGTCCTTGAATTCCTCTTCTAGTCTCTTTAACGCACAAACTAACGCACAATAAGAAAACAGATATATAATAAACCATTAATTGGAACGCAAAATACAGTAGTGGTGTCTGCAACGCAAAGGTACTGCAATCCGGCTCGTGCTATAGACGATCGCGGGTTCGAATCCCGCTCTCGGATAATTCATTTTTTTTACAGTAAGTAATTAACATATTTTGTAATTAATCTGCAATTAAGCCTAATTAAAAATTCATTTTCACGTAAAATACTACTCTATACAAATGCAATATGCTTGAAAATTAAAAGGAAACAACAACTTTCAAGCATTCTTCGTTTATTTTACAGCTTTCATTGTTTTTAAGGCTCCAGATAACTACGTGAAGCACATCTTCTAGGGTTTTATTTTTTAAAAGAGAGTCGTTTTATATTTCAAAAGAAATTTTAAAAACAAAATCTCTCTCAAAGTTAGTTTTTTTTATATGCGACACATCATTTCCTTAAAATCATATTAAAATTAACTTAATATTTAACCCAAGAGAACATTTGCTGTATTTATATCTAAAATAATTGAACTGTCGATAAAAGTGCAGCTGTCGATATATCGTGCATCTTTGCACTTAGCGTGATTACGGTTTAGGTCCCCTTAGAAAGATCCCCACGAAGGGCACCGCAACCATTGGCCTAGATCCCATGTTGCATAATCCCACAAGAACATCATCGACAACAACAACAACAGCGTGAAGCTTTCGATTCTTCCAGTACAACTGATGACTAAATATTTAAGAAAAATTTCAAATGCAATTTTCCTCTCAGTTAATCCAGCTGCCCATCTAAAGATGTGGTGCTTTAGTGAATTCTCTCCAGATGTAACGTTAATACTCGTTGCATTTCCATTAAATGACCTTTTACCACCAGAAAGAAGGTGCCTCCACTGTAGGCTCTGTATAAGAGCAAAACTTCCACAGTTACTCGAAGAAGACAGCCCTCCACACTGAAAAGGGGAGTGCGCGAACTCGGAAATTCCTTTCGGGACGAAACCCCGTATACTAAAAGTAATCCGTTAGTATAATCAACCATTAACATTATTACACCCATTGGGGAGTCGGTTCGGAGAAAAATAAGTCTTTTTGATTACTACTTATATTATATATTCGTATTTTTATGAGCGTCTGTGCTTATGAAGTATGTAGAGTGCTTATCTTCAACCTCGTTGTGTTGGGCAAGAATATTGAGACCAGTTTCCATTTTTCTAAATTCTTTCTTTAAATTATTTTTACTAGAAAATAAATATTGTTCACAACCATCAATTAGTTTATTTTTTTATTTTAAGACTTATTAAATATTAAATGCATTATAATTATAATAACTCTTCTAGTTTTTAAAATAGAAATTTACTAACAATTATGAAAAAATTTTTCTACATTTTAAAATCTAGTTACAGTTTAAAATATTCATTAAAGCATTCTTTCGGGTTCTACCACCCCAGTTCCGTTCACCCAGTATTGATTTTATTGTTAGAGATGAGTTGTTCTTTTGAAAACGAGGAATTCTCCAAAGGAATTTTAAATTCACTCAGTTCTACCTCTTTGATTGTTATTGCCATTTATCGACGGAATGATAAGATATCCTTGGTATGTTTCTAAACCATCTGAAAGAGAAATCTCCTTGAATGTGACTGATATTTATTTTCCAACTGAGCTTTTTAAAGGAAGATTGTTCTTGCAATATTACCTATTTTATTAATTGTTCTAGATGTCTAAAAATTGGTCTTTAAAATATGTTTATGTTATAATTAAGTTTCTCGTTTGTAATCAGAAATGAATAAATGTAACCTAGTAATAACAATGCTCGTTGATGTGGAGAAGGCGTGCTCTACTAACTGGTTTATTTCAGCACAGGTTATCAGAAGTATGGATTTTTAAAGCACTTTTCTCCGAATGGACCTCACATTAGACACTATTAAGTTAGGACGTGAATATCCCAAGGGAGTGAACTTAGGAAGTCCTCTGACCAAGACAACCCCCATCCTTAGACGATCATTAAAATGAAGCAGTGCCTTAACCTGAAAAACCAAGCCTAACGGAGTACTATTATTATACGAAGTTTCGTACCGACATAAATTTCCGAGATCGCGCACATGCTTTGTGACTATTAGAGTTCAATTCGAAAAATAACTGTTGTGCCGGGATGGCCGAGTGGTGAAAGGCGCTGGATGGGTATCGCCTCCTGCAATCTAGCGGCTCCATAAAAATCCCCAGTTTAAATCTAGTCCTTGAATTCCTCTTCAACGCACAAATTTCTTAACGCACAACAAGAAAACAGATCTTTAAATAAAACATTCATTAGAAAGCAAAATACAGTAGTGGTGTCTGCTACGCAGAGGTACTGCAATCCGGCTCGCGCTATAGACGATCGCGGGTTCGAATCCCGCTCTCGGATAATTCATTTTTTCTTTTTACAGTAAGTAATTAACATATTATGTAATTAATCTGCAATTAAGCCTGATTAAAAATTCATTTTCACGTAAAATATTACTCTATACAAATGCAATATGCTTGAAAATTAAAAGGAAACAACAACTTTCAAGCATTCTTTGTTTATTTTACAGCTTTAATTGTTTTTAAGCCTCCAGATAACTACGTGAAGCACATCTTCTAGGGTTTTATTTTCGAAAAGAGAGTCGTTTTATTTTTCAAAAGAAATTTTAAAAACAAAATCTCTCTCAAAGTTAGTTTTTTTTTTTATATGCGACACATCATTTTCTTAAAATTATATTGTAATTAACTTAATATTTAACCCAAGAGAACATTTGCTGTATTTATATCTAAAATAATTGAACTGGACTAAAAAACATCAGATTTAAATAAAGTTTAACAATTTTTCTGCAGAAAACAAAACAGACACTCTAAATTACATTTAATATTTTACAGAATGGACTTGCAGCCATATTCGTAAAATAGCATTGTTTTATTTAAAAAATTAAAATTTATAAATCACGCTTAAATAATGAATCTACCATTGTCACAAACCACCAAACTTTAAACTTTTTTTTTCCCTTCATTCATTCTTTTCTTTTGTCACGTTGGCAACACTTGTTGCAGAGAGATGGGTTTGTTGATGTTCTAAGAGAATGTTAATTGTAACGCGCGCGACTATCTAATAAATATTTGTTTATATTATGTGTAATTATTTAGTAGCCCCGAGATTATGTTTTAGAAAGGATAGTGTGCGTTGTCATAATGTGGCTGCCCAACGTCGGGCGAGAACAAAAATAGAAGTTTCGTCATTCGTCCGAAAGATGGTTCTTATGGAAACACAATTACAAGATAAGTATTTTCATATGTAATTTGAAACTGTTTAAAACAGGAACTAAAGGAAAAATTATTTCGGTCGCCCTGACCAAAGTTATTTCGAATTTCACAAATATCTCGATCATCCAGATCGCATTAAGATTTTCTGAAATTTTGATTCTAAGAAGTTTATCACCCCGATCACATAAGAATTGTTCTCACTTTTGCATACCAGTTCCTTTAGTACCTGAAGATAATTGTTTTGTTATGTTATACTTATCCATTTGTATACAGTGTTAGTAGTCAGAGTACTACAGAAATATTAAATAGTTAATGCTTAAATTTAAAAATTTTGATTATCGATTATCAAATTGCTGATATAGTACTTCGCATTTAATTAATATGATGATGGTTAACATTCCACATTCGAAGGTTTTGTAGCTCCCCGCTACATTGATATGAAGAACAATTTTGAATATAAATAAGTTGATTGAGAGTATTTTGAATACTATTAGTGTTCTATTAACCATATTCTGAAGTGTGTTAAGTTTCGGTTTTAAAGAATTACATTGGTCTGTATGTTATAATAAGCTTAATCCTTGGAAGAATTCTGTGCAAATTTTAAGAACAGTGAATTTTATTTTGATAATAATATTAAAGAATCTATGCCGTACACTTGATTACAAGCATCAGAAACGAAAGTGAAAAGTGTTCTTATTTTGAATTTTGTTTTATTAGTCTGAGTTGCATTTGAATATTTATGTTTAAAGTGTATTTAAATTAAGTGCTTTTTGAATGGTTTAAAGTATATAAAATGGTGATCTCTGCAAATTAAATAACATATGTTTGAGCCCATTTTAATTTAACCCTTAAGTTTTACGGGTAAATTTTTGGGGAAAAAATTGTCACGTTCTCATTTTAATATGGCATTCCTAGCAAAAGGGAAGAAACAGGACTTAATTGAACTAGCGGAGGCATTAGATGTCACTATTGGGGAAAATTTTAAAATACTCGAAATAAAGGATGCGATAGTTAAAAGCCCAACCTATGACGCGGAATTTGCGAAAGAGTGTCTGAACCGCATAATAAATGATAGGAAAGAGATCGAGATCGAACAACGTGCTGAGAGAGAGAAGGAACGTGCTGAGAGAGAGAAGGAAAATGAGCGATTGTTTGAATTAGAGAAACTCAGAATACAAACTAGTACTAGTACTACTTCCAATAGTACAGATTCGGCATCCGTGTTATCTTCCACAGACATAGACATGCCTAGGTTAGAATTAAGCAAATTACTCCCTAATTTCGACCCTAAAACATCCGACATGAGTTTATTTTTAGACTTACTTGAGAAACAGTGGACTTTTTTAAAAGTGCCTTCTTCAAAGTGGGTAGTCTACCTTGTTGGCCTTTTGCCAACTGATATTGCCAAACTAATTGCGAAAGAATCGGCTGACGATGCCCAAAATTATGAGAAAGTTAAAGAAATTCTATTGAGGCGTTTTAAATTAAGTGCTGAGAAATTTCGGCAAATGTTTGCCACACACCGTAAAGATCCAGAAAGCACCTGGAGAGATTTTTATTTCGATTTACAAAATTATTTCGATGGTTGGCTTAAAGAGCTAAAAGTTTCTACTTTCGATGAGCTAAAAGACTTAATTCTATCGGATCAAATTAAAAAGAAGGCCTCTCCAGAGTATAAAGAACATTTTTTGGATCACTGGAGTGAATGGAATAATCCCTTGGAACTTGTTGACAAATTAGATTTATATGAGGAAGCTAGATAGATTAAAATTAAACATGCGAGTAGGGAGCCTCCCGGATTTCATCAACGAGATAATTATAGGCATAATAAAAACAGTCCTAAAACTGCATCATCGAGGAATAGAGTAAGAAATGAAGATCGACCAATAGTTAGTTGTTACGGCTGTGGGAAGCCAGGGTTCATCAAGGCCAACTGCCCCAACTGCTCTCCCCCTCCTAAAAAAGAATCAGCCGAATTCAGAGCTATTCGTCTTCAGACACTGTCTATTGATGAACCCCAATCAACTCTTTTGAGTGTTAAAATTAATGGAATAAACGGAATTGTGTGTGCTGACACGGGAGGCCGTCACACTATAGCTGGGGAAACATTATATCGCCTTTTGAGAGAACGAGGAACAGAATTTGAGGTTACTACTATGAAAGTAATCCTCGCTGACGGAATCCCGCAGGAAACAGACGTTTGTAAGGCCAAAGTCGAAATTGAAATTGAAGGACGTAGTAGCTTCCTCATAACTTTATTTGCCTTACCTGCTGCAAAAGATAACAGAACGCTTTTAGGAACAGATTTCTTGTGTAGCGCTGGAATTGTTTTAGACCTTATAAATCATAGTTGGTTTTATCACGACAAACCAGAACAAAAATTTAGCTTTAGTTCCGATGACACTTTTAAATCACCTGAGTGTGTTGAAAATGCTCCGGAAGTTTAAACGTTGCGGTTACGAGAAAGTGAGGGAAAACATCTAACCGATGAAGAAAGAGCAGAACTAAATAAATTGGTAGGTAAGTATGATGATATCTTTCGTCTAGGGGAAGGCCCGACTCCTATGATACAACATTACATTGATACGGGAAATAACCCTCCTGTTGCTGTTCCACCATATCGCATGTCTCCCGTAAAGAAGGACATACTTAAGAAAGAGTTAGAGAAACTTCTGGCCAATGGCACAATTGAAGAATGCGAGTCTCCGTATTCTGCACCTGTGGTGCTAGTGCCTAAACCTAATGGTCAAGTTCGACTTTGCGTCGACTATAGGAAGTTGAACTCCATTACAAAAACGGACAAATATCCTTTGCCTAGAATGGATGATTTGCTTCATGAAGCTAAACATACACAGTACATGTCGACCATAGATTTACGATCCGGGTATCACCAAATTGAAGTAAATCCCTCTGACCGAGATAAAACAGCTTTTGTGTGCCCTTTTGGTACGTATAGATATTGCCGTATGCCTTTTGGACTTAAGAACGCGCCGGCGACCTTTCAAAGACTAATTGACAACTTCAGAAATTCCCTAAAAGATGTTTTGGTTCTGTCGTACTTAGACGATATAATAGTTTTATCTGAAACATTCGAAAAGCATATAGATGACTTAGAAAAGGTGTTTTCAAAATTGCGTGAATTTAAGTTACATGCTAACAGAAAGAAGTGTAATTTTGCGTGCAACCGAGTAAAATACTTGGGACATTACATTACTAATTCTGGTCTTGAAGTTGACCCAGATAAAGTTGCCGCCATCCAAAATTTGCCACATCCCAGAAATTTAAAGCAAGTCCAATCCTTTTTACAAACTTGCTCGTGGTACCGAAGATTCATATCAAACTTCTCTGAAATAGCTAGACCCTTAAGTAATCTCACGAAGAAAAAGGTTACCTGGAAGTGGGGAGAAGAAGAGGAGAACGCATTTGAAACCCTAAAGCGTTGTCTGATAAGTCCTCCTGTCCTACGACAAAATGACCCAAATAAGCCATACATCTTACGAACAGATGCTAGCAACTACGCTCTTAGAGCAGTTTTGTTACAAGGCGCTGATGCAGACGAACGCCCTATTGAGTATGCAAGTAGGTTACTCACAAAAGAAGAAAGAAATTACTCCACTACTGAAAAAGAGACTTTAGCCGTTGTATGGACCTTGAATAAGTTTCGTGCATATATTGAAGGACAAGAAATCACTGTAGTAACCGACCATCAACCCCTTAGATGGTTGATGAAATTGAAATCTCCTACAGGTCGCCTTGCGCGATGGGCTTTACAAGTACAGGCGTACAACCTGAACATAGAATATGTGCCTGGTAAAAAAAACGTTGTTGCAGACACGTTGTCCAGACCATTTTGCCAGCATAAAGAAGAAACCTGTGAAAATTGTTCTATTACTATTGATCTTCCTACTCGAAGCGTTAAAGAAATTCGGGAAGAGCAGTTAAAAGATGAAAATGTTAAGAAAATTATCGAATCCTTAGAACGTGTCGATAAAGATGAAGATTGGGCGAATTGGAGTGAAAGAGGTTATCTCATGAATCAAGGCGTTTTATATAGGTATACTCCTGACGTAGATACAGAAGAAGCCCAGATATTGGTGCCGTGTCAAGAAAGAGAAAGAGTACTAAAAGAACATCATGATGCTCCGTCCGCAGGCCATTACGGAATTGAGGGAACGTATGACAGAATTTCAAAGCGGTACTGCTGGACTGGTATGCGAAGATACATTACTGCATATATAAAGAACTGTCCTGAATGTTGTCGTTATAAACCTAGCAATCAAAAACCATCTGGACTGTTGCAAACCCCGATCTACAATCAACGATTTGAAACTCTTTCTATTGATCTATTTGGACCGTTGCCGAAAAGCAACGATAAAAGATTGGTGTTCATAGTGGAAGACTGTACAACCAAATGGGTGGAACTGTTCGCACTAACTTATGCCACAGCTAAAGAGTGTGCAATCACGTTAATCGAAGAAGTTTTTCTAAGATACGGACTACCAAGAAGTGTCGTCAGTGACAACGGTCCACAATTCATTAGTGTGGTAATGCAACAAGTTTGCTTCCTGTTGAAAATTAAACCGTCTTCAACCCCAGTTTACCACCCACAAGCTAACCTCGTGGAAAGAAAAAACAGAGATCTAAAGCCCCGATTGTCTATGCTAGTTGGTAACGATTCCACAACTTGGTGTGAAAAGTTGCCAGTTATCAGATTCGCCCTACATTCAGCAAAATGCAGTTCTACCGGTCAAACTGCAGCATACCTTATGTTCGGGCGTGAACCACGAACAATAGACGATGTTACCCATGATTTTAGAAGTGTAGTAGAGAATGATAATTTCGTCCCTGAAATCACGCCCTACTTAAAAAAATTTGCGAAGTTTAGTAAACAGGTCCGGGAAGCGTTTTCCCAAACCCTCAAGACTTCACGCACTTGGCGAAAACAGGAGCGCGCCAACGATTTGGCGAAAGAGAGGAGTTACGCGAGCTTGTAGTCGCTATAAGGTTGCAATGCTAGTAAGACCGCCTCAAGAATTTATGATGTAATAACAGGCGCGCTTTTCTGATGTGTTTAAAGAATGTAATTAGTTTAATATATTGGCAGAATATGAAAAGTATATAATATGATTGTATGTATAAAACATTTATTTATAGATAAAATTTAACTTATCGGCTCCGCAATTTTATCCTAGGCACTTTAAAATTGTTTATCGCATGTTCTTTTTGGCGCCATCTACTTTTTTTTAGCGTAATTATCAGAATAGGTTTATTGATCTATTGCATTTAATAAACATGTCTCCGATACATTTAAAGAATGTAATTTGTTAAATAATAAATGGTAGAGTAAGAAATGTATATAGTTATACAGTCTGTATTATGTACATTTGTGTTTTTATCTGTAAAGCCATTCATTTACAGATAAAAACACAACTTAAATGCTTAAAACTTTTCTATAAGCACTTCAAAAAATGCCTAACATTTTTAATTTGTGCTACCGACGTTTTTTTTTAAGTTTTTTTAACGGAATTGTCTTAGTAATAGTAGATTTCTTAATTTTCTGTTGTAAGTTTAATTTCTAGCTTCATATTGAAACATATAGTTATTTTTTCCTTATTATTCAAAACTGAGAACATGCAAAATAAGTCAATATTTCGTTATCAAGCGTAATGAATTCACCAAGAAATTTTTTTAACTAATCTTCAATAATAAACTATCATTTTTATATATTGAGAAATTTTACTGTGATGATTCCAATTTTTATCTATTTGATTGGAACTTTATTTCTCAGGGGCATGTGTTTTAGGAGATAAGGATGGTTAATATATTATTAATATATAATTTATATAATAATTATAATATATATATATCAGGGGCGTAGCCAGAAATGTTTCATGGGGGGGGGGGGGGTTACGACTACTACAACTCATATATTTGTATACGTGGGTGTGATAATGTAGTGAAGAATATACATTTTGTATGGCAAAAAATTCCTCATGGGGGGGGGGGGTTATGACCCCCATAACCCCCCCCGTGGCTACGCCCTTGATATATATATATATATATATATAAATCTATGACGTTTTGACTGTTGCCAGTCACGAAGAATAGATTTGATTTCCATAAAAATAGTTGCGGGTGACATAGCTCCACCGAGAATCCTTTACTTTTTATCACGTCATTTCCCGTAAAAAAAAGGTCACGATTCTTTTTAACAGCACTTACATCTGCTGAAATATGGAAGAATGCGAGAAAGAGTGCATAAATTGCCCAATGCTGAAAAAAGGGCAGCCGTTGTCATCGCTGGACTTAACTACCAGCAAGAGGGCAGACGATCGAAACATTCATCGCGTGCCACAGATCTAGAGACCCTTTTTTTGACGACAGCTGGCAGTGCCGCACAGCCAGCTGTCGTCAAAAAAGGGGTCTCTAGATCTGTGGCACGCGATGAATGTTTCGATCGTCTGCCCTCTTGCTGGTAGTTAAGTCGAGCGATGGCAACGGCTGCCCTTTTTTCAGCATTGGGAAATGGTTGCGCCTCAAAGGGTTAACCTCAAAAATGCTCGAATGTGCAGCGAACACTTCGAAAAAAGCCATTATATTGATGACTTACAAAACAGACTTTTAGGTCTGCCTATAAGAAAAATATTAAAAGATTCCTACAGTTAATTTACCTTCTTTTAAATTGGAAGAAAAAACAACTCCTAGATCAGAAAGGCAAAAAAAAGAGGAAAGTTTCGGAAGATGCTTTCAGTAGACTAAGAATAATTTAAGTCCTAAGAAATACGATCAGAAGATACAATAAATGATGATGATGAAGTAAACTTGAATGAAAGTTCAACGAAAGACAGTTGTAAAAACTGTGATGCACTGGAAGAAGAAATCAGCAGTTTAAAAATTGAGTTGGAGTGTGCAAGAAGGAAATTAACAATATTAAAAAATAAAAATCGTCGTTCATTTAAAATCATGGCACAGAAATTAAAAAGAACCCTTGTGTATAAAAAAAATAAAACATCTGCAATTGGAAAATTAAAAAGGAAAGTATGCATCCTGGATAAAGAGAACAGAAAATTAAAGAATCTAAACGAAAAATCTTTTTACTTTATTAAAATATTATAGAAAGTACTTATATAATTGTTTTGCACCTTAAAAAATTAGTTAATAAAGTAAAACAATAAAATTAACTATTTTACATTAAATCTTTTTAAAAATATCAGCTTTAAGCATTATTAGAATAATTAGTTTTTGTGTTTTTATCGGCGATCTTCAATTGGTCTTTCATTTCAAAAAAAAAAAAAAAAATTATCATCTTCAACACTTTTAATAAGACGGTGAAAAGTTTCTAGTCCTATTACAGCATTCGGAAAACTAAGAATTTCTGCAATCTCTTATTCAGTTTAGCTCATTTCTTAATTTTCTGTAACCTCATGAATTTCATGCACTATTAGCATTTCACTGGCCAATGCCATACTTTTTCAGTCCTAAAAATTTATTTTTCAAACAGTAATAAGAAAGGGAAAAAAATTAAAAACAAAAACGAAAGTCACATGTAAACACGCTCTGAATGTAAACTTAGAAGTGAAAAAAGACTTTTTAAGCAGGAAAGTGTTTGGAACGAAACTTTTTAAACGGGTTGTTTTCACATTGTAAGAATAGGAAAAAATAGGGAACCGCAAATAAGAACTTTTTAGGCGGGAATTTTTTAAATGGGTTTTACTGTATATTTTTTAACATTTAAACACACACACATATATATATAAAGATAGTTGGTGCATAATGTTATATTTTGAATGATTCTTTTCTTACTTTTTATAGAAAAAAATCCTATATTCATTACTTTATCTCAAAACAGAAAATCTGGTTTCTACTTGAATATATTTTTGAGAGCCTATGTATATTATATATTACTAATAGAAAGGGATTCACAGAAGCAATTGCTTTAATTTTTCCTAAAAATATATCACACTAAATCTTAAATGTCATAGATAACATTTTAAGTGAGAAAAATCTAATAAAAGTCATTGAGAAAACATTATCTCCACGACTTCTCCCTCGCACGCGGGAACCATACTACGTCATCAGTTATCCCCCCCTGTCTTCACTTCTCGCAGGCGATTGACCCAGCCCTTGTGATTCTATAGCCCTGATGAGAGGGTGGCTTTCGCAATGCAAGTCTCTCTTCCGCCAAATCGTTGGCTCCCTCCTGTTTTCGCCAAGTGTGTGAAGTCTTGAGGGTTTGGGAAAACGCGTCCGGGAAAGCATGGAGACCCATCAAGACCAACACAAACAACAGGCGGATAAAAAACGCAGGAAGGCACCCCCTTAAAAATAGGTCATAAAGTATGGGTGAAAGTTCACCCTCATAGTGAGTCCAAAAAGAATAGAACATCAAAGTTCATGCCAAGGCGTGATGGCCCGTACACCATTTCATCACAGAGATCACCAGTCTCTTATACATTAACTGCTAATGATGATTCTACTCCCATAGGTCCTTACCATGTTTCATGTTTGACCCCCCTATGTAGGACAGGAGGCCACTCCCGTGTTTCCCCTGCGAGGAAGAGGCCGCCCCAAAAGGAAAGTTCCAGCCCTGCAGAACCGACCAAATAAACAACGGTCTGCCCCAACAAGGAAACAGCCACCAAGAAAGGCAAGATGTATGCCGAGGACGACTTGTACAGCTTGAGGGGAAGACTGTCACAAACCACCAAACTTAAAACTTCTTTTTTCCCTTCATTCATTCTTTTCTTTTGTCACGTTGGCAACACTTGTTGCAGAGAGATGGGTTTGTTGATGTTCGAAGAGAGTGTTAATTGTAACGCGCGCGACTATCTAATAAATATTTGTTTTGTGATGTTTATATTATGTGTAATTATTTAGTAGCCCCGAGATTATGTTTTAGAAAGGATAGTGTGCGTTGTTATACCATTACATTATAAACACTCTTTAATTTCGCATAGGGTAAACACATTTTTTCCGAATTCTTACCTTAAACATCCCCCGTCCCCCCAACCTCATCTAACGGATTATTGGACCTTTCACTGCTGTAGCGGATAACTCGGAACTCGAATGCAGAAGAATCTATCAATAAAACTTTCTTTTAATAGATGAGAAAAAAAGAAATGAAATTGAACTGTCCAGTTATCATATAACTCTTGGTTTTATATATTATCTAATTTATAATTATATGTCAACATATTCGACATAAATTTTCATTCACGCTTTATATGAAACTCCTCAAATAGAAGATTCAGTTTCGGGTTCTATTAATTCAAAGTAAAAAATTTCCCATTAAATTTATACATTAAAAAAGTTTTTATCTTTATATATTTTTGTACTTCAAAATTAATTTATATATCTGTCAATATATATATTTTTTACGACATTCCTTCATTTTGGTTCCTTACGAATATTTGTAGAAGTGTAAAGAACCCGCATTTGGCCATAAAATGCAGCTGTCGATATATCGTGCATCTTTCCCCACGAAGGGCACCGCAACCATTGGCCGAGATCCCATGTTGCATAATCCCAGAAGAACATCATCGACAACAACAACAACAGCGTGAAGCTTTCGATTCTTCCAATACAACTGATGACTTAATATTTAAGAAAAACTTCAAATGCAATTTTCCTGTCATTTAATCCAGCTGCCCATCTAAAGATGTGGTGTTTTAGTGAATTCTCTCCAGATGTAACGTTAATACTCGTTGCATTTCCATTAAATGACCTTTTACCACCAGAAAGAAGGTGCCTCCACTGTAGGCTCTGCATAAGAGCAAAACTTCCACAGTTACTCGAAGAAGACAGCCCTCCACACTGAAAAGGAGAGTGCGCGAACTCGGAAATTCCTTTCGGGACGAAACCCCGTATACTAAAAGTAATCCGTTAGTATAATCAACCACTAACATTATTACACCCATTGGGGAGTCGGTTCGGAGAAAAATAAGTCTTTTTGATTACTACTTATATTATATATTCCTATTTTTATGAGCGTCTGAGCTTATGAAGTTTGTAGAGTGCTTATCTTCAACCTCGTCGTGTTGGGCAAGAATATTGAGACCAGTTTCCATTTTTCTAAATTCTTTCTTTGAATTATTTTCACAAGTAAATAAATATATTGTTCACAACCATCAATTGTTTATTTTATTATTTTAAGACTTATTAAATATTAAATGCTTTTTAATTATAACTCTTCTAGTTTTTAAAATAGAAATTTACTAACAATGCTGAAAAAATACTTCTACATTTTAAAATCTAATTACAGTTTAAAATATTCTTTAAAGCATTCTTTCGGGTTCTACCACACCAGTTCCGTTCAGCTAGTATTGATTTTATTGTTAGAGATGAGTTGTTCTTTTGAAAACGAGGAATTCTCTGAAGGAATTTTAAATTCACTCAGTTCTACCTCTTTGATTTTTATTACCATTTATCGACGGAATGAGAAGATATCCTTGGTATGTTTCTAAACCATCTGAAAGAGAAATCTTCTTGAATGTGAATGATATTTATTTTCCAACTGAGCTTTTTAAATGAAAATTGTTCTTGCAATATTACCACTTTTATTAATTGTTCTAGATGTCTAAAAATTAGTCATTAAAATAATGTTTATGTTATAATTAAGTTTCTCGTTTTCAATCAGAAATGAATAAATGTAAACTAGTAATAACAAGGCACGTTGATGTGGAGGAGGCGTGCTCTACTAACTGGTTTACTTCAGCACAGGTTATCAGAAGTATGGATTTTTAAAGCCCTTTTCTCCGAATGGACCCCACATTAGACGCTATTAAGTTAGGACGTGAATATCCCAAGGGAGTGAACTTAGGAAGTCCTCTGACCAAGACAACCCCCATCCTTAGACGATCATTTAAATGAAGCAGTGCCTTAACCTGAAAAAGCAAATCTATCGGAGTACTATTATTATACGAAGTTTCGTACCGACATAAATTTCCGAGATCGCGCACAGGCTTTGTGACTATTAGCGTTCAATTCGAAAAGTAGATGTTATGCCGGGATGGCCGAGTGGTCAAAGGCGCCGGACGGGTATCGCCTCCTGCAATCCAGCGGCACCACAAAAATCCCCAGTTTAAATCTAGTCTTTGAATTCCTCTTCTAGTCTCTTCAACGCGCAAAATTCATAACGCACAAACTAACGCACAACAAGAAAACAGATCTTTAATTAAAAAAACATTTATTAGAAAGCAAAATACAGTAGTGGTGTCTGCTACGCAGAGGTACTGCAATCCGGCTCGTGCTGTAGACGATCGCGGGTTCGAATCCCGCTCTCGGTTAATTCATTTTTTCTTTTTACAGTAAGTAATTAACATATTATGTAATTAATCTACAATCAAGCCTGATTAAAAATTCATTTTCACGTAAAATATTACTCTATACAAATGCAATATGCTTGAAAATTAAAAGGAAACAACAACTTTCAAGCATTCTTTGTTTATTTTACAGCTTTCATTGTTTTTAAGCCTCCAGATAACTACGTGAAGCACATCTTCTAGGGTTTGATTTTGTAAAAGAGAGTCGTTTTACTTTTCAAAAGAAATTTTAAAAACAAAATCTCTCTGAAAGTTAGTTTTTTTCATATGCGACACATCATTTTCTTAAAATCATATTGTAATTAACTTAATATTTAACCCAAGAGAACATTTGCTGTATTTATATCTAAAATAATTGAACTGGTCTAAAAAACATCAGATTTAACTAAAGTACAACAATTTTTCTGCAGAGAACAAAACAGACACACTAAATTACATTTAATATTTTACAGAATGTACATGCAGCCATATTCGTAAAATAGCATTGTTTTATTTAAAAAATTAAAATTTATAAATCACGCTTAAATAATGAATCTACCATTACATTATAAACACTCTTTAATTTCGCATAGGGTAAACACATTTTTTCCGAATTCTTACCTTAAACATCCCCCGTCCCCCCAACCTCATCTAACGGATTATTGGACCTTTCACTGCTGTAGCGGATAACTCGAAACTCGAATGCAGAAGAATCTACCAATGAAACTTTCTTTTAATAGATGAGAAAAAAAGAAATGAAATTGAACTGTCCAGTATCATATAACTCTTGGTTTTATATACTATCTAATTTATAATTATATGTCAACATATTCGACATAAATTTTCATTCACGCTTTATATGAAACTCCTCAAATAGAAGATTCAATTTCGGGTTCTATTAATTCAAAGTAAAAAATTTCCAATTAAATTTATACATTAAAAAAGTTTTTATCTTTATATATTTTTGTACTTCAAAATTAATTTATATATCTGTCAATATATATATTTTTTACGACATTCCTTCATTTTGGTTCCTTACGAATATTTGTAGAAGTGTAAAGAAACCGCATTTGGCCATAAAGTGCAGCTGTCGATATATCGTGCATCTTTCCCCACGAAGGGCACCGCTACCATTGGCCTAGATCCCATGTTGCATAATCCCAGAAGAACATCATCGACAACAACAACAACAGCGTGAAGCTTTCGATTCTTCCAATACAACTGATGACTTAATATTTAAGAAAAACTTCAAATGCAATTTTCCTGTCAGTTAATCCAGCTGCCCATCTAAAGATGTGGTGTTTTATTGAATTCTCTCCAGATGTAACGTTAACTAGTTGCATTTCCATTAAATGACCTTTTACCACCAGAAAGAAGGTGCCTCCACTGTAGGCTCTGCATAAGAGCAAAACTTCCACAGTTACTCGAAGAAGACAGCCCTCCACACTGAAAAGGGGAGTGCGCGAACTCGGAAATTCCTTTCGGGACGAAACCCCGTATACTAAAAGTAATCCGTTAGTATAATCAACCACTAACATTATTACACCCATTGGGGAGTCGGTTCGGAGAAAAATAAGTCTTTTTGATTACTACTTATATTATATATTCGTATTTTTATGAGCGTCTGAGCTTATGAAGTTTGTAGAGTGCTTATCTTCAACCTCGTCGTGTTGGGCAAGAATATTGAGACCAGTTTCCATTTTTCTAAATTCTTTCTTTGAATTATTTTCACAAGTAAATAAATATATTGTTCACAACCATCAATTGTTTATTTTATTATTTTAAGACTTATTAAATATTAAATGCTTTTTAATTATAACTCTTCTAGTTTTTAAAATAGAAATTTACTAACAATGCTGAAAAAATACTTCTACATTTTAAAATCTAATTACAGTTTAAAATATTCTTTAAAGCATTCTTTCGGGTTCTACCACACCAGTTCCGTTCAGCTAGTATTGATTTTATTGTTAGAGATGAGTTGTTCTTTTGATAACGAGGAATTCTCCGAAGGAATTTTAAATTCACTCAGTTCTACCTCTTTGATTTTTATTACCATTTATCGACGGAATGATAAGATATCCTTGGTATGTTTCTAAACCATCTGAAAGAGAAATCTTCTTGAATGTGAATGATATTTATTTTCCAACTGAGCTTTTTAAATGAAAATTGTTCTTTCAATATTACCTATTTTATTAATTGTTCTAGATGTCTAAAAATTAGTCATTAAAATAATGTTTATGTTATAATTAAGTTTCTCGTTTTTAATCAGAAATGAATAAATGTAAACTAGTAATAACAAGGCACGTTGATGTGGAGGAGGCGTGCTCTACTAACTGGTTTACTTCAGCACAGGTTATCAGAAGTATGGATTTTTAAAGCCCTTTTCTCCGAATGGACCCCACATTAGACGCTATTAAGTTAGGACGTGAATATCCCAAGGGAGTGAACTTAGGAAGTCCTCTGACCAAGACAACCCCCATCCTTAGACGATCATTTAAATGAAGCAGTGCCTTAACCTGAAAAAGCAAATCTATCGGAGTACTATTATTATACGAAGTTTCGTACCGACATAAATTTCCGAGATCGCGCACAGGCTTTGTGGCTATTAGAGTTCAATTCGAAAAGTTGTTGTTATGCCGGGATGGCCGAGTGGTCAAAGGCGCCGGACGGGTATCGCCTCCTGCAATCCAGCGGCACCACAAAAATCCCCAGTTTAAATCTAGTCCTTGAATTCCTCTTCTAGTCTCTTCAACGCACAAAATTCATAACGCACAAACTAACGCACAACAAGAAAACAGATCTTTAATTAAAACATTCATTAGAAAGCAAAATACAGTAGTGGTGTCTGCTACGCAGAGGTACTGCAATCCGGCTCGTGCTATAGACGATCGCGGGTTCGAATCCCGCTCTCGGATAATTCATTTTTTCTTTTTACAGTAAGTAATTAACATATTATGTAATTAATCTACAATCAAGCCTGATTAAAAATTCATTTTCACGTAAAATATTACTCTATACAAATGCAATATGCTTGAAAATTAAAAGGAAACAACAACTTTCAAGCATTCTTTGTTTATTTTACAGCTTTCATTGTTTTTAAGCCTCCAGATAACTACGTGAAGCACATCTTCTAGGGTTTTATTTTGTAAAAGAGAGTCGTTTTATTTTTCAAAAGAAATTTTAAAAACAAAATCTCTCTGAAAGTTAGTTTTTTTTATATGCGACACATCATTTTCTTAAAATCATATTGTAATTAACTTAATATTTAACCCAAGAGAACATTTGCTGTATTTATATCTAAAATAATTGAACTGGTCTAAAAAACATCAGATTTAACTAAAGTACAACAATTTTTCTGCAGAGAACAAAACAGACACACTAAATTACATTTAATATTTTACAGAATGGACATGCAGCCATATTCGTAAAATAGCATTGTTTTATTTAAAAAATTAAAATTTATAAATCACGCTTAAATAATGAATCTACCATTACATTATAAACACTCTTTAATTTCGCATAGGGTAAACACATTTTTTCCGAATTCTTACCTTAAACATCCCCCGTCCCCCCAACCTCATCTAACGGATTATTGGACCTTTCACTGCTGTAGCGGATAACTCGAAACTCGAATGCAGAAGAATCTATCAATGAAACTTTCTTTTAATAGATGAGAAAAAAAGAAATGAAATTGAACTGTCCAGTATCATATAACTCTTGGTTTTATATACTATCTAATTTATAATTATATGTCAACATATTCGACATAAATTTTCATTCACGCTTTATATGAAACTCCTCAAATAGAAGATTCAATTTCGGGTTCTATTAATTCAAAGTAAAAAATTTCCAATTAAATTTATACATTAAAAAAGTTTTTATCTTTATATATTTTTGTACTTCAAAATTAATTTATATATCTGTCAATATATATATTTTTTACGACATTCCTTCATTTTGGTTCCTTACGAATATTTGTAGAAGTGTAAAGAAACCGCATTTGGCCATAAAGTGCAGCTGTCGATATATCGTGCATCTTTCCCCACGAAGGGCACCGCAACCATTGGCCTAGATCCCATGTTGCATAATCCCAGAAGAACATCATCGACAACAACAACAACAGCGTGAAGCTTTCGATTCTTCCAATACAACTGATGACTTAATATTTAAGAAAAACTTCAAATGCAATTTTCCTGTCAGTTAATCCAGCTGCCCATCTAAAGATGTGGTGTTTTAGTGAATTCTCTCCAGATGTAACGTTAAACTCGTTGCATTTCCTTTAAATGACCTTTTACCACCCGAAAGAAGGTGCCTCCACTGTAGGCTCCGCATAAGAGCAAAACTTCCACAGTTACTCGAAGAAGACAGCCCTCCACACTGAAAAGGGGAGTGCGCGAACTCGGAAATTCCTTTCGGGACGAAACCCCGTATACTAAAAGTAATCCGTTAGTATAATCAACCACTAACATTATTACACCCATTGGGGAGTCGGTTCGGAGAAAAATAAGTCTTTTTGATTACTACTTATATTATATATTCGTATTTTTATGAGCGTCTGAGCTTATGAAGTTTGTAGAGTGCTTATCTTCAACCTCGTCGTGTTGGGCAAGAATATTGAGACCAGTTTCCATTTTTCTAAATTCTTTCTTTGAATTATTTTCACAAGTAAATAAATATATTGTTCACAACCATCAATTGTTTATTTTATTATTTTAAGACTTATTAAATATTAAATGCTTTTTAATTATAACTCTTCTAGTTTTTAAAATAGAAATTTACTAACAATGCTGAAAAAATACTTCTACATTTTAAAATCTAATTACAGTTTAAAATATTCTTTAAAGCATTCTTTCGGGTTCTACCACACCAGTTCCGTTCAGCTAGTATTGATTTTATTGTTAGAGATGAGTTGTTCTTTTGATAACGAGGAATTCTCCGAAGGAATTTTAAATTCACTCAGTTCTACCTCTTTGATTTTTATTACCATTTATCGACGGAATGATAAGATATCCTTGGTATGTTTCTAAACCATCTGAAAGAGAAATCTTCTTGAATGTGAATGATATTTATTTTCCAACTGAGCTTTTTAAATGAAAATTGTTCTTGCAATATTACCTATTTTATTAATTGTTCTAGATGTCTAAAAATTAGTCATTAAAATAATGTTTATGTTATAATTAAGTTTCTCGTTTTTAATCAGAAATGAATAAATGTAAACTAGTAATAACAAGGCACGTTGATGTGGAGGAGGCGTGCTCTACTAACTGGTTTACTTCAGCACAGGTTATCAGAAGTATGGATTTTTAAAGCCCTTTTCTCCGAATGGACCCCACATTAGACGCTATTAAGTTAGGACGTGAATATCCCAAGGGAGTGAACTTAGGAAGTCCTCTGACCAAGACAACCCCCATCCTTAGACGATCATTTAAATGAAGCAGTGCCTTAACCTGAAAAAGCAAATCTATCGGAGTACTATTATTATACGAAGTTTCGTACCGACATAAATTTCCGAGATCGCGCACAGGCTTTGTGACTATTAGAGTTCAATTCGAAAAGTAGTTGTTATGCCGGGATGGCCGAGTGGTCAAAGGCGCCGGACGGGTATCGCCTCCTGCAATCCAGCGGCACCACAAAAATCCCCAGTTTAAATCTAGTCCTTGAATTCCTCTTCTAGTCTCTTCAACGCACAAAATTCATAACGCACAACAAGAAAACAGATCTTTAATTAAAACATTCATTAGAAAGCAAAATACAGTAGTGGTGTCTGCTACGCAGAGGTACTGCAATCCGGCTCGTGCTATAGACGATCGCGGGTTCGAATCCCGCTCTCGGATAATTCATTTTTTCTTTTTACAGTAAGTAATTAACATATTATGTAATTAATCTACAATCAAGCCTGATTAAAAATTCATTTTCACGTAAAGTATTACTCTATACAAATGCAATATGCTTGAAAATTAAAAGGAAACAACAACTTTCACGCATTCTTTGTTTATTTTACAGCTTTCATTGTTTTTAAGCCTCCAGATAACTACGTGAAGCACATCTTCTAGGGTTTTATTTTGTAAAAGAGAGTCGTTTTTTTTTTCAAAAGAAATTTTAAAAACAAAATCTCTCTGAAAGTTAGTTTTTTTTATATGCGACACATCATTTTCTTAAAATCATATTGTAATTAACTTAATATTTAACCCAAGAGAACATTTGCTGTATTTATATCTAAAATAATTGAACTGGTCTAAAAAACATCAGATTTAACTAAAGTACAACAATTTTTCTGCAGAGAACAAAACAGACACACTAAATTACATTTAATATTTTACAGAATGGACATGCAGCCATATTCGTAAAATAGCATTGTTTTATTTAAAAAATTAAAATTTATAAATCACGCTTAAATAATGAATCTACCATTACATTATAAACACTCTTTAATTTCGCATAGGGTAAACACATTTTTTCCGAATTCTTACCTTAAACATCCCCCGTCCCCCCAACCTCATCTAACGGATTATTGGACCTTTCACTGCTGTAGCGGATAACTCGAAACTCGAATGCAGAAGAATCTATCAATGAAACTTTCTTTTAATAGATGAGAAAAAAAGAAATGAAATTGAACTGTCCAGTATCATATAACTCTTGGTTTTATATACTATCTAATTTATAATTATATGTCAACATATTCGACATAAATTTTCATTCACGCTTTATATGAAACTCCTCAAATAGAAGATTCAATTTCGGGTTCTATTAATTCAAAGTAAAAAATTTCCAATTAAATTTATACATTAAAAAAGTTTTTATCTTTATATATTTTTGTACTTCAAAATTAATTTATATATCTGTCAATATATATATTTTTTACGACATTCCTTCATTTTGGTTCCTTACGAATATTTGTAGAAGTGTAAAGAAACCGCATTTGGCCATAAAGTGCAGCTGTCGATATATCGTGCATCTTTCCCCACGAAGGGCACCGCAACCATTGGCCTAGATCCCATGTTGCATAATCCCAGAAGAACATCATCGACAACAACAACAACAGCGTGAAGCTTTCGATTCTTCCAATACAACTGATGACTTAATATTTAAGAAAAACTTCAAATGCAATTTTCCTGTCATTTAATCCAGCTGCCCATCTAAAGATGTGGTGTTTTAGTGAATTCTCTCCAGATGTAACGTTAACTCGTTGCATTTCCATTAAATGACCTTTTACCACCAGAAAGAAGGTGCCTCCACTGTAGGCTCTGCATAAGAGCAAAACTTCCACAGTTACTCGAAGAAGACAGCCCTCCACACTGAAAAGGGGAGTGCGCGAACTCGGAAATTCCTTTCGGGACGAAACCCCGTATACTAAAAGTAATCCGTTAGTATAATCAACCACTAACATTATTACACCCATTGGGGAGTCGGTTCGGAGAAAAATAAGTCTTTTTGATTACTACTTATATTATATATTCGTATTTTTATGAGCGTCTGAGCTTATGAAGTTTGTAGAGTGCTTATCTTCAACCTCGTCGTGTTGGGCAAGAATATTGAGACCAGTTTCCATTTTTCTAAATTCTTTCTTTGAATTATTTTCACAAGTAAATAAATATATTGTTCACAACCATCAATTGTTTATTTTATTATTTTAAGACTTATTAAATATTAAATGCTTTTTAATTATAACTCTTCTAGTTTTTAAAATAGAAATTTACTAACAATGCTGAAAAAATACTTCTACATTTTAAAATCTAATTACAGTTTAAAATATTCTTTAAAGCATTCTTTCGGGTTCTACCACACCAGTTTCGTTCAGCTAGTATTGATTTTATTGTTAGAGATGGGTTGTTCTTTTGATAACGAGAAATTCTCCGAAGGAATTTTAAATTCACTCAGTTCTACCTCTTTGATTTTTATTACCATTTATCGACGGAATGATAAGATATCCTTGATATGTTTCTAAACCATCTGAAAGAGAAATCTTCTTGAATGTGAATGATATTTATTTTCAAACTGAGCTTTTTAAATGAAAATTGTTCTTTCAATATTACCTATTTTATTAATTGTTCTAGATGTCTAAAAATTAGTCATTAAAATAATGTTTATGTTATAATTAAGTTTCTCGTTTTTAATCAGAAATGAATAAATGTAAACTAGTAATAACAAGGCACGTTGATGTGGAGGAGGCGTGCTCTACTAACTGGTTTACTTCAGCACAGGTTATCAGAAGTATGGATTTTTAAAGCCCTTTTCTCCGAATGGACCCCACATTAGACGCTATTAAGTTAGGACGTGAATATCCCAAGGGAGTGAACTTAGGAGGTCCTCTGACCAAGACAACCCCCATCCTTAGACGATCATTTAAATGAAGCAGTGCCTTAACCTGAAAAAGCAAATCTATCGGAGTACTATTATTATATGAAGTTTCGTACCGACATAAATTTCCGAGATCGCGCACAGGCTTTGTGACTATTAGAGTTCAATTCGAAAAGTAGTTGTTATGCCGGGATGGCCGAGTGGTCAAAGGCGCCGGACGGGTATCGCCTCCTGCAATCCAGCGGCACCACAAAAATCCCCAGTTTAAATCTAGTCCTTGAATTCCTCTTCTAGTCTCTTCAACGCACAAAATTCATAACGCACAACAAGAAAACAGATCTTTAATTAAAACATTCATTAGAAAGCAAAATACAGTAGTGGTGTCTGCTACGCAGAGGTACTGCAATCCGGCTCGTGCTGTAGACGATCGCGGGTTCGAATCCCGCTCTCGGATAATTCATTTTTTCTTTTTACAGTAAGTAATTAACATATTATGTAATTAATCTACAATCAAGCCTGATTAAAAATTCATT
>JAWZYV010013316.1:0-122570 GCA_038373885.1 Cheiracanthium punctorium
ATCATAGTACGGTTGAAAAAAAAGAGAATAAAAAATTAATTTTAAAACAACACATTCTTCCCTTTCTCTTTTTTTCGCAGTGAAACTTATTTAAAGAATCCAGTCAAAAACACCTTTTTATGTTTTCCTTTCAAAAGCCACTTCTGCGACAAAACAATGGCTAAGTATTTCCAGTTTTTAATGATGGGAGGGGAAAAAAGATTCTGCTGTGCATTTGCGGTTTTCCCGAAAATTCTTTCATTTAATGTAACTTTTTATAACGGCGGTAAAAAATAAAAAAATAATAAAAAAAAAAAAAAAACAGAATAGAGGAAACGTGTTAAAGGCACAATTAACCCCACATGTAATCCGCTTTTGTCTTTTCCTAGTATTTATCTCTTTTCTTATCCTTTTATGTGAAAGGAAAAAAAGGGGGGAAATCTGGTTTTTAGTTTGTTTGTTTTTTTCTTCGGTTGCACGCATATATATTCAGTTTGTGAGATGGTTTCCTTTATTTTTCCCTTTATTTAATAAAGGATTATTTCTGTTGAATTATTTTACTGCAGTTTATCTCGTGTTATGCATCTTTAAAAAAACCATAATAAATTATTGCCGTTCAGTTTTCCTATACTACAGTATAAGCGTAGCGTGACAGGTTTTTTTTTTTTTTTTAAAGCACTAAGAGTGCTATATTGTTCACGCTGGTATTTTCTTTCGGCATAACATGTGTGTTTACATTAAAAGCATGTAATTTGTAGGGATGATATACTTTTAATATACAGCAAGCACTTAGGAGCATAAAACATAAAAGTGTTCCAGATTTTTTTTTGTTTGTTGTGTGTGTGTGTGTGTGTGTGTGTGTGTGTGTGTGTGTGTGTGTGTGTGCGCGCGTGCGCGCGTGTGTGCACGTGTGTGTGAGGGGTAAAGGATATCTAATTCAAGAGTAGAAAATGGAAATTTCTCTACATTTTTTAAACAAATGCTGTAAATCAAAAAATTTTAATAAAAAATGCCCCTATACCCTCTTGATACTAAGCTTACAGATGCTAGGAAAACACACTATTTGCAGCCTCGTACACAGGGAAGCTGAGCCCGTTTTGCCAATTTTTATGTTAAAATTTCTTTCATTTATTAAAAAAAAAAAAAAGAACAAATCGCTATATCCTTCAAGTTCTTGCTGCTTAATAAAGATCAGAACCGAAATCGAAACTTGCGCCATTTCAGCATAACTTGACCACCTACCTAGGATGAGGGGTGCCTCCTACCAAGGCACCCCTCATCCTAGGCAGATACCCCGCGTGCAGGTTTGCCTTAACACACACACACGTTGACATTCAATCTGGATGAGAGGGATGAATTACTCAAGATAAGGATTTGAAAATATTACAAAAGCACGTTTTTGTAAGTTTAAAAAATAACAGCATGAGAACTTGAGATAAAAATACATCTGTATAAAATTCTTTTTTAACCCTTAAATGACTCGAGTTTCAAATTTGACCCCGGACTTTCACTGCCGTGCCGGATTAGCGTACAAGCCAAATTTCTTATGTCAGTTTCACATAGAAAATATAATTTTTTAGAATAAATGATTGATGTCGTGAATGATAAAAATTTCACATATTTCTTTCAAACGGCGTGCTTTTGGGAAAATAATTTAGTTATTCACAAAATGGAAATGGATGTAGGCAATTTAGCTTAAACTCGTGGATAGGCAGCGAACTTCAGTGGCGGCTCGTGGGATACAGCAAGTACAGCCGGGCTGCACTTGAAATTAATAGCACATACTTTAAAATAATTTATTCTACTAATTTTCCTAAATTCAGATTAGAATTATGGAATTCCTACGGTAAATTAAAAAAAAATCTCCAAAAAAAAAAAGAAACCAAACAAAAAAATCGTTTTGTGCCGGATCGCTCCTTCAGAAAAAAAGCACTCTTAAATCTTCCCGCAATTCAATTGGGAAAATCTCTAGTTCAGCCCAGAGCGCTGATAAAAAAATTGGCAGCACCGTTGCCATGACAACGATTACGTAAGCAGTCCCTTCGGCATAGGCTATAATGGGGATATGCAGCTAAGACTCAGCTCATCAAAGATTTTCAAAAGTCCGCAGCACTTGAAAGAGCGCGGTGAACTCGATCCACTGATTGGCTCGAGAAGTGAGGGAGGGAGTAAGGAGAATATATGTTCGGCAAACTCTCGACTTTATATTGCTGAATTTATCAAGAAGGTAAGCCTGAATAGACGCTTATGAATGGACAATTACTCATCAAAGCAGTATTGTTTTTAAGTAAGCAAGAACTAGAATTTAGAGGACATGGCGAGCGAGAAAATTCTTTAAATATGGGAAATTTTTAAGAGCTTTTAAAATTATTAATATCTGAATTAAAACAACGCCTTTTTATGAGGGCATCACTGACTGATTCGCAAGTTTAAAAGAAAGGAGGATTGATTTGACTTATAAAAAATAAGTAAGTTTTCTTTATTTTTTTCTTTTCTTCTCAAGTTATCGTTACAAAAGAAAATTCTAAGGAAACTTCGAATCCGACACGGATGAATGCAATTTTGAGGATAAGAGCGGCTGCTTGAAATTTATGTCCATTTTATGGAAGTAAAATAGGATCTCTTACATTTTTTATGTAATTTCTTTTTTTTTTCTCCTCGGTGAGGGCTTAATCCGCCAGCTTTCGAATTTAGTAACAAAGATTTTCCATTCCTGTCCGGAGGAAGGGGGGGGGGGGCTCATATGCTTCCGGCTGCACTAACAGTTTTGACCATGGGCCGCCACTGGCGAACTTGCTTAAAATTCACGCTTTTAAGGGTTAAATACAAGTTGTTCAACAACAATCGAGTGATAATAATAATTATTTATCACTATTATTATTATTATTAAATTAATAAATAAGAAGGCAACTGAATTAGATTTTAAACGGGACAGACAAGAGACAAAATGTTTTTCCCTAATAAGGAATTATTTCTCCTCTATTGGGATTTCTCTTTTAAAATAATAGTATTGGATGGAAAAGAGGCAAATTCTCTGACATTTGAAAAACTATTAAACTTAAACGATTGTATGCTTTTGCACGGGATGTGAGTAACTGTAAGTTTGCTTCCCACCACAGATAGTATCGAATAAAAGTAACAACATTTACAGGCGGACAGAGGGAAAAGCAAATCGCTCATTGAGCCTGTAGTACTAACTATTATCTTTATTATTTCTTTTTCCCTTCCAAGTTTTATCCGCTATCAGACTGATGACTAGAAGAATCACTAAGGCTGTTTATTTGAATCTACAGCTTTCCTGGAGTGCTAAGCAGTGATTTGGTCATTATGATACATTTTTCTATTCAGTGAAAGTCTTATGTGTGCAAGAGAACTAGGAAATATAATGCGAACAAATTTTATTTTATTTAATTTATGTATGTATTATGTATGTATTATTTATGAATATATTATGTATGATAAGTGTGAGTAATGTGTGAGGAGGGTAAACAAAATAATATAATGAGAAAATAAAAATAAATTTGACTATTTCAACTGGTGCATTTTTTAAAAAATGAAATGATTTCAATAATGCATTTTTGGACTAAGCTTTAGGGGGGAGGAGGGGATGTTACTATTTCGCCTACTAAAATTAAGAAAAAGTATGCTATTTTGGTTACTTTTTCATGTTGGTAAGTATACTAATCCTACTATTTTCCCCTCCTAACAGTGCTGGACACCTTGCGTGATCTTTTGCATAAATTCAGCCCAATAGAGTAAGTAAGTTAGATATCGTAAATAAGATTGACGTCATTTTGATATCACGGGTTTAAAAATGCAATGGAAATCCAATTATAACTGCAGGCTGTGACGGAAAAGTTATGCCACAGGTGAAATAATTCCGCAAATTCTCATTTTGAATTAGCCGTAAATTTTCGGTGCGAAAAAAGCCTCAATAATAATAAAATCGCTAAAAATCTGGTTTTGCAGGTAAAATTAATTTAAAATATTGTAAAATAACGCCTATAAATAAAACATATGCTATACTGTGTTATATTTTTTATTTGTGTATGTATGTACGTGCAAGGAGGTGGGGTGGGAGCTTAAATTTTTCGTTCTTCAGTTTCGATATTTTACAAAAAAGAAACGTTGTTTTCAATCTCCATTTGCTTAGTGTTATAGATAAAACTTGTGCTTTAGTTGACTGCCAGATTTATTAAATTTCATTCTTCTTCCCGGACCCTTCAATCGCAACAATCTTAGATAGTAATTCTACGCATTTAAGGCAGTATCCTTAAAACGCAAAACCTTTTGCTTTTAGCTTGATGAAACCGACAACACGTCAGCATCGGTATTCGAAAAAGAAAATCTCTCTGAGGGACACGTTCCCCCACTTTCAAATAAATTAACTCTCTGAAAATTCGGGGTCCCTCTCCCCCCCTCCCCTAACCGCTTTTCTCGTCATAGTTAGTTCTCTTTCTCGACACATTCTCGCCGTGCTCGTTATATCCTGTCACTACAGCGTAGAGAGTCAAGTCATCCGAAAAAAGAAATAAATAAATAGAAAAAGGGAAGAGACAGAGAGAGACTGAAAAGCCATGAGCTTTAATTGGGTGCCCATTGCTGTAATGGCCGAAGTGAAAAAGAAGAGATGTGGCCGCACATTTGACAGCTCATTATGGTCTTTGCGGAAAAGACTACTGCTCTTGAACCATTTTCTTCCTCTTGGTTGGATGCGGGCGCGCGATTTTAATGAGATCGTTATGCTGGGAGTTTTCACCAGTGAAATCTCCCAGTTTGTAATGCGGATAATTTTTAAAGTTATCCGCATCCCCCGAAGACGGCTGGGAGTTTAGAGGCTGCTGATATGTCCGCGTCTTGGGAGAACAACATCGTGTTCTGTTGTCAAGAAAATGTCGTCATCTCTTTGTTATAGCATGTATGTTGACCTTGCGGTGGAATTTCGCTTTAAATTAATGTTAGCATTTACTTTGGGCTCGATGTATGCGCATTATTACTCCGTTAATTTATTCCTAATGACAAATGCAATGAAATAAAAACTATTAGCTATCAAAATGTCATGACGTTGGACCAGTGTAACCGAAAGGTTGATGGAAACTAACCACTAGCGTATGGCGTGCGAAAAGGGGGGGGGGGTTCCTTTTCCTACTAAATTTTTTAAAAAATAAAGTCCATACATTTTTCACATACAGATTATGCCTCTTAACATAACGATTATGTCTATAAATAACCCCCACCTTGAAGGAAGTCTGCATACGCTACTGAGCGCAACGCTGGGCTCCAGTGTAGTATTAGAGACAAAACTGGCCCAAGAAGGTGTGTTCTTACGTTGCGTCTTTTCAATTATAAGAAGGACAAACACGTTAGACATAGGCTAAAGATTCAGAATGATCAATGGATAAAAAAGAAAGTCCTATCATTGATAAAATGCTTCTCCGGACTTATGGTCATTTCTTCAAAACTTTTCTGGATCCACCGCTGCATTGCGAATACCTTCGCTTCTGCCAAGCACTTATCTGGCAGTGGCTTAAAGTTCACGTTTTTTTTAAGTTTTTAATATAAAGGTTACGTATAGCATCTCCCATCCCCATAGAAGAAGTCTGTGTAAGCTATTGTCATCTGGTAAAAGAAATATCACTCAATCCACGACTTTAAAGTTTGATAAATTGCTGGGGGAAAAAAGAAAGAAAAAGACAAAAGTTGTCTCAAGGAAAGCTTTCAAATTTATCTAGATAGTCAATTTTCTCCATATTTGTTTACTAATTTCGGGGTGGCTGCAGCCCCATCAACCACCCCCCAGGGCCGGCCCGAGGGACGTGCGGGGGCCCCAGGCGAAGCGCAAGAGTGGGAATTCTTTTCTATCATGTCTTATGTAAGTTATTATTAGCACTGCTAGTACATATTAGTTTTATTTCTCGGCAACCATCTACCAAGCTCGGTCTAATGTGATAGCGAAAAAAAAAAAAAAAAAAAAAAAAAAAAAAAAAAAAAATGGCCCAGGAGGGGGAGCCTCTTTAAGTGCTGGGCCTTAGACGATCGCCTACATCCGCACCCCCCTTGGGCCGGCCCTGCACTCACCGTCTACACTCCTGTGTGAATTGAAGTGCATTCTAAAAATCACTTCTATAACAGAAAAATATTCATGCATGCTTTTCTTTCTTTCCCTTCCTGTATTTCTGATTACATTATTCTACATGGAAAAGAGATTTCACATTATTCCAAAAGCTCCGAGATCATTTCATTTTAATAAAATTTCCCAGAAATTTTTAATTTTCTCCGTTCTTGTTTCCCTTGTGCCTTCCCAATCCGACTTGTAGAGTGCTTTCCGTGCGGTATTGCAGCGCCATCTTTTCGCGGATAGAGAAATCACATTTTCGAGAGACAATCGTTTTCGTTTACGGAAGAAACGAATTACTTGCTTTATGCAAGGGCGGATTATATAAGGGGGGGGGGGGCAGGGGGCGACCGCCCAAGAAAAAAGAAATTAATGTAAAAGATCCTATTTTACTTCCATAAAATGGATGTATATTTCAATCTTCTAAGTAGCCGCGCCGCCCCCCACCGACAAACTAACCGCGCTCCCCCGACAAACTTACATTAATCCGCCACTGGCTTAATGGGCTTGGTTTACAACGCAAATTGAAATAAACTAATTACGGCAGAGACTCAAGAAATTCTGGATGATTCTTCATAAGCTGCACTACACTGCAATAACCGGGGGAGGGGGGGGTGGCCTCTCACCCAGACAGCACAGCAAACTTCATCAAACTTGCAGCAAGCTTGATTTATCAAGTCAATAAACTTGAATTAAGCTTGAAAATTTCAAGCGTGTAAGCTTAATGCAAGCTTGAATCAAGTGTTCTAGTTTACACTTGCCCAGCTTGCATTAAGCTTGAAATAGCAAGCTTGACATAGCAAGCTTAATTTCAAGCTTAAAAAATTTTCCTTTAAAAAAAAAAATTCCTAAATACACGGGGCGCCCGTCGGCGAACTCGCCCCACATATTTTATTTTTCCACGCAATTTCCCCTCTACGCTAAAATTTCAAGTTATTTTAATCTATTACCATTAAGCGTCCGCGATTGAACTCGGTATCTAAGGGTTGGGAAGCCAGCGTCCTAACCACTCGGCCAACCTGAGTTGCGCTGATATGACTAAAGTTTAAGTGACTGTTGTGGTTATCACGCCGTTTTCCGGCGAGATTGATCAGTGGCCGATGTGTTGATCTGTTTCTTTTATTTTCCATGGGAGGAATCAAAATTAAAATAATGTTATGTGTGATTTAGAGACTCTACGAATAGGGAAATAAGCATATTATAAACTTAAAAGCAGCACACGTTTTAAGACTTTCAATATCGCGACACTCGTGTTGGGCAATACTGGCCAAAATCGAGACAAATGACTGATTTTGAAATCAATTTCGTAGTATAATTGTATTTTATTTTGAAGAATTTCCATATTTGGAAATATAGAATCTTTTTTTTTTTAAATTCTATGGTCAAGTGCATTTATGACTGATGATAAATTATTTGTTATGTGGATGTGGCTTTCCAAATCAAGCAGTCATCAAGTTGTATTCAAGCTTGACAGTTCAAATGACTTCTCCAAGCTTGCTGCAAGGTTAAAATGAATTGAACTGTCAAGCTTGTATTAATACGTCAAATTCAAAGAAATATCAAGCTTGATATAAGCTTACGTGCTGTCTGGGCACTTAAAAGAAACTTTCGGAAAAAAAGAAAATGCGGAAAAAATTCTTACGCGTGGAGTTGAACAGCAAAATCTTTCAGTGGCAAATTACATTATGCAATTTTTTTTCGATTATTAAGAATATTTTCTGAAAATTTCGTAACTAATACGGCTTTATCATTCAATCCAGTGTGTAGTTCAGCTTGTGAAGATACATAAAAATTTTCAAGCCCCTGATATAATTAGTTTGCTTGTCAAGAGAGGATGCTTCACGTCACTGAATGTGTCGTTTAGAGCTACATGCGTCCTTCCCGGAGTTTCCCCGCCGTAATTCGGATCCTCATCAGAAAGTGAGGGACGTCTGAATATTGGCACCCCTCGGAAACTGCTAGCGACCACCGAGAGGACTGTCGGAACCACGGATTTAATGTGCACGCACACCGCAGTCTATACAGTTAAGTCGGAATCGAACCCGCAACCTTCCGGCTACGAATCCAAAGCCTTACCACTGGGATACCATAGTTATTTTATTAGTTTAAATTTGTACTTATGTACCAAAATCACATGATTTTTTCAAAGTACAATCTATAGTCAGGGATGGCTTTTTACCTAGGCTCAATTATCAGAGATTGCTGTTGGACTTTTTTAGATTCTATAAATAGTTCAAAACGCCCTCCCCCCCCTCACTGGAACGCGCATGGTATGCAAGTATTCTATTTTATCCCAAGAGCGGCTCCATCGACTAGGGCCATGGGGGTCATGCCCTCACCTCCGAACTCCGATTTACACGTTCATTATTTGTGTTTTGAACAATTTATAGACCTATCTAAAAAGTCCAATCCCCCCCCCCCTCCCCTCTGAAAATTCAGCCTGGAGCAGCCCTTGCTTCAGGTCAGATGATAGATACTCTCGAAAAAATTAATAATGCTTCTTCATCAAATGCGCTATGCTCTTATAATATGTCTCATAAAACATTCAGAAAAAAATTATTGAGCACAAAAACTGCTTTCAAAAATTGGTCGATGAGTTTTCCTTTTAAGGATGTTTAAGATTTTTTCCCGGAAGTTCACTGTTTGTAACCGTGCATAGTACGGCTTATAAAGGAACATTCTAAATTTTTTCGTCTCTCTAGCGTAATTGCATTCTTTAAAAAACTGCTCAAAAGTTGCACGATTTCAAGAACAACTTCAATGACCGAATATCCAATATTCGGATATTAATCCATACCCATATACCACTCCACTACTCGTCGGAAGTCTGTTTTGCAACGCAATCCCTCCCTCTTTGTTTTAAAGATTTCAAACTCACCTCAGGTATACACAATGCGGACGTTAATAGCTTTAGGGAAAAATTCTTTCAGTGCTTATCGAACGTTTTGCATACTGCTTATTAAGGAGCGATCGACCGAGAACAAAGAGCAAAACGTTATGTTCTCTGACTGCTGCGAAGGGTATTGAATTGCAAGCAATTATTTCCAGCTTTGAGACCATCGATTTCCGAATGCTGTTAGCGGTTGAAGATAAGGTAACCACAAAAATTTTGATTTTTCGACTCAACTGTTTACGTTATAGATTTCTGTTTGGTTACTTACTTCTGTTACTCGAATATCGGGAAGGACTGCCATATGTGTGTAACAGACTAGCTATTTTCAGGCATCTGAATTGTGTACTTCAGATTTTCTTTAGTGTGATAATTAAATTTTTAAGTTGTTTCGATGTTCCTCCCCCCACACACCGATTTACTAGTTTTGATTCTCCTTTATTAACTAGTATTAGTATATTGTCCGCCCTGACTGCTGTAAATATGCATCGATTACCATATACTCTTTATAAATAACAATAACCAAATAATCTAACCACATGAATTAGGCTATTTGGTTAATCCACAGATTCATGTAAGGGGTGGGGGGTTACAGGGTCTAGACCCCTTCCCACACCTAGTCTACGCATTAACGCTAATTATAGCCAAATGTTCGCCTTTTGAACCCATCGCTCAAAATAGTATACGGTAAAAAATATTTAAATATGTAAATTTTGAAAAATTTATTTTAGAATTTAAAATAATTATGCAAAGTTTGTAAATTTTATAGCGAATCGCGTAACAAACGCAATTTATTATAAACTAGATGCGTACCCGTTCTCCGCACGGTAGGGAACGAAATTTTTCTTACATGTGTAGTTCGAATTGATTCCAGTGATATGGGGTCTAAAAATAAGCAAAATGATTTGACTCTTGGCGTAAAGTTACTCATTAGTTATTTGTAAAGTTAGTATAAGTACTGACCTGAGATTATTGTTAATATTATGACGCAAAAAACTATGTCCGTGTCATTTACGATCAGCAAAGAAAAGCGTGACGGTTCGCAGTGAAAATTCCTAATATTCAAAATGTCTCATTTCTGCATCATACTCTTTTTTAGATTTAAGTTATGCCATTACTACCTTAGATACTACATGAAGTGGAGAACCGTTTTATTTTATAATTAAATAGTTGTGTATCCGCTCTTTGCAAGGCAAGAAGAGAACATTTTCCTAAAAAATGTGATCATGAATACTTGTGAGAAAACAGAATCTCCAAGAAAAAAGTTCTGTTACAGTCTTTTCTGTTGAAACTACCGCGGGATATATTAACGCGACGTAGAATTACTTAATGTTTTGTTAGCTGTGAAGTAATACGGCTGATAAAAAATGAATAGAAGACATACAAAAAATCTATACACAAAATATTTATAGTGTACACAAAATATTTATTAATGTGGTATATTGTGGTTTGATCAATATATCCTTATCATATCTTCTTACTATTAATTATACTATCTTTTAGTGATACCAATACAATATATTTTCGTTTTGCAACCGTTAATGCTTAATTAAAAAAAACGGTTTAGATATTTGCCACGAATGTAGCCTTTTACACCTTGGTGATTCTTTGCAATTTACGCATTAGCATAAACGATAACCATTTCACTTTATGGTTGCCACTAAAACAGCTCTCCATACATTTGTATGCTTAATTATTGTCAGATTGGCGTATTTAGCACCAGGGACCTAGTATCTCACGGGCAAATCGGGACTTTGCCCAGTGCCTCCGGCTCGAAATGGCCCCCAATTTCAAATGTTGTTCTGTAATATTCTTTTTCATAAACATATTTTATGAAAAATAAAACAAATTTAATAGATGGAGGCCAAATTCATTAATGCCCGGGGTCCCTGTTTGCCCTAATCAGGCCTGTTTAATACCGCATTATATTTCCTGCTATTCGAAAACGTGACCCGTTTAAAATCTCAATCGAAAATAATGCTGGATAATTAATTCACTGGTGAAAAAACAGCATTCAATTATTTATCTGGCAACGTAAAGTAAAATATAGAATTATTTCATGCGTGGCGTATGTTTTGCTTGTGAGTCCGTTATTCTGATTGAGTTTCGAAAGAGGTTTTAAACTTATGACATCAAAATCACGCACTTTTCACATGCGAAAACTCAGTTATTTTAAAGTAATTTTTTTTTTTCAATGGCAATTTTAATAATTGTTACTGTCTCCAAGACAACCAAAACGCAAGATATCATACCGAAAATTTTAAGCTGCTAATATTGAAATGAAAATAATTCTTTACTTAAAAATTCGTAAAAAATCTCCTAATTTATATTTTCCTCTGGTTTTTCTTTTAAAAGAGGGCGAAATGTATGCTCCGTCATTGGACAAAATATAAAAAAGTTATGACGGATAGAATTCAAGATGCAGCAATTTTAAAAATATTTTACGAAAGTCAGCGTCAAATTTAATTTTATTTGAAAAATTCCCAAAAATCTGAAAATTATGTTACACAGTCCGAACAAACAATTTTTAAAAGAAAATTTTCTCCTCTATCCGATGATGTAAATTTCGTTTTCTTGCGAGTGTAATGACCGGCGTTATTACGTATTAAGCGAGAAAAATCGGTAAAAATAGGACAAAACATAAAATAAAACATTTTCTAATTCGAATTTAGAAAAAATCGCTCCGAGGCGTATTAGGATCTGTCCTAGTGAAGCCGGATGCAAAATTTGGTAGGTCTGCGACCAACCGTCTCGGCGCAATGCGATCCAGAGACGCGCGCAAAAAGATCGGTGGTCACAAACTTGCCTACAAACCTACATAGCTACATACAATGTTTACTCTCGGATTTTATTATATAAGACTAGCTGCGTACCCGTTCTCCGCACGGTAGGGAACGAAACTTTTTCTTACATGTATAATTCGAATTCATTCCAGTAATATGGGATCTAAAAATAAGCAAAATGATTTGACTCTTGGCACAAAGTTACTCATTAGTTATTTGTAAAGCAGAGACGGTCCGAGGGGCGTGCGGGGCCCCAGGCGAAGCGCAAGAGCGGGGCCTCTTCTCTATCATGTCTTATGAGATAGCAATAAAATGGCCCAGGAGCGGGGCCTCAGGCGATCGCCTACATTCGCACCCCCCTTGGGCCGGCCCTGTGTAAAGTTAGTATACTGACCTGAGACCATTGTTAATATTATGACGCAAAAAACTGTGTCCGTGTCATTCACGATCAGCAAAGAAAAGCATGACGGTTCGCAGTGAAAATTCCTAATATTCAAAATGTCTCATTTCTGCATCATACTCTTTTTTAGATTTAAGTTATGCCATTACTACCTTAGATACTACATGAAGTGGAGAACCGTTTTATTTTATAATTAAATAGTTGTGTACCCGCTCTTTGCAAGGCAAGAAGAGAACATTTTCCTAAAAAATGTGATCAGAACTACTTGTGACAAAACAGAATCTCCAAGAAAAAAGAAAGTTCTGTTACAGTCTTTTCTGTTGAAACTACCGCGGGATATATTAACGCGACGTAGAATTACTTAATGTTTTGATAGCTGTGATGTAATACGGGTGTTAAAAAATGAATAGAAGACTTAGTTTCACAAAAATATTTATTAATGCGGTATATTGTGGTTAGATCAATATTGCCTTATCATATCTACTTACTATTAATTATACTGTCTTTTACTGATACCAATACAATATACAGTCGTTTTGCAACCGTTAATGCTTAATTTAAAGAAACGGTTTAGATGTAGGCGAATGTAGGCTTTTACTCTTTGGTGATTCCACGGAGATATACTATAGGAGTGGACACTCTCCGTAGCTGTAATGTTAAACTTTTAGTACCCCAAATAAGTTTCAATTATGTAAACATTGGAAAACTGCTTTTTTGAGTGTGATCGTCGTTATAAATGAACACTTTTTAAATATTGCATTCACACATACAACATTCTTCTAAATTTACTACTATTTCTTAAAATACAGTTTTTGGGCAAAATAATAACACGACATTGCATACATAATATTACTTCGCTTCGAAATTATTGCCTATATTAATTACGAAATAATATTCTAAGACAATTAGGTAATTAAAACACACCTGAAGACAGAAATTATTATATATCACGTTCATAAGACTATGTATTTCATATTTTTTTGAAGTTCCGCTAATTCAACGATCTCCATTTACTTCGTATCGATGGAAATATAAACAACCTGGATGCGCAGAAGCAGGAGATGCGCAGTTACCCAGTGTGCGTAGCGCCATCTGTTTGCAACAACAGCGTTATCCAACTTTCTAAGAGAATTGTCCCTTCCTATACATTTACCTTCGTGGGTGATTCTTTGCAATTTACGCATTAGCATAAACGATAATTATTTCAGTTTATGGTTGCCACTAAATCAGCTCTCCATAAATTTTTACGCATAGTTCTTCTCAGATTGGTGTATTTAGCACCAGGGGCCTATTATCGCACGGGCAAATCGGGACTTTTCCCCAGGGGCCTCCGGCTCGAAATGGCCCCCAATTTCAAATGTTGTTCTTTTTTTACAAAAATGTTTATGAAAAATAAAACAAATTTCATACATGGGGGGCCCCAAAATTCATCAATTCCCGGGGCCCCCTGTTGGTCATAATCAGGCCCTGTTTAATACCGCAATATATTTCCTGCTATTCGAAAACGTGACCCGTTTAAGATCTCAATCGAAAATAATGCTGGATAATTCACTGGTGAAAAAACAGCATTCAATTATTTTTCTGGCAACGTAAAGTAAAATATAGAATTATTTCATGCGTGTCGTATGTTTTGCTTGTGAGTCCGTTATTCTGATTGAGTTTCGAAAGAGGTTTTAAACTTATGACATCAAAATCACGCACTTTTCACATGCGAAAACTCAGTTATTTTAAAGTAATTTTATTTATTTATTTTTCAAATGGCAATTTTAATAATTGTTACTGTCTCCAAGACAACCAAAACGCAAGATATCATACCGAAAATTTTAAGCTGCTAATATTGAAATGAAAATAATTCTTTACTTAAAAATTCGTAAAAAATCTCCTAATTTATATTTTCCTCTGGTTTTTCTTTTAAAAGAGGGCGAAATGTATGCTCCGTCATTTGACAAAATATAAAAAAGTTATGACGGATAGAGATGAGATTCAAGATGCAGCAATTTTAAAAATATTTTACGAAAGTCAGCGTCAAATTTAATTTTATTTGAAAAATTCCCAAAAATCTGAAAATTATGTTACACAGTCCGAACAAACAATTTTTAAAAGAAAATTTTCTCCTCTATCCGATGATGTAAATTTCGTTTTCTTGCGAGTGTAATGACCGGCGTTATTACGTATTAAGCGAGAAAAATCGGTAAAAATAGGACAAAACATAAAATAAAACATTTTCTAATTCGAATTTAGAAAAAATCGCTCCGAGGCGTGTTAGGATCTGTCCTAGTGAAGCCGTATGCAAAATTTGGTAGGTCTGCGACCAACCGTCTCGGCGCAATGCGATCCAGAGACGCGCGCAAAAAGATCGGTGGTCACAAACTTGCCTACAAACCTACATAGCTACAGAGGCGCCGACTTTACAAAATTTCTGTGGGTGCCCTGAATGTCCGTGGGGGGGGGGGGGGAACAAAATGTTGAAAGTCGCACAAGGTGGTTTGTAATTTTTGATAAAGGACCGCTAAGTTTGGTGCCAAAACGTGACAATTTATTTTAAAGGGGGAGTACAGTTGGAATGTACTTGGCTAAGATTGTAAAATAGTTTTAGTAGGTGATTTTAAGATAGATTTCGATTCCGAAGATGGGTTTTTATGGAACAAAGAAGAAAAATACGGCACACTCATGAATAACGATACACTTTCCAACCTTATGGAATCTTTTCCAACTACCCTTCAATCTTTTCCTATAATTATTTGCTTCCTTGCTCGTAACAACTCAATCATTTGACTTTTCGTGCACATTTTTACCAGTGGGAAATGGGTAATACAAATAGTCATTTTAGCTCCACATAAAATATCCAATATCTGAGGGTATAGATCGAAGAAACGATATCTGTCTCACGGTTTTGGTACACAAATTAAAATAAACTAACTGCACCAAGGATTCGAAAAAATTCAGGATAATTCTTTACAAGCTGCACTACACACTGCAATAAATGCGAAAACTTTCATGAAACTTTCAGAAAAAAATCTTAAATGTGGAACTGCACAGCAAAATATTTCTAAGAGTGGCCATTCTGCAAAAAATTTTCGTTTATTCGGGTGTCTAGTAGAGCTTGTGAACCTACATCCTAAAAATTGTGAAGTGCTTGAGATAATTAGTTTTCTTTTTTGTATTTATATACCAAAATTGCGTGTTTTTTCCCAGCGCTGAAGGTGACATTCAAAGTTTAATTTAAATGAATAGTGTGAATTTTGGCATCCGATTATCTGTACTACGGTGAAGCAACGCTGGACATAGAATGAAAGTCTCCACCGTTTTGTGTCTTAGTAACGATAACAGCAAAGCAGTTAAAATCAAGATTCTTTTTAAAGTAATGAAGTATTTCTGATGAAATACCCTTCTTTTAGAAAAATCTGCTTGTGCTGGAGTCACCTTAAATTTGTTTGCCTTACGCAAATTCTCTGTCAAAATTCGAGAATTCCTGGGCGCACACCCCCTTTGCCCTTGTAATAAATCAGACCCGAAAGAGGTGTATTACACTATTTCACTTTTTTTTTTTTAACTTTTAGCTATAGAATTTTGATTGGTTTTAACTAATCATTATAAATTTCAAAGCAAAAGAAAAGTGTATTGGGGGGGGAGGAAACATGCAACAATAATATCACAATCGGTCAAATTTCTTGTCATGCAAATGGAAATTTTGTATAAAAAGTGATTCAGTTTTCGAATGTAACAATTCACGATCAATGTTATTCTTGTTTAACCTATCTCATCCCTGTGTGAAATCCCCAGAGTTTTCATAAAATGTTATTCATAGTATTGTTTCTCAGCTCATTCATTTCCTGTATTTTATTTATTTATTTATTTTATTTTATTTTTTTTTTTACATTTTTGTACCCCTGTAAACAGCTGCAGCTAAGCCTTGACTATTTTCTTTTATTTTTTTCCCCAACAAATTAAAAAAATTACAAACATTATACCTTTAAAATTAAACTAGATAATTTCCTCAGGATGAATTAATGCAACGTTTTCTATGTTGAAATGTGTGTAGGACCACATAAAGATTGGTAACTATTTAAATGCAAACAGAAAAATAAAGCAGAACAAAAAAAGTTGTTTATCTTAGAGTTAATAATTATTCAAAAAGTATTTTTAATTGTAGGCCATATAACATCCAGGCATGATTTTGAGCATCCTCCTGAAGTAGAGCTATTTTACCCTCTACCATTATGTGTTCAAATTTGCAAAATTACGAGAGACATACATTTCAGTAATGTGTGTTCATGCGCCCATGATTTCAGTATAATTTTACAAAAACAGCATTGGGCTAGATCAACGCAAATAGTACCTAATTCCGCTTTGTTAAACAAGAACAAAAATTGAACAAAATATTCGCAGAAAATGAAACGGAAGGCATCTCGAAATGTTAGTGTGGACGACAGTCTGTTCCATCCTTTTCAATAAATAACTGAGCACTAAAATCATTCAAAAATAAGAAAAGGAAATTGAGACTTTAGAAGAAAGTGACAAACCTTTATACCTTAGAAGCCTCGCCTCAGTCTCATTCAATTAACACCAAAGCGCCGACACTTTTTGATGAATGGGCATCTTTTTTTGTTCCAGAGACATACAAAGTGTTGTATATTAGGTGCTTGTAAACAGACAGATCTTGATGTTCTCTATTTACAATAAAAACAATTAAACCTACTCACTTCGGAATCCTGAAGTAATATTATTAGAACTATCTCAAAACATTTCCATAATGGGAATGTCTTTCACCTAACTCCTGTGTTATCTTTCCCGCGTGAACTTCTGATTGTAGCCAGCGGCTTTGTCTCAAATTCTCCGTTTTCCGGTACTCTTGGGCTAACATAGTAACATAGTATCATTGTATTCATGCATTTTCCCATGGAAAATGAGGATTCTGGGATGAGGTCTGTTTGTGTGGGTCAGAAAGGGGGGGGGGGGCACAGTGGGCAAAGGCATTGCCTGTGGGGCTGTAGGGAGTCGCATTGTGAAAAAGCTTTGAATTTTAGAAAGACATTGTTTCCGTGGGCGCCAGATAGGAAGGCAAGTGGCAGTGGGGGATTGAGATTTGAGCCCGCCTAGTATAGTAAACATTTTTACAGCATACTGAACTTCTAAGTATTGTTTTCGTGCTAAAATGTCTGAAAGTTAAGATGACCCCCGTACACCTCTAAATTAGTACTCTTATGAGAAACTATTATAATAATTATTATTATTTTAAGTAGACAAAAATATTACCTGTTTGGATTCCTTTTTTTTTTTTTTTTTTCCCATGCACTTTTTAAAATTTTAGAGTATGTGCTAAGTTACTACTTATTGGAATTTTATTATAATTACTCCAGTTCCGAGGCACATAAGGGTGTATGCCGAAGAAACAAAATCTGCATAACGGTCTTAATACACAAATTAAAGTAGACTATCGCACCAAGGATTCTAAAAATTTAGGATGATTCTTTATAAGCTGCACTACATACCGAAATAAAGAATAACACTTCTTTAAAATTTTCGATTTTTAAGAATTTTTTCTAAAAGTTTCGTAAATGATACAGGTTTATTGTTTATTTCAGTGTATAGTGCAGTTTCTAAAACATACATCCTAAAAATTTGAAATATTTGACATAATTAATTTTTTTGAATCTATGTACCAAAATTTCATGTTTTTTTTTTTTTTTTTTTTTTTTTTCCCGAACTACAGCGATAAGCTGAAAGTAGCTGTCATTCAGTTGCCTTTAAACAGGGTTTAATTTCTATCCAAAAAAGTGCAAGAGCCCTGATTTTTTGTATTGCAATTTACAAAATTAATTACCTAATTTAAGGTATTATTAAGTTAATTTTTGTTACCTCTGTATTAGTTTGCGATGTAATAAAATTAATATCAACAGAAACAATTACGATGGTAATTAAAAATTTAAATTTAGTGTAAAATTTCCCCGAGAAAAAAGAAGTAGTGGAGCTGTGCTCCCTCCCATGCAAATTAAGCACTTCCTTTAAATACATGCAAGTATTTAGCAACCACGAAAACTTTTCTGTGGGTGCTTGAGATCTGACATACTACATAAAAAAAACAACTGTCCCTCACTAAAATTTTATTTTCGAATTATGCAGTAGCAAAGCACTCGTCGTCATCAGTGGCGTGACTATACCGTTAGGGCCCGTAATGAATTCATTGGATAGGGTCCTTCCTCATTGTACAGAATCTCAACCAACATATGTTGCAGTTCACTTTTTCTAGCTTTCTATTTGGGAAAGGCTCCCCCTCCGTCCGGGGGACCGTGGCTTTTGCCCGTTCTACCGCCCTATAGTTACGCCAGTGATTGTCTCATCGAAGTTTTTCATGCGCATCTAAATTATAAAGGACATGGGTGCTCATATAGGGAAGTAGGTGGGGGGTCAGGTCCCTCCCTCTAGCCGTCGGTATAGTGAACATTTTTATATTAGCTAACCTTTTTTTCACTATTTCAGTACTAAAATGTTTGAAAGCGCGATTGCCGATGACCTTACAAATGCCAGAAATAACCCCTCCCCCCCTCGTCTTAAAGTACTCATATGGACGTCCATGCCGAAGCACCCACATACATTTGGCCTCATTAAAGATTTTCTTTTAAACCTTTAAAATATCACACAACTAATAAGCAAATAAAGCATTTTAGTACTGAAATAATGCAAAATGTTCCGTATGCTTTACAAATATTCGTATTACGTAATGGCATAATTGGGGCGGGGAAGGTGAAACCCTCCTTGAGTGTACATCACTGTGTTGGGGTTATCAGACGATTGCTGGTGCTCAGCATCCAACGTAATTTTTTTTCACAAGCCCGAAGCACCCACATAAACGTCTTTTCCTAGCCCTTTCTGGGAACTTCAAATTATGACTTGGCACTAAAATTTCTGTGGGTGCGGAGCACCCACAGAATTTTTTCAGTGGGTGCTTGAGCCCCGGAGCACCCACGTAGTCGGCGCCACTGCATAGCTACATACAATGTTTACTCTCGGATTTTATTATGTAAGACTAGCTGCGTACCCGTTCTCCGCACGGTAGGGAACGAAACTTTTTCTTACATGTATAATTCGAATTCATTCCAGTAATATGGGATCTAAAAATAAGCAAAATGATTTGACTCTTGGCACAAAGTTACTCATTAGTTATTTGTAAAGCAGAGACGGCCCGAGGGGCGTGCGGGGCCCCAGGCGAAGCGCAAGAGCGGGGCCTCTTCTCTATCATGTCTTATGAGATAGCAATAAAATGGCCCAGGAGCGGGGCCTCAGGCGATCGCCTACATTCGCACCCCCCTTGGGCCGGCCCTGTGTAAAGTTAGTATACTGACCTGAGACCATTGTTAATATTATGACGCAAAAAACTGTGTCCGTGTCATTCACGATCAGCAAAGAAAAGCATGACGGTTCGCAGTGAAAATTCCTAATATTCAAAATGTCTCATTTCTGCATCATACTCTTTTTTAGATTTAAGTTATGCCATTACTACCTTAGATACTACATGAAGTGGAGAACCGTTTTATTTTATAATTAAATAGTTGTGTACCCGCTCTTTGCAAGGCAAGAAGAGAACATTTTCCTAAAAAATGTGATCAGAACTACTTGTGACAAAACAGAATCTCCAAGAAAAAAGAAAGTTCTGTTACAGTCTTTTCTGTTGAAACTACCGCGGGATATATTAACGCGACGTAGAATTACTTAATGTTTTGATAGCTGTGATGTAATACGGGTGTTAAAAAATGAATAGAAGACTTAGTTTCACAAAATATTTATTAATGCGGTATATTGTGGTTAGATCAATATTGCCTTATCATATCTACTTACTATTAATTATACTGTCTTTTACTGATACCAATACAATATACAGTCGTTTTGCAACCGTTAATGCTTAATTTAAAGAAACGGTTTAGATGTAGGCGAATGTAGGCTTTTACTCTTTGGTGATTCCACGGAGATATACTATAGGAGTGGACACTCTCCTTAGCTGTAATGTTAAACTTTTAGTACCCCAAATAAGTTTCAATTATGTAAACATTGGAAAACTGCTTTTTTGAGTGTGATCGTTATTATAAATGAAGACTTTTTAAATATTGCATTCACACATACAACATTCTTCTAAATTTACTACTATTTCTTAAAATACAGTTTTTGGGCAAAATAATAACACGACATTACATACATAATATTACTTCGCTTCGAAATTATTGCCTATATTAATTACGAAATAATATTCTAAGACAATTAGGTAATTAAAACACACCTGAAAACAGAAATTATTATATATCACGTTCATAAGACTATGTATTTCATATTTTTTTAAAGTTCCGCTAATTCAACGATCTCCATTTACTTTATCGATGGAAATATAAACAACCTGGATGCGCAGAAGCAGAAGATGCGCAGTTACCCCGTGTGCGTAGCGTCATCTGTTTGCAACAACAGCGTTATCCAACTTTCTAAGAGAATTGTCCCTTCCTATACATTTACCTTCGTGGGTGATTCTTTGCAATTTACGCATTAGCATAAACGATAATTATTTCAGATTATGGTTGCCACTAAATCAGCTCTCCATAAATTTTTACACATATTTCTTCTCAGATTGGTGTATTTAGCACCAGGGGCCTATTATCGCACGGGTAAATCGGGACTTTTCCCCAGGGGCCTCCGGCTCGAAATGGCCCCCAATTTCAAATGTTGTTTTTTTTTTACAAAAATGTTTATGAAAAATAAAACAAATTTCATACATGGGGGGCCCCAAAATTCATCAATTCCCGGGGCCCCCTGTTGGTCATAATCAGGCCCTGTTTAATACCGCAATATATTTCCTGCTATTCGAAAACGTGACCCGTTTAAGATCTCAATCGAAAATAATGCTGGATAATTCACTGGTGAAAAAACAGCATTCAATTATTTTTCTGGCAATGTAAAGTAAAATATAGAATTATTTCATGCGTGGCGTATGTTTTGCTTGTGAGTCCGTTATTCTGATTGAGTTTCGAAAGAGGTTTTAAACTTATGACATCAAAATCACGCACTTTTCACATGCGAAAACTCAGTTATTTTAAAGTAATTTTTTTTTTTTCAATGGCAATTTTAATAATTGTTACTGTCTCCAAGACAACCAAAACGCAAGATATCATACCGAAAATTTTAAGCTGCTAATATTGAAATGAAAATAATTCTTTACTTAAAAATTCGTAAAAAAATCTCCTAATTTATATTTTCCTCTGGTTTTTCTTTTAAAAGAGGGCGAAATGTATGCTCCGTCATTGGACAAAATATAAAAAAGTTATGACGGATAGAATTCAAGATGCAGCAATTTTAAAAATATTTTACGAAAGTCAGCGTCAAATTTAATTTTATTTGAAAAATTCCCAAAAATCTGAAAATTATGTTACACAGTCCGAACAAACAATTTTTAAAAGAAAATTTTCTCCTCTATCCGATGATGTAAATTTCGTTTTCTTGCGAGTGTAATGACCGGCGTTATTACGTATTAAGCGAGAAAAATCGGTAAAAATAGGACAAAACATAAAATAAAACATTTTCTAATTCGAATTTAGAAAAAATCGCTCCGAGGCGTATTAGGATCTGTCCTAGTGAAGCCGGATGCAAAATTTGGTAGGTCTGCGACCAACCGTCTCGGCGCAATGCGATCCAGAGACGCGCGCAAAAAGATCGGTGGTCACAAACTTGCCTACAAACCTACATAGCTACATACAATGTTTACTCTCCGATTTTATTATATAAGATAATTTATTGAGTTTTTAGTGCTTTTCAAATATTTTACCAGATATTTATAGCAAAATTTACTGTCAATCAAATTTTATCGTAAGAATCTGGAGCCCCACACTCCCTAGTTGGTCCCCTCCCATGAAAAAGCTATAACTACACCCGTTTGGTTAATCCAAAGATACACGAGAGCTATCTGGCAAGGGGATGATGCTCCAGGGAGAGGATTTTTCAAGGGGGCTTTAACAACACCCCCCCCCCGCGTTACACGCGTTCACGTAACATCTGGAGAAAATAGCACCAAACTCTTGACCGTTAGATAGGCAGCCGCGTGAGAGGCCAGAATCCTGCACATTTCAAATGTTCAGTGACCCAATTTTGTCACAGATCACATAAAGAGGCTGTGGTCAGTTTTAGATTGAGAACTGGACATGACTGCCTAGCTGAACATCTAAAGAGAACAGGCATATTGACCAGCAGTCTATGTCCTATCTGTAAAACAGACACTATGAATTGAGAATACTTGCTCGTCTGCCCCGGACTTGACCCGACTCTTGGCCTTGTCGACTATTGGATCGCCAGGGATCTCATGTCCTGAACTGTTGAATGCTCCTCCTCCGGACCTTTTAAATTTTTCTTTTTTCAATTCCTACTATTAGGTCACACTCTCCCTATATATATATTTTGTACAAATTTTCAATCGTTATAAAATACTTTTTTGTTCATCCACTCAAGTTCAAATACATCTTTTTAAACTTGTAGTGGATGACACTGGATGTTAATGCAGTTTTGGTCCCAATCGACTGAAAAATTTATCTACAGAACCGCCCAAAAGATTCTAAATACATTACGCTCTATGGGCAGAAATTCATTAAACTCGCATATCTCAAAAGCCATTAGACGTAGAATGTTGAAACTTTATATTCAGGATTGTTGCAACATTTAGTTGTGCAACCGCATTTCGGTCCCATTCGACTGGATACTTTATCTACAGGGCCGCCCAAAAGATTTTAAATACATTACGCTCAATGGGCAGAAATTCATTAAAGCGTTATTTTAGAGGTATTAGGCTATTTCAAACGACTCAGGAGTGATAGATGCTGTTAAGGGTTATAAAATGAATTTTTCCATCGAAGAAAGTATCATTTATAGTGCTGCTACAGGAACACTCAAAAGATTTCCAACACTTTACGGTCAATGGCTGTTTTAGGAACATTAATCCATTTCAAGTACAACACCGTCCTACCATATAGTTAGGTAAGGGTCCGACCACGGTCACGTGCCTCCCTCAAGAATTATGCCGAAAGTCGCCAAGCTTGGCGACTTTAGTACGTGTGTATGTATTTTCTCTCAAATCTCAAAAAGTATTAGTCGAAGAATGTTGAAATTTTATATATAGGATTGTTGTAACATCTATTTGCGCTTTTGGTTCCAGTCTACTGGAGAGTTTATTTACAGGACCACCCAAAAGAATTTCAATACATTAATGTCTATGAACATCTTCAATATATTACATCTGTAGTCAGTCATTGTTTGGGTCCATGCCCAAAATCTTGCCATTTGTCATCGACCTTGACGAGTTTTGCCAAAATATCGCTAAATTTGGCGATAGTCAGTCATTTGGTCCATGCCTGAAACCTCGCCATTTGTCGTTGACCTTGGCGAGTTTGGCCGAAATATGACCAAATTTGCGCCAAAAATTATTTCGCATAACTCTAAAACTTTTAAGCGTAGAATGTTGAAATTTTGTATTTAGAACTATTGTAACATCTAATTGCCCATCTCCTTTTTTTTTTTTTCCAATTCAAATAGTTTTTTCACATGTTAATTCATTAATTAAATGTAATTACTTAAATTTAATAAAAAGTAACTAAAATAAAACTTTTCTTTGTTGACATAAGTAGGAATTGACTTTACATTTTTTTTTTTATATATATTACTTGTTTTAGAGATTTTAGTTGTATTTTTTATGTTTATGCGAGTGGCCAGATGTTTTTGGATTGGATCGAGTTCCATTTTAGCCGCAGATGTGACAACGTCAATTACCCAGTCTTCCACTCGGCCATTGGTCGGTGACAAAGCAAATGAAAGTATGATGAGTTAATGTAATAGGCAATTTTAAAAATATATATATGTATATATTTTTATGAGAGACAACAAACGATTTAGGGTGAGAGAGTGGATGTCAATCAGTATTTTTACTCGCGCAATCCAAGGGACAACAATGCTGTAAATAAACTTGTTTGAATAATTCTTGCGCTGATTTGTGGAATTTTCAGGATTATCCGTGACAGCCGTACCTAATTCCCTTGCGCTTCTGCACTGTAGATCCTTCTTTTCTCGTTGCATCTGACAATTCAATGATCTAAATTGCATTAAAATAAAGTTGACAACTATTACTACACTGCAATCGCTCCATTAACAGGTCTTTAATAAGGGGGTAGGTTTTAGTTTCGGAATTAAATGTAGAAAATTGTGCATTTCTCAATCACTAGTTTTAACGGTGTTTTTCGGGGGAAATCCACGTGATTTTTTGAAAATAAATACAAGTGAACTAAACATGTCACGCGCTTCAAAATTTTTAGAATGACTTTTTATAAGTTACTAGCTGAAGTACCCGTTCTTCGCACGGGAATGAATGAACCTTTTGATATTAATATTTGTTGTGATTACTATATATTGTAATAAAGAGATATAGCCAAATGGATATCGCGTTATATTGTGTTCAATAATCATGCATACTGAATTTCAAGGGAATCGTTTTTACGGTGCAGAAGGCGATGCGGCGTAGCACAATCTAGTGGCGAGTTTTAGCAAAACGGATACGGCAAAAATATTCTTCGCATTCAGATATCGATGTATACGAATTTTCATGACGATCGGCTGAATAGTCTTGAAGTTCATGTGTTGACGCGACATCTAGTGTCAAGTTATAGGAAAATGGATCGTGCCAAACTCTTCCCCGTGTTCAAATATCTATGTATACCTATTTTCATAGCGATCATTCGCACAGTCAAGAAGTGATACACTGCAGGGCCATCTAGTGGTTAATTAAAGTAATGATTTGCTACAGCGCCGTCATGTGGCGAGTTATAGCAAAATGGATAACGCCAAAATATTCTCATTGTTCAAATAGCTATGCATACTGATTTTCATAGCCACCGTTTGAATGGTCAAAAATTTGGCCTGCTGCAGCGTCATCTAGTGGCGAGTTATAGCAAAATGGATAACGCCAAAATATTCTCATTGTTCAAATAGCTATGCATACTGATTTTCATAGCCACCGTTTGAATGGTCAAAAATTTGGCCTGCTGCAGCGTCATCTAGTGGCGAGTTAAAATAATAATGCATTGCAGTGCCATCTAGTGGTGAGTAACATCAAAAGTAACGCAGTTAGAATATATTCTTCGTTCTCAAATGTGTAAGTATAAAAAAATTTATGCCGAACGGTCGAACGGTATAGAAGTTGATGCGTTGCAGCGCTATTTAGCGGTAAGTTACAGCAAATGGATAGTGAAAAATATTCTCCGTGTTCTAATATTCGCGTGTACCAAATTTCATCGAAATTGGTTGGACGATATTCGCATAGCAAACGGCTAAACGGAATATAATTCGACGTTCTGCTGCTCCACCTAGTGAAAAGTTAGAGGAAAACGGATAGCATAAAAACCTTCTCCATGATAAAAGACTTAGGTGAACCAAATTTCATGGTGTTTGGTGAAACGGTGCTGGAGTTTTTCAACCTCCTACACACATACCAACATTCATTTTTATCTATAACCAGTCTTATTATACGTATATACCAGTCTCAAGTAAAATCCAGTTTCAAATCTAAGCCTCGCCAAAGTGCCAGCATACGCCATTTTGCAAGAGTTTTTTCAGGGAATCATTCGAAGCATTGACTTAGCAGCAATCAAAATGGGAAATGGTTCGACCGCCAGGCATTTATTTGAAAAGTGGAATCCCTTAATACCGCCGCATTTTTTAAATTATCAACTATAACATGTTTTATTCATCGTTACCTCGATGTACTAAATGCAAAGATTTCAATTTTCTGAAATTTGACGGATTTCCCCCAAGTTAAATCAATGTACGCAATTGGCGAGAATTCTGAAGCTACATCGCTTGAAATACCCTAATAACTGCATTATTTCTGCACGGATAGTTAAAATTTAATGCTGTATTCTAAGAAAACCTATACACTTGTTTTCAAAAATGCTATTCCCTTAAGCTCTCAGTAAATTGCGCCAAAAAGCCTAAAACTGTGCAAACCGCTAGAACTCACTCTCTAAAAATCGGCCTATCAGCCATTTTCTTTTTCGCCAAACTAAAAAAAATTACATATTAGTCTCGGATATCTTCGATCCTCATTGTTTTGCGTATAAAACATTTCATTCCTGCTCTCATGCGCACACGATATTATAATTTAAAAATAACCTAAAAAATAAACTAAAAAAATCATTATTATTCTTTTATTTTTACTTTAAGAATTTAAAACATTGTATTCGGCAAAATCGCCACACATGGCAACCAACATGCTTATTTCACACATTTTTTTCACTACAGGGGTTAATATTACGTAAAGCTTTCTGCGTGGAGAACATAAAAAATCTTTTAAATTCCGGGAACGGAAATTAAGAGAACCATTCAGGAGGAAAACGTTTTTAAGTGGAGTTTCAAAGTTTTAAAGTGGACTATCATTTATTCTATATTATTTTAGATATCTGTGTAAAATTTCAGGCTGACAGGTCCATTTTTGTGGAACTGTATACTACCCAAATCAACAAATTGACAAACAGAATTTCATTTTTATTTATAAGATAACCTACGCTTGTTTTTAAAAATACCCTCTCATTAAATTGCGCCAAGCGCTAGAATCATAGAAAATCTGACACACTTTCAGATTTTTAAATACGCACTAAAGTGCTATATATAAAAAGAGTTATAATCCAGGGGTCTTCCCTATTTTCGTTCCTTCTTTCATTAAGTTGGAAAGTGTATCATTATTCATGAGTGTGATTAAACAAAATTAAAATTGATATTTCTAACATCCTTTTTTCTGGATGTAATACATTAGATGCAGAAAAGCTGCTCAGAAAAATGCACAATTCCAACTGAATGAAAATTTCAAAAACTTATACGCAGGTGTATTCATAACCCAAATAGCAGACGATTAAATTACGATAAATAGCGCCAAGGCTAGAACTCACTTTCTCGGCATTTGAGCCATTTTATTTTTTCGCCAAACTAAAAAATTTTAACATATTAGCCTCGGAAATCTTCAATTCTTATTGTTTTGCGTATAAAACATTTCATTCCTGCTCCGATTTCCCATGCACACGATATTATAATTAAAAAATATATAACCTTACGAATATAAACTAACAAAAAAAAATCATTATTATTCTTTTATTTTTACTTTGAGAATTTAAAACATTTTATTCGGCAAAATCGCCACACATGGCAACCACGATCCCTATTTCACACTTTTTTCACTACAGGGGTTACAATTACGGAAAGCTTTTTGCGTGGAGAACATAAAAAATCTCTTAAATTCCGGGAACGGGTGGACTTTCAAAGTTTTAAAGTGGACTATGATTTATTCTATATTATTTTACATATCTGTGCAAAATTTCAGGCTGATAGGTCCATTTTTGTGGATTTGTATACAACTCAAATCCACAAACAAACAAATAAACAAACAAACAAACAAACAAACAAACAGAATTTCATTTTTATTTATAAGATTATATACACTGAAATAATTGATAAACTTGTATCAATTACGAAGCTTTTAGAAACAAATCTTAAAAATCGAAAATCTTGCAGAAAGTGTCACTCTTTCTAAAATTTTGCAGTTCAATTCCATGTTTAAATTTTTTTCCCCATGAGAGTTCCATGAAAGTCGCCGTTTTTTTCATTCACTTCAGTGCAGTGACGGCTCCTCTTTTGAGCATATGATCACCTGAACCCCCAAAGACACACTTTAACAAATTAAATTTTAAAAAAGTATTAAGTACACTATACATTTTTGTGAATTTATATAAGTATAATTAATAAGTAAAACACAAAGTATATACTGGAAATATGACATATCACACAGGAAAAAATATATATAACAGCAGATCAGGGGCGTAGCCAGAAATTTTTCATGTGGGGGGGGTGATTACGACTACTGCAGGTCACATATATGCATACATATGTGTGATAAGGGAGTGAAGGATATACATTTTGTATGGCGAAAAATTCCTCATGGGGGGTTATGACCCCCCTAACCCCCCCCCCTTGGCTACGCCCCTGCAGCAGATGCAAAAATGACATACCCCGTGTGAAAAAAAAAAAAAAAAAAAAAAAAAAACGGTTGCTGAGCCAGAATATATATATACAATTTTTAATTCTGGAAACACTTTATGATTGCCTTCCATGCGCTTGCTCCCAGTCCAGAATGGTATGTCGATTTTTCAGTGCTTTTTCAATTATTTTGATTTCTTATTGCTTTTATAATTTTCCTTTTTTAATAGTAGGATCGAGCCTAAAAGTGTGGAGTGAATATCCTTTTTGATATGCCATACAACCGAAATCCTACTATTTTGTTTGTCTTTAATTATAACTTTCTGGGTATGGCTCCGGAGGATGATCCCGGAAGTTGTAATTTCCATTTCATTCTTCTTTTATCATTTTGTTTGGGTCTGTTTCTTTCTTTTTTTTTCCACTTCGGGTATGTCATTTTTACAGTAGCACTCATTGTGTTTTACTGTTTGATTATATATAATATATATCTTTATATATAAAAATCTTCTGTTCGTGTGTATGTGACTGAACTCCTCCTAAACGGCTGGACGGATTTTTATGAAATTTTGTGTGCGTGATTATGTTGATTCAAGAATGGTAACATTCACAATTGGATCCGGTAGGCAGAGCTGAAATTGCGTTACGGCGAAATAGCGCGTTATCAAAAGCCAAATTGCTTCATTATTGCTAATGTGCCATCAACAACAATGAAGCAATTTGGCGCATTTTCAATTTTCCCATACACGAATGGTATCCAGCGGTTATACATTTGACCGTGCATCTTGAAAATGAACAGTGTGTTTATTTCAGTAAACAGACTGTTCTACAACGAGTATTAACTGCCCCCAAAACTACACTAGCTGAGATTATCAAACTATGCAGCCTAAACTGAAAAATGACCATTTAGATTGCCATGTTTGGCGAGCTCTTCCGCATAAAATAATTCACACCTTTTAAACGAAATTTCAGAGTAGTGTGCATTTGAAAAACATGAAACAGGGTGGAAATTATGTCAGTTTTACGCCACATTAAAAGCACGAGGAAGAATTGTGTGTAAATGTGTTTCATAAATTTCCAAATTGCAAATAAGATCACTTGGGTAACACAAGCATAAAATATCAAATGATGCCTTTTTTTAAACTGATATAAATAGCTGTATTCATTAGGTGTTTTTCTTCTGGGTTTGTTTGTTTTGTTGTTATTACAACACTATGTAAGAGCGATCTGCCTAGGACGGGGGGCCTTAATCGGAACACTTTCTAAGGAGTTTTAAAGCGTATCCACGTTTCAACTGGAAAAAACCGACCAAAACTCTATCTACACCGTTAAATCGACAGCCAGGTGATGGGTCCCAAACCCAGGACCTTTACACTTCAGCGGTGTACAATTTTGAGTGTCTTATCCACACAGCCATGTGCTGTTTTCTCCTGGAAGTACTTTCATCAAATTTAATAACAATTTTCATCAAAACATTCCAGATTGTTACAGCTTGAAATTTTCGTATTTAAGACGCGTGTACAGGACAGCGTCTGTCTGGTCCGCTAGTATATATATATAATGTGAGTTTTTCTCTTGCCCCTCACTATAATTAAATACGCTTATCATAGCTTTTTCAGTACAATGTTTTGGTTTTTTTTTTTTTTTTCCCCGAGTTAGAGTAAATAAATATTGTTCCGGGCATAAGCAAATACATTTTTCAACATTAGCTTTGAAAAGGAAAATTGGGGAAAGAAAAATACTCACCTTTACTAAAATTTACCCAGGTGACGAAATGTGAGACTAGAGATAACTTGTTTAACTATATGTAAAACTATAGATAATTGAGTTTAACTCACTAATAAACTCAGGTTTAAGATGTACTATTCCCCCACTGAAAAAAAAAAAAAGCCCTGAAGTCAAAGCTTTGCCTGAAGTTTAATAGGGAGTTCTTGCGTACCGGTTTCATTCACGGTAACGTCAACGTTAAATGCCATTGGACAATACAGTGCATGTGCCCGTATAAAATCCGAAACGTGGTTGGTCAAAATACTCCGTATAACGGAGAGCGTTAGCGTTAACGTAGGAAGAAACTTAGCCAGAGCCTTATTATCGCATGGCAAATCGGGACTTTGCCCAGTGCCCACGGCTCGAAAGTACCCCCAATTTCAAATTTTGTTGTGAAATATTCTTTTTGATATAAAAATTTTATGAAAAATAAAACAAACTTCATAGTTGGGGGGCCCTCCAAAATTATCAATCGTTGTCTGTTGGTCATAATCGGGCCTGAACGTAGCGCAAAAACTCCCTATTATCATCCTCCCGCAGGGGCGTAGCCAGGGGAGGGGATATCGGGATATATTCCCCCCCGAAATTTTTGGATTAGTGATGAAATTCCGTCTATTTATACACATATAAGTTCATATCCCTCCCCCCCCGAAAAATTTTCCTGGCTACGCTCCTGTCCTCCCGTACCCACACACATCCATAAAAGATAAGCTATTTTTACTTTTTAAGGCAAATGCAGTATTCGGAAAACGTTAAGACGAACAAACTACGCCAGAGTCGAAAATTTTCTGAATGTCTCATCACAAGTTGTATTATGAGCTCCTATGAATGCAAACGGCGAGTTATGAAATAATCAAGGGGGGTGGGGGTGGGGGGGGGGAGAGAATGTACAGGATTTTATAGTATTTTCCTTAATATGTTGTTACCCCCAAAATATGGGAACACGCTTTAATTCTTTAACTATTAGAGAAAAGTGGGGAACTGCAAATTGAAAAAAAAATTTCAAAATAAGGCAAGGCCGTAACCAGAAACAAAAATTCGGGCCGGGGGGGGGGGGGAAGAATATGTAGGGCTAAACGTTTTTCACCTATAATTGATCTGATCTCCAAAGTTAACTCAAAAAATAAAAATAAAATAAAAAACTAATGCATTGACTAAAATTTCGGGGGCTGGGTGGACCGAGCCCCCCATGATCCTTCCCCCCTGGCTACAGCTTTGAAATAAGATAGGGAAAAAGACTACATTAAGAAAAATTTCCTTTCGCTAATTTTCAAAAAGTGACACTTCTATACGACTCGCATGCAAAAAAAAAAAAAAAAAAAAAAAAAAAAAAAAAATTCTCAATCAGTAAAATGTGCCGTTCACGCTTTTGAGGAAATGCACAAAATTTGATTTGAAAGTTATATCCTAAAAAGTGTCAAAAGTATGAAGATGAATATATGCCACTTAAACAAACCATTTTTCAATGGCTCCCGAAAGGAAGAAATCACGTCGAATGATCGCTTTTAAAGGATCGTACAGAAATTACGAAAGAAAATACTTTTTTACTCTCTAGCAATTAACATTTATATTCAAATTCATGTATAGCCCCTGACCATCTTTGTCAGAAGATATCTCTTAAGACTTTTTATGGCGGAAGGCTGAAATTTTGTGCATCACCTCATTAGTATATGGGGTAGATTTTACTAGATTGGAATTTTTTTGTAAGGGGGTTATAAAAAATTTAAAAATGTGACTATTTGTAAATTAACAAGAATTTTTTTCTTAACGCTTTTTAAAACTGTCAAGAAATCAATCATTTGTGATGAGTGTATATATTTTTCAAGAACAGCCTTAAAGGATTGTATAATTACCTTTCCAATCAAGTTCTCCCAGATTATTTCTAAGGGCACATTTGGTTGTTCGATTGTATAAATATCTTTCTTGAGTGCATTTTGAAAAAGTTAAAATTCAAAAGTCAACTGTTTCTTTACGGTAAATTTTAGTAACTTCATATCGCTGTTTTTCAATTTCCCCGCAACAAGAGCGGAATTTTTCTTTTCACATTTTTACTGTGATCGATCCCATGAAAATAAAACGATCCCAATAAAGACAATGAGAATTTCCCCTTTCCAGTAAATCGGAATTATGTTTGTAGACCATTATAGTTTTCCGATATTTGCATTCGATACCCGCAGAACAGCTCATGATAACAGAGGAAAATATGAATGTGGTTCTATACTTTTGGAAAAGATCAATTATTGAGTTACACCAGGATCGAAATAATTCTCAAAGTGTATTTTGAGCCACAGAGATTACGTTAATCCACAGAATATGATTTCATTTATTAGCACCAGAGTGCTATTAATTTCAACATTGTTTTTTGTGTAGACACGATTTTGGTACAATTTTCGCGTCGAGTCACTTTTGAAATGTGTTTGCCAGATAAAGTGGAGAGGAGGGGTGGGGCTTAATAAACTGTTGAAAGTAGCACAAGGTTTGCAATTTTTGATAATTGATCGCTAAATTTGGCGCCAAAACGCGACAATTTATTATAAATATGTTTCGAGTATAGTTAGAAAACGCCTGGCGAATATTGTAAAATAGTTTTAGTAGGCGACTTTAATACCGAAGAAGTGTTTTATAGAACAGAGAAGACAAATACGGTACACTCATTGATTATGATACACTTTCCAAATGGTATTTATAAAGGTGAAGTATGGTTTGACTATGCTTGGAAAATTGTTAAACAGTTTTGGTAGTCGATTTCAATGTAGATTTCTATTCCGAAGAAGTGTTTTATGGAACAAGGAAGGAAAACACGGTACACTCATGGATTATGATGCCCATTCCAAACAGTATTTAAAATGTCTACGGGATATAGTTGGAATATGCCTTCAGAAGATTGTAAAACAATTTCAGTAGTTGATTTTAAGATAGATTTCGATTCCAAAGATATGTTTTACGGTACAAGTAAGAGTTGATTCCTATTTTAACGCCCCCGCTCTCGGAAACCTAAAAAATCCCGCACTTTGGCGAGCTTTGCAGTCATGGGTCTCTAGGACATATGGGCAAGTTTCAACGCTCCCAAAAGAACTATATGAAAACTAAAGTGAACAAATTAGCGATAAACGCACCTGTTAAGGAATTTGAAGACACGTAATTATTAAAACTACATTAATTGGCAACCCAAAATAAATAAAAATTAGCGATAAACGCACCTGTTAAGGAATTTGAAGACACGTAATTATTAAAACTACATTAATTGGCAACCCAAAATAAATAAAAATGTAACGGAATGCTTTACTTACTGTTGTGCTAAATCGCGATGGTGATTTAATTCTAAATTACGATTGCCACATAAATATAAAAAATCGTCGTAGTACCTTCATATGTTTAATGATCGTCACCTTGGCGAGAGTCGGAGCGTTAAAGTAGGAATCAACCCAGAAAGAGAAACACGGCACACTCATGGATTCTGATGGACATTCGAAACCATATTTAAGACGGTGAAGTATAGTTGTAACATACTTGGCAACGATTGTAAAATAGTTTAAATAGGCGATTTTAAGATAGATTTCGATTCCAAAGATGGGTTTTATGAAACAATGAAGAAAAATACAGCACAGTCATAAATAATGATACATTATGGAAACTTAATGGAATAAGTAAGAAAAATAGGGACAACGTATAACTAATGATACGATTTTAATATATAGCACTATAGTGTGTATTTAAAACCTGAAAGTGTTCAGACAGTCATGAATAATGATACACTCTCCAAGTTAATGGAATAAGGAAGAAAAATAGGGACGACGCATAAACCATGATACGCTTTTAATATATAGCACTTTTGTGCGTATTTAAAATCTGAAAGTGTTTCAGATTTTCTTCCTTTCTTTTTTAAATTTTTACAGGGTTCACACTAGTTTTTAAAAATAAGATAAATGCTGCGTGACTACTTCCTATTTAAATATATTTTAATACGCTCCCCACACTAAGGTATTTACATTACTATAGTATTACAGTAATAAAGATTGCGCTTCGGGTTCGATACCGGCGTACCACTAAAGACCACCGTGTACATGCGGTGTACGTTCACGTTAAATCCGTGGTTCCGAAAGTCCTCTCGGCGGTCGCTAGCAGTTTCGGAGGGGTGCCAATATTCAGAAGTCCCCCACCGTCTGATGAGATTCCAAATTGTGGCGGGAAATTCCAGGAAGGATGTATATGCAGCTCTAAGCGACACATTCAGTGACGCGAGCTGTCCTCTCCTGGTAAATAAATAAACGTGCCAAACTGTAATAGTCGATGTGATCCCGGATAATGAATATCCCTTTATTAGAATAATTTTTCGTGGCAAATTGCGTCTGGGCCGCATTTTCAGTTTTTTTTTTTCCGTATCTTCGCAATGTGTAGCCTGATCTGGATGAAATTCTGAGGGATTGATGCTCTACTAGTAGTTGTTTGAACTCAATCCCACGAACCAAAAAAAAAAATGTTACAACACTGAACATTTCTCTTTTAAACCTATTTTTTTCGTGTAAATGCTCCATTTTCTCGGGAACTAACCGATTGGAATCAAACTTTTAGATGTTTTTCCAGTTAGTATCTGGGTCATTTTCAAAATTGAGTGCCATTTGGAAATTTAAGAAGAAAAAATACAATTTCAAAAAATAGGTACTTTTTTCCATAATATAAAGCACATCTTTTTTTTCCTGAACATTATTTGAGTATTATTCATGCATTTTTTAAAATTTAAATTTTTTAGATTTTTCCATTATCAGATTTGATGAAGAAATTTGTCATGTCTGTTACCAGACATTTTCTTTGAAGTGTGCACACTTATATTTAGTACAAAATAATGCCAAATGTCCTTATATTATAGTCTTTCCAAATAAAAAATGTCTTGCTTTTTTTTTGTCATGTCTGTTCCTTATTGTAGTTAACTGACATGACCGGTAACACACATGGCATTTCAAAGAACAAAAATTCATGAGTCTAAATAATACCACTAGAACATGAAGAGACTAAAAAACTAAAGATCTAAATTAATCAATTGAACTAACAAATAAATAAATATATTTTATACAACTCATTAAGGTGACAGACATGACATTCAATAAAAATACTTATCACAAATAGGCTTTTGCTTTTCAGTCAAATGCCAAAAATTCAAGAAGTCTGATTATATTTCTTTTCCGACCATGCTTTAATGCTAAACAGGTGTTGTTATTCTCAAATTTCAATTTTGTTGTCTAAAAAGTTGAAAATAATGTATAACAGACATGACATCAATGTCCAGACAGCTATATTTAACGCTTTGAAGACGGGCGGTCGATTTTTCAACCAAGCCGAAAACACCTTAAAGGACGGGCTTGGTTCATATTTCGACCAACTAATGCTTTCCCCCTCTGTAATTGTACACCTGTACGGCGAGGAGAGATGTTAACATTCATCCATCAATTCAGTTGCACCCAGTTCCTGAAAAGGAGAATATACACGTAAAGCTAATCCCCTTGTTGAAGAAGTTCGTTTTACTTTGGGGCGGGAAAGAGTAATCCATCAATGATTGTTGCACAAATAGTAGCTTCAGCTAAGAGTTACTGAAATGGGGGAAAGCATTGTTCAGATGCTCCCGTCCTTCTAAAACAGCACGGCCAAAATTTCCCCGCCGTGAAAAGGTTAATTACCAAAAGTCTTGTATTTTGCTTCAAACCTTAAAAAACAACAAAATAAAAACCCTTTTCATAATGTAATTTAAAACTCTATTTCACCATAATAAAGCATGTCACTGCAGAAAATTTAGTTTTTCGACAGTAATTTTGCATAACATGTTTCATGTTCTATGATTCGGACAGCTATATATTTCCGTATCTTCTCTATGCATTTTTTAAAAACAAATTTTATTCAATAGCATGTTTTTTAATCTATTGTTTCAGAACCTTAAACTGTCTGATAAAAACCACGATAAAAAGAAAAATCATTCAAATTTTCTTATACCTTGTGAAAAAAACATTTTACATTCGAACAGCAGATGGCACAGAATTTTGATGACCTATCTATGGATATGGCTAATAGAAAAGTGTAAATATTCAAAATATAGCTAGAAATGGAAATTACTGAAAATTCTCATAACTTCTTTTCTGGAAACTTAAAAAAAGAAAATTGTAGCCATATTTTGCCCACCAGGTATACTGGTGATGCTGTCAAAATTTCAGATTGATAGCTTGAGTAGTGCAAGAGAAAACAGGGCATTTATATGAAAAAATTGGGTTTAAAAGAGAATATGTTCGGGGTTGTAACATAGGGGGAATGTTATTATGTTTTTTCTCTACAGTGTCTAATATAACTAGTTATTTCAAACAGTTTTTTTTTTGTTTGTGTGTGTGTGTGTGTGTGAAATACACTGCTACATATCATAGATCGTCAGCATAAGAATGCATTAGATGAGAAAAGGAATTAGTATAGAAGTTTAAAGAGTGAAAATACGATGCAACTAGGGCTACACTTTTTTCACAGGGGGAATGAGGTCCTCAAATTGGCAAATCAAATATCGGTGTTTGTGAACTTTGCATTTAAAAATTTTGCCACCTGGATTTATGTAATTTTGTCAAGCGCACCAGGAATAAAAATGAAATGATACTTTTTATTTCAAATATTAACAAATAAATTTGTAATTTTGCCAAACCTATTAGTTTTTGTTTGGAAAAAGAAATATTTATATACAGGTTTTCCAACTACTAGTGTTAAAGTTCTTATTCTAGTCTAACACAATTAGAAAATATAATATCACATTTGTTGAAAAGAAAAAAGCTTTATTCTTTAATAAGTTAGAATTCTGCAATCAGGAATAAAAAGTGAACTATTGTTTTATATTTAAAAAAAAAACTGTCAACTGGGTTTCGAATTTTCCAAAAGTAATGAATGTGCCAATGCTAGATGGAGAGGAGACCTCACCCCTCAGCAAAGACCCTGAATGCAGATTAGAAATATAACAATAGAATGTATAGTTAAACCTCTGAATAACGTGCATCCGTGGGACTATCCAAAAGTGACCATCCTTCGGAGATGGTTGCTGTTTAGATGTTTAATATTAAAAAATAAATAAAATAAAAATTAACAAAGTTGACAGTAGGGACACACAATCATGTTATTTTAACTTCACTAAGTTTGATTTATTTAAAAAATCAATAATTTGCAGTTGCTTTTTTTTAATTTTAGGGATATATCTTTTTCCAAAGAAATAATAATATTTCGTTTTTCCATACAACACTAGATATTAGTAGTATGTTCAATTTGTGGTGTGGTGTGTACAAAAGAAATAATGAAATTTACCACACACTATTGCGTCTCTTATATAAACTCAGTGGTTTCTGACTTTGGCTGTTAAAAATTAGTTTTCTACTGACTTTTTCCTTTTAATATTCTGTAATTAGTTATTGTTACAATCAGACTTCGTGCCGATTACACAGACGTGTAATCGATTACGATTACGATTAATTTTCACTTTTAGACCAGGATTACGATTACCGGAGAAAGTATAATTCCCGATTATGGTTAGATTACGATTATCACATAAAACCCAATTTCCGATTACGATTATGTAATCTATTTAAACTTTCGATTATGATTACATTTGAGTCCGATTACGATTACAAAACTTTTCTTTTTACCCTTCTGGCGTTGATATTATAATGTCTAAATTTTACAATTTTAACTCAAGAACTGAATAATGGGTCCATCTGTTCAGGGAGCTAAATTACAAGAATGCCATACAGCAAAAACTTTTATACTATTAGATGAAACTGGTTGATTTCCGAAGCCCACTTGTGAAAAGTTTTTAATGCATACGAACCTCTATTTGAACATGGCATTTTCCGATTTTAACTTAAACATATGTCATTTGCAGTGTGTGTGTGGGGTGGGAGGGGGGGACAGGCTTGGTGGTTTAACACATCTTTGAAATGAACCCAGGTTTAATCTAATCAAGCAAAAATTAGTATACAAAAATTGATATTTGATCCCTTCTATGCTCGGCGTTGCTTCCTTGCCTATGTCCCGGTTTTCTGGTTTCGAAAGAGGTACTGGCAGACGCATGAAAAGTAGTAATATTCAGCCTTGAAGGAGGAACCTCTGTCGTTACGATCTTGCAACAATGTGCGCGAACATATTAAACCAAAGTTTAAGATTTTTTAATGCATTGAGTAAAACGCTAAAAACAGGGCTCTCAACAAATGCCTTGTTTTCTCGACAATAACCGTTAGCCTGAATCTGAATAGATGGGGCTGAACGTATAATGCAGTTATTATTTCACAGAAAACTTCACGCACAGTTTAACTTATTTTTTATACTTTCATAACACGTATATGGGCATTAAATATCTAAAACCGGGCCTGCCGAGCAAACAAACTTTTAATTTCTAGAATACACTCGCCGTTTTAAAAATTCAAAACTAACTACTAACTCAAAACTGCATGCATACTATGTATTGAGGATAATTTAAGAATTACGGAAAGACTTAAGAATACTGCTAATAAGAATTACTTAAGAATAGCAGAATGGAGATGTCTAAAGATATCTCTAAACATACATCTTAAAAGTGTGGTAGGTCACATATAGTGTATTGGTGCTGGTACGACGTAATAAACAAAACTGGACGGTGATATTGGTGGTGTGAATGGTAAAACCCAACATAATGCCAATTACAATAAAAAAAAGGCACGAATTTACTGTAAAACTATTTTATAAATAATTAACCGTTCAAAGATGCTCACTTTCTAAGCAATTAGCTGTTATATATGCTAAAGAACTGACACACATTTTCGTCTCTGGTCAAGAACTCCTTTTACATATTGAATATTTAATATACACATACATACATACATTTGAAATTTAATGAAAATAGTATAGTGCCAAAAGTTGTTTAAACTTTTGAATGTGGTAAAAGGAGCTAACATTTTTATGAGAGATAGAAAATAGGTTAATATAGACGTAGAGATGTCAAAGATTTGCAGATGGGGGGGGAGTGTGTATATAATATATTCAAGAGTGGAAATAGTGAAATTTTTATAGGTTTTGCGGGATGAAAAGACTTTTCAATCGATGGTATTATAAACAAAGTAGACGGCAAGCTGAGCGTGTTGTCCCCTATTCCACGCCTGTGTTGGTTAATGCGAATTCTTGGAGGAATTATAAAAGCTTATAATACACACAATAGAAAAGTTATATATAATTAGTCTGCAGTTTAATTCCAAATTGATAATAGCCAACAATTCAAGTTCGAAAGACGTACTATGTTTTAATATAATATGTGTACAGTACAAATTAGATAAAAACAAAATATTTTAAATAATTTTCACACTCATCAGCAAAGAAAACGAAATATGAACACTTCGTGAATCATATTTTTAAAAAAAAATCAACTGTTTTCTGGGACTAATCACTAACACTGGCATAAATGAAAATAAATTATTTATCCGTTAAACTTTTAGAACTAAGTCAAGGCAGCCAATCAAGTCGAAAATAAGACAAATTTGATTTTTAATACTTCATTATGTATTTTTATGCATTTTTACTCACCATCAAATTCTATTGAAGGAAAAAACAAAATGTTAATTTTATTAAAGGGGGAAAAGGGGTTTTGTAGATCATTGTTTATGTTCCCTACTCTTTACCCATTTACCAAGAAATTTATAGATCATTAAAAAATATTTATATTTAATAAAGTATCTAGGTCTTTATACATTATAAATTCTTAAACAACATACTCAAAATTAATAGCACAAAGATATACTAATTTTTAACGGAAATATATGCGCTCCTACCTGCTTATCCAAACAACACAAGGAACCAAAGTTTATCTATTGTCCACTAATCCAAATAACACATTCATAGTTCTTAAATGCACATCCTTTTCCATTTTTATTTTTATACTTTTCTAAAACTGAAAAAACATGCTGCACTTTTTCCTGTGTACGTGCCATTTATGTTCTTTATTAAGACCGCAAATCAAAATGAAGGAAAGATCTGACATCGTAAGAGATAGTTTAAGCTATTCCCTCCTGCGCAACCCTCACTTTCTTCTGGGAAGTCCATTCTTGTCTATCACCAGTCCAGATTCGGATGAACAGAAGACGACAGACAACAACAACAACAAAAGAGAATGGTCATCTAAATATTTTCCCGGGGGGAAAAAAAATAATACAAGCGAGCTCCTGTCTTCCTCCAAACGTCGGAGCTCTAGGGGAACTTCCTGCCTTCAGGGCATGCCTGTGCCACCCCGTGAAAATTTTCCCAGCAAGCAGAACAAAAACTAAAACTGGGCAACTGTAATCGTTTTGTAATCGTCTCGTAATCAAAGCGACTACGATTACAAGCTCTTCGATTACGACTATCTGGCAAATAAAATTTCTAGATTACGATTAGACTACGATTACGCGATAAAGTAAACTTCAAGATTATGACTAGATTACGATAACACGAAAAATTTAATTGTCAGATTACGATTACACAAGAAATGTAATCGATTACGATTACACAAAGTCTGGTTACAATCATGATACAATTAGCTTTGAACAATATTTACTATCTTCTTGGCATAGTGGTTATGTCACTGAGCTAGCACACTTTTGTAGAAGGTCTCACCTTCCAAATTTGTTTAATCAAAATGCCCCAAAGAAAATTTCAGCAGTCTATTAGAGCAGAGAAAGTGAGATGGAAGATGAAAATACAAATAGGTTATTTAGTAGTTAACAAATAATTACCACAGATGATGAGTATATGTCGAAGTTAATAATACAAATAAGCCACAGCACTTCATCATGTACTCATCACATTTATGAAACAGGCATGCGCAATCCAAATTTAACACCTTTGAAACTGCAGTGAACAATGAGTAAAAGATTAACTGTATACATGCAGTGAATGCGCATACTACATTTATGATGTCAAAAGTCCTGTTGGTAATTGTTAGCCAACAGGAGTGTCTATAGAAATTGAGACTAGAGTTTCATGATTTCCTTGACTATCTTGGTCAACTTCTTACATGTATGAATCACTCTTACAAGATGCTTATCCAATAGGTGAGAAAGAAAAAAAGATGGAAAAGGGGAAAAAAATAATGCAATATTAATAAAATATTGGTTTAAATTTCATAAATTTAAAAACAAAATATAGTTGAAGATTAGCGATTGAGGTGATAAAAAAAAGCAAGACTAGAAAGTGATGTTTATGAATTTGGTTTGTCTATTTCTTTGTGCGGTAACTGCCATAAATATTCATAAATTAAAATGACATTTATGTACTGCATCATGTACACTATTGAAAATAGTGTATGTAGAATTTGTAGTTCTTTTACAGTGGCACCTAAAAGAATTCTACTTTAAGTGCCCCTATAAAAGAACTATGAATGCAACTATAGTACTTCATCATTTTATAAATGCACTTTAAACAACCACAGCTGTACGAACAGTCATTGTTTAAAGTGCATGTTAAAGATATTCATCTATTTCAAACAAAACAAAATTGATATATTGAGTATTGCAAAAGAATGCTCTCAATCAAAAATGCAAAGCATTTATACTTTTTCTGCAGGAGCACTCACAACAATTCCAATACGTTATAGTTTATAGCAGTTTAGCGACATTCACCAATTTCAAGTACAATGCAATAAGTACATAGACTGCTTATCCTTCATCTGAAGGTGGAAATAACAATAACATTTAAAGTTCTTTTACAGGGTCTCACAAAATTATATTAATAGTGGTATATAGCTTTTTTGAGGTTATGCTCAAAATCTTGATATTTCTGAGAACGATGCATCACCAAAATTTGTGACAGAAAAGACTTTATAGGAAAGTGTTTTATAATTTATGTGTTTGGCATGATTTATTTTCTGCAAAAGGAATGGCTATGAATGTCTATGAATGATTTCAAAATTCACTGAAATTTCTCGCTTTTCAGGTCACGTAGCAACCCTGACATTCATTGTTTAAAAACTTAATGCAAGATTACACCAATACAGAAAAATGTAAAATATTTATTTCAGAAAAATAGTTAAATATATATACAACATGTAAAACACTATTACAATATATCAACAAAAACAAATTCAATAAACAGTTTGTATCAAACATACAAATTGGATCCTTGTATAAATTACAAAATAGCATTAAAAATTTATTTATCAAAAACAATTATTTCTAACAAGCAATGGATTCTGGATTTAATATGTACAAATTTTACAATATATATATACAGATAACTAATTTCAATTTTATCAGCTATGACTGACAACAGTTACACTACAAAGTTTATTGATATATATTAGCTGATGTATTTACATATGAGTACATGTATCTGAATTTAATTGCCTTCAGGCAAGCCTTTTCTTCTACATATGCATCTACATACTATTATTAGTTTGATCATTCTAAATGTCTTTTTTTTTTTTTTTTGGTACACTCTTCATTTGTTAATGTACCTCAATTGCTCATTTCAGCTTTAAGTATTTTTAAAGTATCATCTCCTGGTGTATAAATGTTTACTAACTTAGTGTAGGACTATCATATGCATTTTGATTAACTTGGCACTTTCCTTAATATCAGCAATAACAAACTTTCAATTCCTCATCATGAGATAATTATGGAAATTTGACAAGTTTTAAAACATAATAGGTAAAATCATCTAAAATATGTACATGTTTTAGAACATATATATAAGTTCATAATCTATAAATAGAGTTAATGCTTTCTAAAGAATAGCAAAGTGAGCAATTCCCTGGAAAAATTTATATCAACTGTTTTTCTTGTCTGAGTTGGTATGTGATTACCAGTGATGCCCCAAACTGTGTCAAACCAGTTACATCTGCCTAGAGGTAGTGTGATGGATCGACCTTGACTACAATTTAGTAATTTGTGACTGGTTTTAATGGATCAGCTATTTAGTTGTGAGCCTTTTTGAGTGACAACTAGTGGTTATAATTTTGCGTTCCTTGTAACATGAGTTTCTTTTGCATTAAAGATGAATATTACTCCTAGGAAGCATTCTAAATTAATTGTTCTTAATGAACACACTTCTATGAGTGATAGAGATATAGCTACTTCAGGTGGAGTGGGCAAATAAAGTGTTTCAAGAATTTTAAGAAAATTTCAAGATTCCTGATCATTGTCTCCAAAAAGAAAAGGGAAATGTGGGCACAAACAGAAAACTACTCTAAGAACTGATAAAATTCTAATAAGTAATAGCACAATAAATCCTACAAAGACAAGCACAGGCCTCCGAAGGGATTTATTCCATTATGGTGTTGAAGTGAGTACCTCAACTGTACAGAAAAGGCTTCTGCATGTTGGCCCTAAAGCAATAAGACCAAGGAAAAAGCAAGTTCTAACTCAGAAAACGATGAAAAAACATTTAGCATGGACCAAAAAATACCGATCATGGACAGTTAAAATCTGGAAGATGATGATTCTGAGTTATGAAACACATGTATTTGTGCAAGGTGTATCAAGTGTGCGGTCAAGTGTAGTTAGACAAAGTGAAGATGAAGCTCTGTGATCAGATCATATCCAACAGAATGTGAAACACCCTTCTAAATAGATGCTTTTGAGGTTTTTTCACAACAAATGGAACTAGAAGCTCAGTTCCTCTTAAGTCATGATGATTTCTGTCAAATACATAGAAATATTATGGAGTAGGATTGTTATATTCATGGAAACACTCGACAGAGCATTTCAACATGACTTGGCCCTTTGTCCCAACTCGAAATTGGTACAGACCTTTATGGGAGAAAATAAAATGAAAGTTTTATGATTTTTAAAATGCTACCACTCCAGTTCAACTGGATATTTGCCAGTTAAGCATGCTGTGCAGTGCCCTATTGGCGTACCATTTGTGTAAGCATTTTTACCAACAGCAGACAGTAAATTTTCAACATTTAAATGGACAAGAGTGTCAGCACCAATTTTCTTTGCCAATTCTTCTTCATTTAAATCATTGGCAATAAGCTCTTTTTTAGTAGGAATATTAATGCCCATATAACATGGGTTACGGACAGGAGGAGAAGCAATTCTGAGGTGGACCTATAGGGCGGGGAAAAAAAGAAATGAGTTTAACAAGGAACAAATAAAAAAAAAAAGTCCAATACAGTAGCACCTCATTATATTACGCTTGCTGGGAGAAAAGGAAAATGCATAATATATAAAATGAAGGGGGGGTGCAATTTGATAAAATTTTATTTATAAATACATGAAGTACAATACAATTAATTGTATAAGAAAATGAAAGTTAATAACTTAAACAAGAACATAGAAGTTTAATTTACCATTTTGAATTTATGTAGAAATACACATTTCATTTGCTGCTGAGCTGAGGAAGCTATCCAAAGTCATCTGCTTTGATTCTTTCTCATAACTTGCTTTACAGTAAAGATCAGCGGGCAAAAATTTATTAATTGCATTTCACTTATGTGATTAGAGTTGCTTTTTCAACTTCAGTATATGCTTTTTTAAAGTTACGAAGAAAATGAGTAAAAGCAGGCTGGATGAGGGTGGGGGTGGGGTGGACAAAAAAAGTGTGATATAGAGAAGGTACACTATTATGGTCTTTGTAGAGACCCTAATATGAATTTTTTTCAGCATTTTGTTTCTCTTCTTCCTATTTTATGTATGGTAACTCAATTTTCTTCTGCATTTTAAAACTTTTAGAAATTTTGCCTTTATTCACATTTACAAACCCATTTTGGACTTAACTTTGCATTTTTGAAAATAATAATAATAATATTTGGAAGAAGAAAAAAAATAATAAAGAAATAAAAATTAATTGCATATTTATACCTTTATGCCTCAAATTACTTAAATGAAAAAAAGTTTGGAACTTTCTGAACTATATGTTTTATATATTAGTAACATCTCACATTAAATCAAATACTAAACTTCAGGGACTTAAGGATTCCACTGGACTCTGCATAGATGCCTGGTGATGGTAATCAGCCATATTCACAAATTAATAGGGATGTAACGAATAGTGATTTTGCCGAATATGTTACATCTCTACAAATCAACCGATCAAATAATGTAGAAAATGTCTATTGTGTGATTTTATTGACAGTTCTCGTCAACTAATAAAGGGTAAAACTGACTAGATCAGGTTATTATATAATGAACAGGTTATTATATAATGAAAACTGACTAGATCAGGTTATTATATAATGAAAACTGACTAGATCAGGTTATTATATAATTGGGATTCTTTATTAATTTTAAAATAATACTTTGACTGACTAATAAACCAAATTGTAATACATAAATCTTTTAAATTTTTAAAAGAAATTTTCACAAAATGGGAAAAAATACAAAAATGTACACAGTAAGTTACATTTATACTCAATAAATTTAGCAAATAACCAATACTTACTTCAGAAGCTCCAGAATCTTTCAACAGCCTTATTATAACACCAATAGTTGTACCTCGGACGATAGAATCATCAATTAATATTACTCTTTTCCCTTTGAAATTGTCAGTCAATGGTCCAAATTTTTTCAATACTGCTAACTGTCTGAGGTGTCGTGTTGGCTGTATAAATGTTCTTCCAATATACCTATTTTTGCACAAAACCTCAGCATATGGAATTTTTGACTAAAAATTAAAAGGGATAAATTAAAAAATTATCAGCCTTAAAACGAATTTAAGAGTACATAAAAAAAGAGTTTTCTCTCTCATTCTTTTTTTTTTTAAAAGGTGCAGGAGAGGTTGTATGTATGTGTGTGTTAAATAAAATACTTAAGATAAAAAAATATAAAACACATTTATTCTTAAGACAATAAGTTTTTGCTGATAGAAACACATTATTTGAATATTTTGGATGTCAGTTTATATAAATGAAATAAACATTTTGTTTGTACAGTATGGAACCTCTTATCCGGAAACCAGTTATCCGAAATCATTTTTCAATTGATTAAATTCCTATTTTTTCCAAAGAAAAGCAAAAAATGAGCTCGATTTATATTTCTTATGTTCTTATGTTTTTGTTTTTTTATTTTGAGTACTACAGCTAGAATTTATAAAGTAAGCAATCTGGTAAGGTACTTTATTTATTTTTTTAGTGTATGACTAAGTTTTCAAGAAGTTATCATACATTTACTACTTCCTCTCTAAATATGATTATTATTTTTCTTGATCTTATTAAGAGTTTTTTTTTAAATTATTTTTCTCATATATTAACAATTAATATTTAATTTTAATCAAAAATAGAGAGTAGCATATATACTACCATTCAAATCAGTAGATATGTTAATCCCCAACCAGTTATCCAGAATACACCCGGTCCCAACCATTCCGGATAACAGGTTCTATACTGTAATATATTTGGAACTACACATCTTTGTGACTTTTAACTGTTTCAAAATCAAGTATCTAGAAAATCAAAACCACCTTAAAAAATGAGCATGTCTTAAAAAAGTCTTCGACAATAGGCATTAGAATCCCCTTTTACGAATGTTACTGCTAACAGGTGGTGCTACCTGTCAAAATGGATTGACGATAATCATGTATTAGTATAAACTCTTTCTTTGCAAGCAAACACAACACAATTTTTTCAAGATGTCTATTGTTCGACAGACAGAGGTGATGCAAATGTATAATGAAATTTGTCATCACAGTCTGTAAACTCTCAAAGGAAAAGGATTCACACAAATCGACGATTAAAGCTCTTCCAGCCAGGGTTGTTAAAAACCCGGGTTTATTCAGAAAAAAACCAACCCACTGGGTTTTTTCAGAAGAAGGGATGGGGTTTCAGAATATTTGAAAAAAAATTTACTTATTAATAAATGCAACTTAAAGCAAGCTAATTGATTACAAAAATCAATTATAAATAAAAAGTGGTTAATTTAATAGTAATAACTGATTACAATTATTAATCATACATGAAAAAATGTATAAATCAATAACAATAGCAACCCCAATCATGGTTTGCTCTTAGATAAATTGACTATTAGTAATAATTTTAACAGTGATATACTAGTGCTTAATTACAACTTTTTAAACTAACGATTTTTTTATGGTTAAAAAATCCTTATTCATTAGGCAAGTTGGAGTGTATAGGCTGATTAATTTTATTTTTCACCAACTATGCGAAAAATTCCAGAGCTGGGATTCGAACCCAGGACTGCCGCATAACGTGCGGGTGCTCTACCACTGAGCTACTCTGGGATGATTCCTAGATGAAATTTCTCGCATTAGAACCGTTGGCATTTATCATCTTTCTCTGCAAATCACAGATAGAACAGATGAAACAATTAATTCGCGACAACTCCATATGCTGATGAGGTAATATAAAAAATTTCAGAATTATGTATATCCTAAAAAATACCAGAGATATGAAGATAAATATATGCAGACTTAAACCACATTTCAATGGCTCTTGAAGGGGGAAAATCACATCAGATAATTGCATATTGTGTTATTTTTATAACTATAGTAGTATAGGGGGTCGTACACACATAAATTATGAAGAAAATAACTTTCACATTCTGGTAATAAGCATTTACAATCCAATTTAGGCATACCCCTGACCATTTTTTTTATAATATATCTCAGATAATTTTTATGTTGGAAACTTTGTAATCACCTCAAAAGTGCATGGGGCACATTTTAATAACTGGGATTTTTTTTTGTACAAGAGTCGTATACAAATTTAAAGAGTGTCACCTTTAGAAAATTATAGGGAGGAATTTTCTTGTAATATAAGTTTTTTCTTCCTACCTTATTTTGAGCATTTTTTTCAATTTACACTTGCCACTTATCTCTAATGGATACAGAATTAAGGCATGTTACCATCTTTTTAGGTCATTCTGGATATTATATAAAGGCATGCTTTCTATAAGAAATATCTTACTTCTTCAGAATATCCTAGTGCTGCAGGAGTTGCAGATTCAGGAACAGCACTCACAACATCAGCGTCAATAGGAGCCTGCCTAGCAAGCTGCCTACCACATTCTTTACGAGCAGTATACACCATTTGACCTACATAATACAAAACAATGTACCGTCTAAAAATTGTTTAAAAATGTTTTACACTAACTGAAATGACATTTTTGGGGTACTTTTTCTTTTTTTACCAAGAGAAGGCACACTAGCATTAGATAGAGGGGGGGGGGGGGGAATTAGCATTACTTTTTTAATTCAAAGAAACTAAAAAATGTTTTTTGGTATTTAAACAAATTACAATTGTCATAATTTTATTTTGCAGCAAGTGATAAATATAAGTTTATATGTCATGAAAACATTTATATTTTATGTAAACTGCAATTGGTAAAAAAAAAAAAATTATATATATATAGATATATGTACCTTCTATCATGCTATCTGGTCTTGCAAAATACACATACTCAAAAATACAAAATGCAGGAGGCTTGTCATCAGGACGAGGCATTATGCATATTCTTTTAAATCCATGTTTGGAGATTTCTACAATCTCACCAGGCTGAACCTCACGATCAAACTTGCCTCCAAAAGATGGAAAAGCACAGGATTCTGATGAAACAACAAATCCTTGCATTTCTCCCCTTTCATCTGCAACTAGAGTAACAAATAGTTTAAAAAATAACAATAATGCCTTGTTGATGAATAAAACTTAAATCTTTCTATTTTTTGTATGAATTTGGAAAAATGAAAATCATGTGGACAGACTGTATCCAAATAATTTAAAAAAAGAAAAAGCAAAATGGTTCTGAAACACAGCAAAACAAATATATTTCCAGGTAGAAAGTATAGTAATAAACATTGTTTGGAAGCAGCAATATTTAATAATCTTCTTCTTCAAGGATTAGGCTTTAAAAGCCTGATATGACCTCCTGATCCAACCACCAGTTCCTGGACCTAGCATGTTCTGGATTGTCTTTCGGCATGTAGTAAAAGGCAGTTCCAAGTGAGGGGTGGTTTAAGGCAATTATCTCTCTTTTTTATTTATTTATTTATTTTTGGAGAGGGAATGGAATTAGTCAGAAGATTGACACATATCCATTTTATGGAAATAAAATAGGATCTTTTACATTAATTTCTTTTTCCTCTGAGGGGGTGTGGGGAGTCAACCCCTCTCCCCCTCCTTTAATCCACCCTTGCTCCAAGTAGCTTCCCACATGTCACTCATTGGACATGGTTTTTCCAGTCATTGTGGTAGTCATTGTTGTTTTCACAGATATTTAATATTGCTAATTTTCTTATAATATACTTCTTTCTTATTTTGTCTAAAACTATGCAGCCGCCTTTTAGAGATTGCAGGTATCGCATCTCTGCTGTCTGAATTTTGCTTATATCTTGGGTATCCAGAATAATCACTTTCAAAAATCTTGAAGTTATATCCAGAATTTGGATTAAAGTTTTCTGATAAATAAGCAATATTTCTGCCAAAAGCATTCAATGACAATTTTTAAAAAATTGTAAATCCCATTATATTTTGAGAGAATAAATCCTGTGCTACAAAACATTCCTTTCTTTTCCTCAGCAGAGCTCACAGAGCTAAAAGGGCAAATTCTGGAAGAAAGAGAATGAAAAAGTTGCCCATCAAGATTGGAAGAAAAGAGTTGGTCACGCAAAACAAGTTTTGTGATTTTCCTCTTTTAATAATCATAACAATTCACAATGTTTTACACAATGTAAGCAATAAGAAAAAAAAAAAAATACTTGCCATTTCCATTAATCTCAGAACAATTAACACCCAACATTTCTGCTACTAAAAAGCAAAGCAAACATTTCCCCATTAGCAGCAAGCATAAAACATTAAGAAAAAAGAAAAGAAAGTGCAAGCAATCACACATAAATCAATTAATTTTATTTCACAAGAGATATTATCTAAATTTTTTTGTTGATTTATTTTTATAGAGATAGCTGTTAATTTTAACTCAAGTGAGATCTAAGTATCCAAATTAAATAATCATGCTTATGTTTTATTTTCTTTCAAACACACATGCCAAACACCTCTTTGCATATTGCTTTATTTTCGCATTTAAAGTTTTAATGAGAGTTTGCGTGTGATAATTTTTAAATAGAAAAATAGCTGATAGAAATGTTCTTGATTTGCAAAACAATTTTTTGAAGATCAGCTCGAAATAAGTAACTGATAGTAAGTTGAATTAACATTTACATTTGTAAAAACATTTCTGATACTTCATAACAGATTTGGTAAGGGAATAATTAAGCTTCAGAAAAAGTTTGAGAGTTAAAATATGTAACATAGTTACTTTTTATGCACACTTTCTTTTTACATTTTGCGATACTTGTTTGAATCGCCCAGTGTCCCTTTTTTGGAACAGCATTTTCGCTAGCAGTCAAAAATGTTATTTATTTTTCCTAGCCTTTATTCACAAGTATATTGAACCTAAAGGTCTGCGCCATACAGAAATTTGTGGCATCGGCATAAAAACCTTAAAAACCTGGCGGCGTGCGAAAAATTTTGAAAGATCATAATGAAAATGGGTGTATGTGTACACACACAAATGTATAAATTGGTGCTAAAATGAGAATTTTTTAAGACTAGAATTTTTATAAAAAGTAATCTTTATGATGTTGTGCGATTACAGCCAATTAGCTACACGTGGGCTCTAGGCCGAGGGGGTAGGGTATAGAGATCATGATTGTGTTCGGGCTCGGATGAGCTCGATTATATTTGTCTTTAATTTGAAAAAAAGGGCAAAATTTATGATATCTATCAATGAAATAATCGACTTTTATTTATCGATAAGCTGAAATTTTGGGCTCAGGCTCCAACTTAAATAATATCGACCAGGAGGTCTCGAATTAAAAGTCTTCGGGCTTGGGCTTTAAAAAATGAGCCCAAACTCATCTTTTGTGGGGTGCCCTCCATGGTTGGGGTCTTCCTAAGGAGTCCTAACCCATATCTGCACTAAGTTTCGGAGAAACAATGGAAAACTAGCAACGGTTAGGTCGGCAGATGTGACCTAGTTTTGAACTAGGCTCCTTCCGTCTCTCAGTTCAAAGCGCTATTCGCTCGACCACTGGTGGGGCTCCAGAGTATGAGCTTGCCACTGTGGTGCACTTTTAAAATATTTCTACAGCAAAACTGAAACAACAGATTTTATCAAACTCTGAGAGGTTTGTCTAGTTTAAATAGCAAATTCACGATACATTTAGTTATCAATATACGATTGATTACATTATTTGCTTTTAAAAGTGATTTTTTTTTTCTCCACAACCTTCTTGAACCATTCTAAACCTATAAGTACTTTTGAGGTATAATGCCATGTTTAAACAGTTTTTAAAGCAAGCAAATTACGCTATTGGCTCAAAAAAATTAAATTGTATCTTTACAAGTTACTAGCATAAAGAAGTATCCAGAAAAAAATAAGCAGTTGAAAATTAAGGTACAATTTTTAAAAAAGTTTGGAAGCCGATTGTACGCCTCCGTGTGAAATCAGAGTACTTCGCCGGCACGCCAGCCCACTGGCGTAGCCAGGGGGGGGGGCCCACCGGGCCCGTGCCCCCCCGAAATTTTTTCAGTTGTTATATACATATTGTAATTTGTAAAACTGGATCGTCTCAGAATCCTTGTTGTGTGATATTTGTCTAATCTTTCTGATAAATGTTTTCTAGATCCTTTCACGTTGAGAACGAAGAAAAAACAAGTCAAAAAAGAGGTTAAAAAGTGCCTTTAATCACTAACCCGAGGTGACTTGCTACACGCCTACACACCAGAAAAATATACATCTGGGCAATATCCTACTCCCGGGATACTAAAAATTTCCCCCTCCCTATAACCTCAGCTCATTACTGTTGTACCCTGTGAAGTATGTATCCCCAAGTGTTATCAGCTTTCATGGCCACCTGTGGTATTTTTAAACCATGGTGTATACAAAAATGTTACTTTCTACTAACGATAAAATTAGAAGGTGGGGCACAAGCTGGCCCCCTTTCCCCATCATTCCCAAGGTCCAGACGCTCGTGTCTTTTTGACTTGTGTGTTGCTCTGTCCAGTTGGTGGGTTCGAATAGAGATTATGGCCTCAAGAAAGTTCCCGTTGAGTAGAAGTATAGGAGAAAATTTTAATAAAATTCCAAAGATTATACATAGTTAGCCCGCTAACAATGAAGACTCAAATCTACAGGAAGCAGAAAAAGCCATAGATGAACAGATATTTCCAGAAAACTTCAGAAAGCACATCAGGAAAAGAAACTAAAGTAAATACTCAATATTTCATTGTGTGTTTTTAAATGATAATATAAACGATAACATAAACCATACGACATAATATCTTCTTAAGTATGTTGAAAAATTTGTATTATCATATTTTCATTAAAATGTGATTTAAGAAATGTTTCCTTTATACCCACCCTTTAAACTGACAAGAGGGTAAATCTGTAATTTGTTTTTCTGTTTTAAAGTTTTATAAAACATTATAAATACTATTTTATATGCTCTGGTAAAGAATAATAAATGAATAGTATTTGAAATATCTAGGGATGCTCTTGATATTCGTCTAATTTATTAATATCCGAAATATCATCGGATTTCCGAATCACAATCACTGAATATCTGACTTCTCTTTCGGATATCCGGCTCACGACTAAACAAGGTCTATCCACAGTCCACTAAGTCTGTATTTTTTAAATAAAAATTACTCTCAATAATGTTTTCTTCTTAATATTTTTACTACTCACAGTTTAAAAAAAAATTTAAATTTTCTTAAGTGCTTTCCTTTGTAATTTAAAATCGCAACCAATGAGAACAGCAGTTTTGCTTTGAAATTAATCTGAAAAATCGGAGCTTAATACCTTTATTTTCTGATTCTAAAATAAGACATTAAGTTGTTCATTAAAATGTGACTTTCTATTAAATATATTTTTCTTCTAAGTTAAACAATTAAACAGACCTATTTTCATTTTTTGTTTTTTAAATTGTACGTTTTTATCAAATAATATTAATTAGTTTAATTCTCCAAAGAATCACTTTTTAAAATTTGTTTATAAGGAATACGTTCAACAAAAGAGAAATTTCTCACAAGCCCGAGCCTGGTTTGGGCTCGGGCTGAGTCCATATCATCTCTAGTGCCCACCCCCCTGACTATGGCTCACCAACTAGCGATGAGTTCAACCCTTCCCCCCTCAATAATTTTGAGAACTTATACGTTCTGGAAAGTTTTGTGCGTCTGTTTTTTCCTTTTTTATTAAGAAATCAAATCCGGTGTATTTTTAGTATTTAATCTTCCCAATATTACATAAGATGTACTTTGAAGAGATTTAATTAAAAACTCAACACTTATTCAAGTCGAAAATTTGCAATTAATTATATTTTTTAAGGCTGCTTAAGTAGAAAAATTCTATATATTTTGAACCAACTTTATTCCAAAAACCAGAATTTTCGAAGATTTTCTTCTAGTGACGTCTGTGTTATTTTAATACGTATTTTGTTAGCAATGTGCAGAAAATTTTAATCTTGTGATCAATCTTATTCCAAAGAGCAGAGTTTCGAAATTTTTTTTCAAGTGATGTCTGGATTATTTCAATATTGTGTCTGCATTGTATACGTATAATATTCTAATCCTGTCACCAACCTTATACAGTGGTTTTCTCCGAAACGTAACGTAAATACGGGTTAGGACCCCTTAGAAAGACCCCCACCCTTCGGCCTAGAGCCCACGAGGAGCTAACTGGCCGTAATCCTACAAACAAACAAACAAACAAACCAACCTTATACAGAAGGGCTAAGTTTTGGAAGATTCTCCTTAAGTCATATCTTTGTTATTTTAATATTGTATTTGAATTGTGTAGGGTATTTTAATCTAGTAATCAACTTTATTCCAGAAACCAGAGTTTTGGATGATTTTCTTCAAGCTATATCTTTCTTATTTTAATATTGTGTTTGTATTATTTAGAATATCTTAAATTTGTGAGCAACATTATATTAAAAACAAGCATTTTGAAAAAATAAAAGATAGATAAAAAAATCTAGTCATAAGATTTTCTAGGCTAATTATGTGTTACCATAAAACTGTACATTTTGACTTATTAATTGCAATAAGAAACTGAGTTAGTACAGCCTGTGCATTATAATTAAAGGTTTATTTTTTAAAATTAGCGTCGCTGTTCTGTGGCTGTTAATTATAAAAATAATAATAGGTTTGTGTGTGTTTGCGCGATCTTCATTATAAAATACAGGTTGATTCAAAAATAACGTGACCAATTTCAGAGCATCATAAAATTTTATTAAGATATTTACACGAAATTTTCAATGTGTTTTCCTTTAGCATAGTACACTTTACGTAAACGTTTAGGTCAAGTCAAAATAGTTTTTTAGACCATTTTTGGAAGTATTTTTCCAACTTCCTCTTTGATTGCTTTTTAAAGCCCTTAAAGTGTTCTTACCTTACATCTATTTAATTGTTCTTTTAAGTATGCCATAAAAAAAATATCGCAATTAGCACAGTCAAGGGATGATGGTAGCCATTTTTCAGGGAAAATAAAGTTAATTTTTTTTTAAATCTTTCAGCCATTTGACAGTTGACCTTCCAGTATGACTTGGTGCAGAATCTTGGTGTAAAACTAAGTTTTCTTGGGGGGTAAAAACGTTTACTTTCTTTAATCATGTGCTCCAGAACTTTATTCTGATAGTATTTAGCATCAATTTTGACCTTTGGTTCTACAAAAAATGGTTTTATTAAGTCTTGAGAGGACATTCCCATCCATACCACAGTACCTAACATCCAACTTGCCTTCTGCAAAACAGCTGCGTCTTTGCGACGCTGTTCGCGTGAAATTGAACCTCCTTTTGCCAGTTGTGAATAACTGAACGTTTTATTCGTTTTTCTACAGTGTTTGCAGATATTTGATGACAAACTAGTTTCTTCAATTTTTATAGGCAATTTTCTTTATCTCACAACAAATTGTCGACTGGAATACCTGTAGTTTCTTTTCTAAAGTTCTTTGAGGAAGAGGATTTTCTACAACGAAAAGTCTTTTCAGCTCCTTTTTTTCTTTTTCACCAAGGACTTCCTTTCGTCCACATTCCCCCCCTGGAGCTCTTGATTGCCAGCCAAATTTTATTTCTTTTCAAAGTTTAGATAGTTATACATTATAAAAATGCCTTTTCTGAATTTTAAATGCTTTATTTATAACAGAATTTGAGCAACCATCCTACAAAAGCTTGAAAATTTCTTTTCGGGTTTGAGGATCTAATTTCGGAGCCAAAATTTACTCCCTCTAATAAAAGTAGTTCGATTGGTAATTTAAATGTTTAATTTTTAAAATAAAACTGGTGGTAAATTAAAATTTACCATAAATAATTATAAGCTTTTAAAATTGGTCACACTAATTTTGAATCAACCTGTATGTATTAGTTATATGCAGCTGCAAATGAGTTGATTGAAAATCCAGGATAGATTGATATAATTCATGTTTATAACAAAAAAAATTTACATAGAAATATTTTTTACTACGGTCGTTTATTGAGAATTAAAAATCATTTATTACTTTCCGAACATGTACCATGTAAGGAAACTATTGTAATCATGAAAAAATACGAATTCGAGATTTTGGTGTACTTACACGTTTTGAGGTCTTCTGAATTCATTTATGCTGTTTTTACGAGATGTATGTGTGTGTGTGTGTGTATGTGAGTGAACACGATAGCTCCTAAACGGAGCATTCAATTGAGCTCTAATTGGGTATATAGGTTATAAACCACCGTCGCAAGACCGGTATTAATTTTGGTGGGTATAGGACATGTAGTTTTTCTACAGGGCTATGACAAAGATTTCTTTTACATTATGGCCTATGGGAGGAAATTCTTGAAAGTGCACTAGTGTTTAAACGGTACATTCGATTGTGCTCAAATTGGGTATATATGCTATAAACCACCATCGTAAGACCGGTATTGATTTTTATGTGTATAGGACTTATAGTTTTTCTACAGGGTTACAACAAAAATTTCTTTCACGTTATGGCCTATGGGGAGAAATTCTTGAAAGTGCGCTGGCGTTTAAGCAGCACATTCGATTGAGCTTCAGTTTGGTGTATATGTTTGAGTTATTCATCGATTAAAATTTATTTAAATGCTTGGTAATGATCTTAATCGCAAATGTTCAGAAAGTCGAGTGGAGTCACTCCAGATTTTTTAGTTTTCTTTTCAGTATCTTCCTTTAGATATATTTATTATAGAATAAGACTTATTATAGTAGCAAATACTGGCCTGGATTAAAAAAAAAAAAATCTTATCCGGTTGAGATAATCGCCAGACAAACCAGTACATAAGCATCTATCTGCAGATAATTATACTGAAGAATTATTAATTAACTCGCGAAATCAATACTGAATACCATCTTTAAACATATATTTAAGGATATTTTTGTGAAATTACTAATTAAGTAATATTATAATTACAATTAACTAGAATCTTATTTTTAGTTATAATTAGTACTTAGAATATTATTTCTAATTATAATTAATAATTACAATTTTTTTTTAATTTGAGATTAATTGATAATTAAAATATTTCTAATTACAATTAATAATTAGAATATTAATTAGTTGGACAAAACTCTCTGTGCCCCTCCCGAAACAAAATCCTGGCTACGCCAGTGCGCCAGCCTAGACCCAGCGCAAACCTCTAATTGCATAATGATTTTGAAAGAAATCATATCTTGTGCAAGAAGTTGATATCGGAAATTTATCTATTATTGCTGGTATTAGCAAAAATTGAAAAAATATTAATTAGTTGGACAAAACTCTCTGTGCCCCTCCCGAAACAAAATCCTGGCTACGCCAGTGCGCCAGCCTAGACCCAGCGCAAACCTCTAATTGCATAATGATTTTGAAAGAAATCATCTCTTGTGCAAGAAGTTGATATCGGAAATTTATCTATTATTGCTGGTATTAGCAAAAATTGAAAAAAGTCGCAAAAATATCTTGGCACAAATGGGTTAATAAACTAATTGTACATTCAAATATTGTGTTTACTTACAATTTAACAGATATTTCTATTACTACATATATTAATAATCCCAATTAGCACTTTCTTAGTTAAGAAATGTTGAGGGTACTCCAAGCTCTCCCATAAATCAAAATTAATGGACATTTTAATGTTATTTGTCATGCATAAGTTTAATGATAATATTTGGTACTAAGGCTTTAATACCTTGTTCCACAATTTTTTTAAATTTCAGATATGAATTAAATATTACAAAGCAAATTAATGCCATAAAGCACAAACACAAACAAGTAAAAAAATGGCAGCAAACAAGCAACAAATTAATTGGCAGACAAACACAAGGCATTAGCAAAGCAGTCCGTCCCCCTTTAAAATAAAATCTATTGCAAATACAATCAAACGCAATTAGAAACATTACCAATTATATATATATTCTTTTTTAAGAATACAATAATTAAAGATCTACACATAGTAACATTACATTAAATACATAAACAGTACTCATGTATAAATATTCTCTCATCCCTGAATGCATTCAGCTCCTTCAGGAGTACATCCAATTTTTGCTGGTGTAATTTTTTAAAATAATACTTTTTTAATTACTAATTACACTTGTGTGCCTTAAAAATTAATAAATAAACACTGTTATATCAAAAGGATTTGATATGAAACTACTTTATCAGTATGGGCTACATTGTACAATAATATACTCACTAAGAGAGCCAGGAACTGGAGAAACTTTCCCTAGACAGAGGGGTCTATTTCCAAAAGGATCTCTTACAGCATAAATTTTTTCACCACACATAAGGAGCAGAGAATATGACACCAATGATTTTTTCATCAAGTTCTGGATTCTAGCAGGCCAGTCAGGACCATTACTTTCCTTATATGGAGGTATACATAGAATCTGAATCATCAATTCGCTGTCTGTTTCAGTGGAGAGACCAATGCCTTGTTCAAGAATCTAAGCACAGAAAAGATATATTTATGCAATTCATAAATAACGAATAACAGAATAACAATCATAAAATTAAACACATACAGTTGCTTTTTGCATAATGAACATACTTCAGCGATTGTGAACATTGCCTCTCCACAAGTAAAGTATCCAGTGGCAGACTGACCAGATGTACAGGTCCATGAGTCAGTGCATGGACAGGAAAAATTATTTTCCATAACTAGTGAGTACCTCAGTTTCCCAAACACAGGTTATAAAGGTCTGGCCACATATCATGTAGTAAACCAGGCTTAGCGATTCCAGTCTGCCACTGAAAATATAATCCACTTCGTATAGCAATCTTTATTAGGCACTTAAAACTTAACTACTTGTTTTAATGATGCAAACTTGCATTTATTTAGGCATATATGCCTATCAATAACTGTTTTCCCAGCAATAAAAAGCTATATTATCTTGCTAACTGTATGTAGACCAATTAAAATAGGGTTTGGCTTTTTTTAAAATAAAATAATATTAAAGTTATTTGATTTAATGAAAACTTGACTTTTATAAAATATTCCCATTCAAAATCAATTTAAACACAGTATAAACAGTTATATAATAATATACAGATGTTAATTTTTTTAATTAAATATGCATACACAGTCCTTGGCTGCCAGGATACCCATCATAAGATATCCACTAATTATTAATATATGAATATTTGCTATTCTTATGTATTATTACAGAAATTCTTATAAAACAAAAGGATAATTTAATAAGAAATATTGATGTTTTCACTTTTTTTTTCTTCTGCATTTTTATCATCAGTGCATTGTTGCATTTAAAATTTGCTGCACATGTTTTCAAGAGACATTTAAAAAAAAAAAATCTGTGATTTAAAAAACAAATTATTCTTTCTATTATAAACCTGCCTTTTATATTCTTTTCTAAATATTTTCCTTTTTAAAAGTAGAGTTAACGCAACCAAATCATTGTCATAATTATCTTTGAACAGAAAGATAAGTTTTGGTGAACAACCTATAAAATTGATAATGATTTGATTTAATTTTACCGTACCTTAAAAAATCCAACCCATAGGGTTTGCAGGGGGGCAGTCCATCAAGTTTTTTTTAATCAATTATAAATGAAAAAATATTTAAATCAATAATAATAACTAATTACTTTAATCAATTATAAAAAAATATATAAATTGATTGTAATATTTAGAATAAAAATCATGGTTTGCTTTTGATAAATTGATTACTAACAGTTTTATAATCATCACTATTAGTAATGATGAAATTAAAGTAGTATACTAGTGCTGAATCAGAACTTTTAAACTAATGTTTTGTTATGAATAAAAGTATCCTTATTCATATTTTAATTCAAAATATTATTTTAAATATTCTTTAGTGAAAAAGTTATTTTTAACTTCATTTTTCTTGGGGACAGGAGGGGGGGATTTATAAACTTTACAACTGGTGTACTGATATTAAGAAATATATTCGGTATATTATTTGAAGTAGTAATTTTTAGAAAATTTAGTTGGGCTTTTCAAAAAAAAAGCCTGCGTATTTTTGGGTTGGGTAAAATCATAAAACCTGGGTTTTAACAAACAGAACAGTTAATTGTCAGAACAAAGAAATCTCAAAACTAAACATTTTGAAAATATACTAATGATTTTATGTTATGTACTACCAGGTTTTGATCCAGGAAATTTTTTCCAGGGTCTCACTTTACTTTTGTGAATTTCAATATCGTTTTTCATGAATTTCAACATCTATTTTTGTGAATTTTCATACCAATTTTTGTAAAAGTCATTTTTTCCCCTTGAAATAAGTTACAAAAGAAAATATATATATATATATATATATATATATATATATAGTAAAATGCCATTGAAGGATTGTTTTAGTCAACTATAGTTTTGCGAAGGGATCATTTAAAATTCTGTGTAGAGAGAGGGGATACTTTAATTGATTGTAATTTTGTTAAGGGGCCGTAAAATGAACCAAATTTCATCTGCATCAATCCCTGTTTACAAAAGTAATTTTTCACATCTGTTGATCCTCATCACTGCAAAACCCAAACCCATTTGCCCTCTATGTTTAAAATGGATGCATTAAAGTTGGGGGTGGAGGGGGCGACCGCCTCTCTAGAGAAGAAAGAAATTGATGTAAAAGATCTCACTTTACTTCCATAAAAAAATGGATGAGCATATGAATCTTCCAACTAACTGTCCCTAGCCACAAAATTGCATTAATCCGTCACTGATGTTTAAGAGGAAAAGGGGAATTGTTTTCATCAGAATTAAGTTTTCAAGTGCCCTACTGTTAGTTTAACATTTCTAGTGTCTTGAAACTTTAAATTTTAAACCACATAAATAAGAAAATGTATTTATACATATTCTAAATACATAGAGAGAGTAAATATAAATAAAAGCTTTACCTCATGCCTAAGTTTTGCAGCATTAATGAGTTCTCCATTGTGAGCTAAAGATAAAACACCATGCTTTGTGTGAACGACGAATGGCTGGACATTTAGAGGATTTGATCCACCAACAGTTGAGTATCGAGTGTGACCGATACCCAAGTTACCACGCAATTTCAATAAATCTTCTTGTTTAAATGTTTGCCCTACCAACCCATCCTTTTTACGGGTTTGAACCGAGGTTTTATCTCCTAAACTTGTAGTAATTCCACAACTTTCTTGGCCTCTGAAATAAAATATGGTAATATCAATCTTTTTGCCAGGGATTTTTTTTTTTCTGCAATTTCTAAAAACTGAATAAAATAGTTTACAATGAGCTATTATAATCATATGAAAACTGACCTTCTAATAACTAAATTAATAAACCATCATAACATAAGTCTTGTTAATTGAAAAGTGTTATAACAGGATTATACAACACTATTATTGCACTAAGACAATGCATTCTTATTTGTGAAATGTTATAAAAATAAATTATAAAAACAGCTTTGATTTAAGAAATATGTATGTAGAATTAAACAAATGTTGTGTTTCTATCAGAACTAAAATAATTTTAATTTTTATACTAAAATATATACCTTCTAAACAATTATTTATAAATTAAATATTTATAATATTATTTCAAATATACTATCCCAAATTCCTTAACATTTTTAAAGATAAATTTTTAATACTTATTAGAACAGCTGTACAATTTCCCCAAATATTGTTGTTTTAAAAAATGATACAACTTTGAAACTGTTTTAAAACAGAAGAAAAAAAAAAATGCATAGCACCAGAGAGTAAGAGAAATTCAAAATGACTCTTCACAAGCAGTACTACTCACTTTTATAAATTGTAAATTAATAAAAGTTTCTATACATTTATAGCATACATTACTTTGCAATATTTGTCCTATTTTTTTTTCCTTTTATAATTCATTTAAAATGTAATTAGAGTTAATAAGCATCAAGATCTAATAATTACAATTACTTATTTTTTAAGGTAGGGAATATGGTAAATATTAATAAATAGTCATTTACATTTGACTATCATAACTGAACATACAGCAACAGTGTTTTATTTCAATTACTGCCTTAATGCAAAAAAAATTTTTTACAAATAGTTTTCTCCTTCATATATACTTGCGATTAATACTGTGTGTGTGTGTGTGTGATCGTTACTTAACAGACTCTATATATTTCTTACCTATGCTGAAGACCAGTCAGACCCAAATAAATTACCTGGGCCACATCAAGTTCTGTCGGCCACTTTTCAGCAGCAACACAGCCGAAAACACCGCATGCTTCTCTAAGGTTTTCTGTGTTTCCCTCGAATTTTGCCATAATCTGCAATTATACAGACAAACTTGTAGCGAATTCTCAAAAAAAATAAGGTGCATCAAAAAACAAAGTGTTGATCAGTCTAATTTTTTCAACTTACCAAATCAAATGGTTGGAGTCAGTGCACGTAAACTTTCCGCGCCGCGCCGCACGTGGATTTTACACGTTAAAATGAAGCAAAAGAAGAAATGTGAAGAAAAGAAAATATTTCCACCGCGCTTTCCTACGGCAGTTTGCGCATGCGTGTCTATGAATAATTCGACATAACACAACAAGGGTGAGAAAATCCGGTTTATCCGTTGGTTTCCTCCAAGGTTTATCCGTTGTTTATCTGTGGGTATAAAGGGAACAATGAAGCCTTGGGACAGACCCTGATAACGAGTGATTATAGCATGAGACATGTCTTCCGCAGGGCGGCCCTAGGACCGGACACCTGTCCGGCAAGGTAAATTTTCGGGGAAACATTTCGGCTCGACTTATAAAAAATGCATTTTTCAAAGCAAAAATTCAAAAAAGAAAAATGTTTGAAAATATTTTGAAGAATATCATTCATTCTGTATAACTTTACTAGCTAATATACTCGACGTTGACGGATTGGTGTGTGCTACAGATTTTCAAAAAAGCGTTTTATATTTTCGTTTGCATTGTAGGAGTACAAAGAATGGAATTCAAACTGGCAGAAATATAAAAAGCAAAGTTATAACTCCCGAGTATTGTTATACAATACAGCAGGCCCGGACTGGCCAGGTCGGGTTATTGGCGATTGCCGGGGACAGAGGCGCCGACTTTACAAAATTTCTGTGGGTGCCCTAAAAGTCCGTGGGGGGGGGGGGCAGGGCTGGGGAGTAGCGCGCTACAAGTAGCGAAACTACAGTAGTCGCTACATTTTTTTATAGTTTGTAGTGTAGCGCGCTACTTTTTTTAAAAAGTAGTGTAGTGTGTAGCGCGCTACAAAAAATCTGTAGTTTGTAGCGCGTTTTTCAAGCTACTTTTTTAGCTACTTTTGCTGCGCTATCACTTCCGGCGATTGATCACGTGGTGCAATTGCTCGTTTTTCTGACTATAAGCTTAGCACTGGAACTGGAACGGATGCTTCAAAGAACACACAATCCCTCCGCCACCCCTCCCCATGAGGTAATGGGGGGGGACTCGTTAATTGCGAGGACCGACTATATATCATGTCCGATTTGAAAAGATAGCGCCTAACAGGAAGTTCACTGGACACTAACTGATTGTCAATCCTGATACGGGCAAGTGGACATTACACTGTATTTATGGGTGCAATAAAAAAAAAGACCAAAGAAAATTAATTATGTTACAAAAGCATACGATTTACAGATATGTGAAATTCCTTTTCGAAAGCAAAAAATACTCACTTTTATGCACAAAAATAAATATTTTCAAAATTCAAATCTTATATGTATTCTAAATTTCAAAAATGTCAATTTTTATGGTCTGAAGTTGATTCATCTGGGGAGTGCACATGCCCCCTCTGGATCTGCCAATGGGCCTTGTCTTAATATGAAGTTAAATGCTGCTACTTTTTCTTTTACACTCTCAGTCAGACTAGACATCAATGCAAATGGAAGCTCTGTTCGGATTTTTCTCTGACGTTCCCTACAGGGGCGTAGCCAGAAATTTTTCATGGAGGGGGGGGGGTTACGACTACTACAACTCATATATATCTATACGTGTGTGTGATAATGTAATGAAGAATATACAATTTGTATGGCAAAAATTTCCTCATGGGGGGGATTATGACCCCCTAACCCACCTTGGCTACGCCCCTGCGTTCCCAGATTATCACACTGGTAAGGGGGGGGTAATACCCCGGGTTCCCAAATATCCCAATAATATAGATTAAAAATTCACATACACTGAAATAATAATAAAAATAAAACAATTTCCTCTGTAACAGTTATTGTCCGTCACTAGATCAACTAGGAGACATTGTTTGGATGGAGAACACGATTTGATCAAAGTACAGTAAATTGAAATGCCATTTTTTACCCCGAGTACCAGTGCCTTGTGTTTTATGTTTTAAAGAAGAAAGAAAATTACAAATTTTTTGTAGGTCCAGGAAAATTTTCGCAGGAAAAGCACGCTAAACTTGAGCGCTTTCTAGAAATAACCATCCCAGACAGTGCCAGATTTAAAGGTGTGGAGGCCCTGGGGCAACAAAGGAGTGGTGGCCCCTGATTATTTTTCAAACAAGTCAAGAATTTTTTCGACGACAAGTGTGGCGAAGTGGGTTCGCCGTTAACCATAGCCTAGAGGTTCAGGGTTCGATTTCCGAGTTCGATATTCGTTAGGAAATTTTATGTAAAGATGTCTATTATGCAGGCCCGTGCTGGCTCGGGTGGACAGGGAGTCCCCCTGCGCCCTCTACTTAAGGCGCCCTTTGCGCCTTAAGCCAACGAAAGAAATTGCGAAAGAATTGCATTTTCGTGTACAAGGAATTAACGTTGAAGAATTGTTTTAAACTAAAATATTTTTTCCCCTCGAATGCAAGAGGAGGTGGGGCGGAGGGGCCAACTCCCCCTCCCTCCCCCGAGTGAAAAGAAATTAATGTAAAAGATCATATTTTACTACCATAAAATGGATGCATATGTCAATCTTCTAACTAACCGCCCCCCTCCCCCGACAAAAAAGCATTAATCCACCACTGCTCGAGTGTTCTAGTTTTTAAAATACAAAAATGTAGATTTACTACATTATTACGAAGAAGAATGAAATGTACAAAAAGTTTAACATTATAAATATCTATTAACTGTAATATTCCCTTTACTCGATTTCTACCTGGATGAACAGAGGCGTAGCTAGGACTTTCTGCGCCCAGAGACAACATGAGATTTTGCGCTCCCTTCTATTTGTCAAAATGCAGTTAGGTTAGCTTTTATGTACAATTTCGCAACCCTTGTGTGCTGCGCCCAGGGACAAATTCCCCACCTTGCTCCCCTCTGGCTACGCTACTGTGGATGAAGGACTAACAGTCTGTGATTTCTGAATGGCATCGATCCTCAATCTGCTTATAAGTTAATGGATTTTTTGGGTTGTCGATGGAAAAATACGATGTCTAAAAATATTCGCGACATTTCAGATTGATAGAGTAATTTTCTTTGTTTTTCACAAAGTCGTAGCTAGGTGTCATGAGGGCCCAGTGACGTATTATTGCAATTTTGTGTGTGTGTGGGGGGGGGGGGGGGAGGTTAGTTGGAAGATTCACACACATCCATTTTATGAAAGTAAAATAGGATATTTTACATTGTTTTTTCTCGGGAGAGGCGCCCCCGAGGGGGACCTCTCCCGAGTACCCCCCTTTAATCCTTCCTTGTGAGGGTCATAGTCAAGATTTGAATTTTGTACCTCTAAGACTTCTTACTTACTTGCAGGAAAAGACTACCAAGTGCCCCTGGCACCTGCCAACCTGGCCAGCTCCTAGCTACGGCACTGATTTTGCAAATTAATATTATGAAAGGTCTCCCTCGCCCCCTCCAAATAAAATAAAATAAAATGGAAATGTCATTTTCCCAGAAACTTGAAAGCAATGGCCTTGCTAAGGGGGGGGGCACCAGTTGCTCCCCTTAAATCTTTGATTCGCTGATTGGCGCAGCGCATACAACGCAAACTTTTTTTTTACCCCTGTACCTAATTAAGCCTTATAATTTTTTAACCTTCAAAAAAGAAGTAGTGTGCCTTTCTAAAGACAACAGCTTGGCTAGTCGAGCTCTTAAAAAAAAAAAAAAAAATCCTATTTAGTAATATTATCATTGAACAAACTTTACAAGTTAGTAATTTTTTCAAAGTAATTTTAACGACGTGTAACGAAACACAAACACACTTATTTTATCCCAGACTTTCATAATTTTACACACCTTTCCCGTTTCAATATGACAAGACCATAGCGTCAAGCAGAGAAAACATATGTTCCCTGAAAAACCATGCTCAATAACAAGATTTCTAAGCACCCGTTTTTCGCTTCCCCATTTCGCGCGCTTTCAGGCAACAAAACGAGATTACCGCGGATCGCAGATAATTGGGAAAATTGGGTCGGGTCTGGCCTGAGTGTCCGGTATCTGTAAACGACCCCTCCCCCCTTCTGATTCGTCAAAAAAAGAAAAAATTCCCACTCCCACTAAATACTAGAACACGGTACATAGAATTAGAATAGGGGAAGACACGGTAGTAGGGGGGCTGTGGGTCTTCTCCACAAACAAAAAAACATCGCTTTAGCTCCAGGACTTGGACTTACTGATAAGGAAGGACAGGACTTGCAGGGGTTACAGTCACAAGGCACATATTATTTCCTATTACAACTTCCTGGTTTACACCACACCAGTCCACAAAATTACTGAAAGCAATGAAAAGGAATTTAAAAAAACGAACAAACTCGAAGGACACCCCTTGAACCTATAATGAATTCTTCTTTTTTTGTTGGTTTATCCAGCTATTTTCTGAATCTGTGCTAAACCGTGAACTGCACACTCGTTTTCGTTTATTATTGTCTTTTCTTTAAGAGTTACGTTTAAGTTTCATTTTAACTCTGTCATATGGTTGGGTAATTTGGCAACAGCTAGTTTTATGTCATGACGTTCCGTAATCTGGCAACAGCCGTGTTTCTGTTCTCAAGTCGCAGAATAAACATCTATCATCTCGAACCTGCGTGTTTTTGTTTGGACTCCTTATTATAAGACATGGTGTCAGAATAGAGGTGAAATTTATTGGTGATAGTTTGTTGTAATATATTAGTTATTAGTTTTTAAAGGAAAGATTAGTTTTATTTATTTAAAATATGCCGAATAATACGAACGAATCTGTTGCTGCACGTCTTCCACGGGAGTTGGAAGTTACCGATGATGGAATGTCGGCGAAATGGAAACTGTGGAAGCAGACTTTCGATTTTTATGCAGTGGCTACCCAGTTGAATACTAAACCAGCAGAGGTTCAAGCGGCGACATTTTTGTCTGCTATAGGACCGGCGGCTATTGTTATTTTTAATACCTTCGGCTTAACTGAGGAAGAAGGGAAGTGTTTGGATATTATTAAACAAAAATTTGATTCTTACTTTAGTCCCCAACAGAATGAAACCTACATGAGGTATATGTTTTTCACATGTATTCAAGGTAAGCAAGAAACTTTTGATTGTTATTTGACTAAGTTAAGAACAAAGATTAATGACTGTCATTTTTCAACTTTGCAAGACAGTTTGTTGCGAGATCAAATTGTTCGTGGCATTTGTTCGGACAAGGTCCGTGAATTATTATTATCAGAAAGAGAGCTTAATTTGCAAAAAGCTGTCGATATTTGCCGTGCCAGCGAACAGGCTACTCTTCAGTTAAAAGAAATGAATGTGATTGCTAGTTCTGGTGAAAAAGATATTTTATCGCTGAGAAAAGTGAAATCTAAGCAAAAAGCTAATGTTAAGTTTCCAAAATCGAAAATGCATGGTTCTGTAAAGGAAACTAAAGTATGTTGGCGTTGTGGAACACAACATGAGTATAGGAATTGCCCAGCTTTTAATGTAAACTGCAGAGCTTGCGGAGCAAGGGGGCATTTCGCCCGGCAGTGTGAATTTAAACGTAAGAATACTAATCTTTCTCAGAGTAAAAGGGTGCACGAAATAAGAGAAAATAATAGTGAAAATGGTGATTTGTTTAATTGTGATACTGATGCTTCTTTGCATATTGGTGAGTTATTGATAAATAGTAATGAATGTGAACTGTCTGAGTATAACACTGATGCATTGAATATTCATGAAGTATCAAATTTGTATGAAATAGAATCTTGTAAAGATGCTTGGTATACAGAAGTAAAATTTGATAACGGACCTAGGGTCAAATTTAAAATTGATACTGGAGCGGAGGGAAATGTTGTCACCAAATTGGTAATGAAGCAATTGCCAGTGACACTTAAAAGTTCTACTGTTAAACGTTTGAAGTCATTTAATAATGCATATACTCCAGTGCTTGGTGAAGTCCAAGCAAAATGTACAATACAAAATAAACTGGTACAGCTGAAACTCATGGTGGTTGACGGTAACTTTAATTGCATTTTGGGATGTAGTACTATTGAAAAGCTTGGTTTAGTTAAACGAAACTTTGATTGTTTGCAATTAAATGAAGTAGAGGTTAGTATACCAGAAAAAATCTATGAAGGCATTGGTTGTATAAAAAATTTTGAGTACGACATTGAAATTGAGGAGGGGGCAGTCTTTAGAATTCACCCTCCACGTAAAATTCCCCATACTTTGCGTGAGACTGTTAAAAAAGAAATTGATTTAATGGTTAAGTTGAAAATTTTAAAACCAGTTACACACCCTACCCCTGCAGTGAGTCCTCTGGTTATCGTTAAGAAGGGTGATAGAGTACGCATTTGCATGGATCCTTCAGACATCAATAAAGTGATTAAGCGAAGGCATTTTCCGCTTAAAACGGTCGAGGATATTGCTGCACGTATTGGAACAGCCAAATATTTTACCCTTTTAGATGCTAAAAAAGGATTTTGGCAACTTCGTGTTTCAGAGAGATCGTCTGATTATTTGACCATCAATACCCCATGGGGCCGTTATTCCTTCATGCGGGTGCCATTCGGATTGGCTTCAGCTCCTGAGATATTTCAGCAAGTTATGGAAACTATTTTATCAGGTTTTGAAAATGTTGAGTGCTCTATGGATGACATTTTACTATGGGCTGATAATCAAAAGGATTTGAGTAGACTAACAGAGAAAGTTATTCAGAGACTGTTGGAGCATGGCGTAAGATTAAATAGAGACAAGTGCGAATTTAAAAAGACCAAAATTAAGTTTTTAGGTCATATATTTACATCTGGTGGAATTGAGATAGATCCCTCAAAAGTGGAAGCTATGAGAAAATTGAAAACTCCAACTTGTGTAGCTGAATTACAGCGATTTTTAGGTATGGTTCAGTACGTTTCTAAATTTATTCCAAACTATTCTACAATTTCAGAACCTTTACGAAGGCTACTTCACAAAAACGTTATATTTGAATGGTCTACAGATCAGGAGGAGTCCTTTCAAAAATTGAAACAGGCTTTAGAAAATACTCCAAAATTGGCTTATTATGATGTTAAAAAGCCTGCAGTTGTTTCGGTGGATGCAAGTTCTTACGCTGTTGGAGCGGTCCTTTTGCAAGAAAATAGGCCAATTGCTTTTGCGACTAAGGCTTTAACACCTGCTCAGCAACGCTACCCTCAGATTGAAAAGGAAGCTTATGCTATTAGATTTGGATGCAAAAAGTTCCACGATTACATTTATGGAAAATCTGTCATTATAGAGACTGATCATAAGCCATTGGAAGCTATAGCTAAAAAACCACTTCAATCGGCACCACCTCGTGTACAACGTTTCTTATTTGATGTTCTCCAGTATTCAGCGAAAATAGTTTATAAGCGTGGCAGTGATATACCCATACCTGATGCCCTGAGTCGTGATTGCATAACAGATTCAGTGGTGGCAAATAATGAGGAGGAGGAAATTTTTGAAGTTGTTTTAGACGTTCCTCTTCCAATGTCCACGTTTCCAGAACTTTCAGCTGCAGTGAATAACGATGAGGAATTACAAAAGCTAAAGTGTCTGATTCTTAATGGATGGCCTGACACGGTTCGGGAAGTTCCGGAGCAACTCCGAAAGTACTGGACGTATCGAGAAGAGCTCTCTGCTTATGAAGACTTATTGTTCAAATCTGAGCGTTTGATCATACCTAAAAGTCTGAAAGAGAGATACTTGAAATTAATACATCAAGGTCATCTTGGAATTAATCTTTCGTTACAGCGTGCTCGTGAAATTGTATTTTGGCACGGTATGTCAAGGGATGTCGAAAGTTATGTGCAACAGTGTCCAGTATGTCAACAAACTTCTCGTTCTCCCGCTAAAGAACCTTTACTCATGAAGCCAGTTCCTCGTTTTCCGTGGCAAAGAGTTGCTTCAGATTTATTCCAATTTGCAGGTGATACATACTATCTCATTTCAGATAGTTATTCTGGATTTTTTGATTTTAAAAAATTAACACGCATAACATCTGAATCAGTTGTGGATTATTTGAAAGACTGTTTTGCAATTCATGGAGTCCCTGACATATTTGAGTCAGATAATGGACCACAGTATAATTCTGAGATCTTTCAAAAGTTTGTACGAGACTGGAAAATTAAACATCAAACTTCAAGTCCAATGTATCCAAGATCTAATGGATTATCAGAGCGATATGTTCAGGAAGCAAAATTGCTTTTAAAGCGTGTTGCAGACTTGACAATACGGATGTTAGATTGGCTCTTCTGAATTTGCGAAATACGTCAAGGCAAGGATTGCCGTCTCCAGCGCAACGACTTTTTGGACGTCCTACTAGAAGTCTGATTCCGATTCATCCGTCTCGGAGGTTACCAAGAGAGTCGTCTTCAATACCTCTTCAGATGACGAGAGAAGCTCAACAGGCGAAATCTACTTCTAATGCCGTAGTTCCTTCGTTTTGTAAAGGACAGGAGGTTAAACTTCGAACCGGTCATCGAAATTGGATACCAGCAGTGGTTGAGTCCGTTCTAGAGGCTCCTAGATCTTACCTCGTTAAGACCGATTCTGGAACCTATCGCCGAAATACAAGCATGATTCGACCTACCAAGGCAGTTATTCCTACGAATTCTGAGATTGCTGTTCGTCCTGATTCTGAAAGGGCTTCAGTCACTCCGGCTGCACCTGTGAACATTCCAGATATTCCTGCTGCAAAGACTGTTACTTCAGTTCCTGCTTCTAAGACTGTAACTACTCGGCACGGTCGGGTGGTTCGACCGCCAGACAGACTGAATTTATAGACTTTTAAACTTTAACTTTCTGTTTTAAATATTTTTCTAGCTTTAATGTTTATATATTGTCTTCTATTAATTTTTCAGCAATTTTTTTTTGAAAAAAGGAGGGATGTCATATGGTTGGGTAATTTGGCAACAGCTAGTTTTATGTCATGACGTTCCGTAATCTGGCAACAGCCGTGTTTCTGTTCTCAAGTCGCAGAATAAACATCTATCATCTCGAACCTGCGTGTTTTTGTTTGGACTCCTTATTATAAGACAAACTCGATTAGTGGGACTTCTAAATATACAGTTTTGTGAACTGTGTATAAGTTTCTATGTATGTAAAATTTTATGTTTAAATTTTATTTAATGTATCTAATTACCAAAAAGGGTTAATAATACAAGACCTAATCAAAGAACCGAAGGTATGATTTACTTTTATTTTCTTTCTCTTACTTAGATGTAATATAAAGCAATAAATAGTTGAACATGTATGTGTATTACAAAAATTAATTTTATGCGTGATTTTATTTTTTTTTCCACGAATCGTGATGAAACCAAAAGTTTATTTTTGTAAAAGTTACCATATTGTATAATCTCGAAGAAAATAGAAACAAATAAGAATGCCAATTTTCTTTTAAAATGATAACCCGGCGCTCTTGGGAAACAGGTCATATTCTGTTCTCATTCAGTATTTTAAACTTTATTGTTCTAAAGTTAAAAGAAATGTTTCAAAATAGCTCCTTTTTAATAATTGCTTTACATTTTCGGAGGGGGCCCTTTGCCCTCCTCAAATACTTCCCTGGTAGTTATTTATTAGAGCAATAGTTTTTCTAATAAGGAAATCAATAGTTTTCTCTAATTAGGATATAAATATTCTTAAATATAAATGTAATGCAAACTGAATCTGTTAGCAAAATTCGTCTCCTAAAAGTAGCGAAGTAGCGACTACATTTCAAAAGTAGTGTAGCTAACTACATTTGTCAAAAAGTAGTTGTAGTTGTAGTTAACTACATTTTTCGAAAAGTAGCTGTAGTTGTAGCGCGCTACAAAAAAAAGTAGTTTTTCCCACCACTGGGGGGGGGGGGGGTTAATAAAATGTTGAAAGTCGCACAAGGTTTGTAATTTTTTATAAAGGATCGCTAAGTTTGGTGCCAAAACGCGACAATTTATTTTAAAGGGGGAGTATAGTTGGAATGTACTTGGCTAAGATTGTAAAATAGTTTTAGTAGGTGATTTTAAGTTAGATTTCGATTCCGAAGATGGGTTTTTATGGAACAAGGAAGAAAAATACGGCACACTCATGAATAACGATACACTTTCCAACTTTATGGAATCTTTTCCAATTACCCTTCAATCTTTTCCTATTATTATTTGCTTCCTTGCTCGTAACTACTCAATCATTTGACTTTTCATGCACATTTTTACCAGTAGGAAATGGGTAATACAAATAATCATTTTAGTTCCACATAAAATATCCAATATCTGAGGGTATAGATCGAAGAAACGATATCTGTCTCACGATTTTGGTACACAAATTAAAATAAACTAACTGCACCAAGGATTTGAAAAAATTCACGATAATTATTTACAAGCTGCACTGCACACTGCAATAAATTCAAAAACTTTCATGAAACTTTCAGAAAAAAATCTGAAATGTGGAACTGCACAGCAAAATATTTCTAAGAGTGGCCATTCTGCAAAAAATTTTCGTTTATTCGGGTGTCTAGTACAGCTTGTGAACCTACATCCTAAAAATTGTGAAGTGCTTGAGATAATTAGTTTTCTTTTTTGTATTTATATACCAAAATTGCGTGTTTTTTTTTTCCCCAGCGCTGAAGGCGACATTCAAAGTTTAATTTAAGTGAATAGTGTGAATTTTGGCATCCGATTATCTGTACTACGGTGAAGCAACGCTGGGCACAGAATGAAAGTCTCCACCGTTGTGTCTTAGTAACGATAACAGCAAACCAGTTAAAATCAAGATTCTTTTTAAAGTAACGAAGTATTTCTTATGAAATGCCCTTCTTTTAGAAAAATCTGCTTGTGCTGGAGTCACCTTAAATTTGTTTGTCTTCTCTGCCAAAATTCGAGAATTCCTGGGCGCACACCCCCTTTGCCCTTGTAATAAATCAGACCCGAAAGAGGTGTATTACACTATTTCACTTTTTTTTTTTACTTTTAGCGATAGAATTTTGATTGGTTTTAACTAATCATTATAAATTTCAAAGCAAAAGAAAAGTGTATTGGGGGGGAAAAAACATGCAACAGTAATATCACAATCATTGAAATTTCTTGTCATGTAAATGGAAATTTTGTATAAAAAGTGATTCAGTTTTCGAATGTAACAATTCACGATCATTGTTATTCTTGTTTAATCTATCTCATCCCTGTCTGAAATCCTCAGAGTTTTCAAAAAATGTTATTCATAGTATTGTTTCTCAGCTCATTCATTTCCTGTTTTACAATTTTGTACCCCTATAAACAGCTGCAGCTAAGCCTTGACTATTTTCTTTTCTTTTTTTCCCCAACAAATTAAAAAAATTACAAACATTATACCGTTAAAATTAAACTAGATAATTTCCTCAGAATGAATTAATGCAACGTTTTCTATGTTGAAATGTGTGTAGGACCACATAAAAAAGATTGGTAACTATTTAAATGCAAACAGAAAAATAAAGCAGAACAAAAAAAGTTGTTTATCTTAGAGTTAATAATTATTCAAAAAATATTTTGAATTGTTGGCCATATAACCTCCAGGCATGATTTTGAGCATCCTCCTGAAGTAGAGCTATTTTACCCTCTACCATTATGTGGTCAAATTTGCAAAATTACGAGAGACATACATTTCAGTAGTGTGTGTTCATGCAACCATGATTTCAGAATAATGTTACAAAAACAGCACTGGGCTAGATCAAAGCAAATAGTACCTAATTCCGATTTCTCAAACAAGAACAAAAATTGAACAAAATATTCGCAGAAAATGAAACGGAAGGCATCTCGAAATGTTAGTGTGGACGACAGTCTGTTCTATCCTTTTCAATAAATAACTGAGCACTAAAATCATTCAAAAATAAGAAAAGGAAATTGAGACTTTAGAAGAAAGTGACACAAACCTTTATACTTTAGAAGCTTGTCTCAGTCTCATTCAATTAACACCAAAACGCCGACACTTTTTGATGAATGGGCATCTTTTTTTGTTCCAGACATACAAAGTGTTGTGTATTAGGTGCTTGTAAACAGACAGACCTTGATGTTCTCTATTTACAATTAAACCTACTCACTTCGGAATCCTGAAGTAATATTATTAGAACTATCTCAAAACATTTCCATAATGGTAATGAGTCTTTCACCTAACTCTTGTGTTATCTTTCCCGCGTGAACTTCTGATTGTAGCCAGCGGCTTTGTCTCAAATTCTCCGTTGTCCGGTACTCTTGGGCTAACATAGTATCAGTGTATTCATACATTTTCCCATGGAGGACGAGGATTCTGGGATGAGGTCTGTTTGTGTGGGTCAGAAAGGGGGGTGCACAGTGGGCAAAGGCATTGCCTGTGGGGCTGTAGGGAGTCGCGCATCACATTGTGAAAAAGCTTTGAAGTTTAGAAAGACATTGTTTCCATGATTGAACAAATGGTGTTCAATCATGTGTCCAAAACACAACAATGATATTCCATGGGTGCCAGATAGGAAGGCAAGTGTCAGTGGTGAATTGAGATTTGAGCCCGCCTAGTATAATAAACATTTTTACAGCATACTGAACTTCTAAGTATTATTTTCGTGCTAAAATGTCTGAAAGTTAAGATGACCCCCACCCCCATACACCTCTAAATTAGTACTCATATGAGAAACTATTATAATTATTTTTATTATTTTAAGTAGACAAAAATATTACCTGTTTGTATTCCTTTTTTTTTTTTCATGCACTTTTTAAAATTTTAGTGTATGTGCTAAGTTACTACTTATTGGAATTTTATTATAATTACTCCAGTTCCGAGGCACATAAGGGTGTATGCGGAAGAAACAAAATCTGCATAACGGTCTTAGTACACAAATTAAAGTAGACTATCGCACCAAGGATTCGAAAAAATTTAGGATGATTCTTTATAAGCTGCACTAATACCGAAATAAAGAATAACACTTCTTTAAAATTTCCGATTTTAAAGAATTTTTTCTAAAAGTTGCAATTTACAAAATTAATTACCTAATTTAAGGTATTATTAAGTTAATTTTTGTTACCTCTGTATTAGTTTGCGATGTAATAAAATTAATATCAACAGAAACAATTACGGTGGTAATTAAAAATTTAAATTTAGTGTAAAATTTCACCGAGAAAAAAGAAGTAGTGGAGCTGAGCTCGCTCCCATGCAAATTAAGCACTTCCTTTAAATACATGCAAGTATTTAGCACCCACGAAAACTTTTCTGTGGGTGCTTGAGATCTGACATACTACATAAAAAAAACAACTGTCCCCCACTAAAATTTTATTTTAGAATTATGCAGTTGCAAAGTACTCATCGTCATCAGTGGTGTGACTATACCGTTAGGGCCCGTAATGAATTCATTGGATAGGGTCCTTCCTCATTGTACAGAATCTCAACCAACATATTGCAGTTCACTTTTTCTAGCTTTCTATTTGGTAAAGGCTCCCCCTCCGTCCGGTGGACCGTGGCTTTTGCCCGTTCTACCGCCCTACACGGTAGAAAAAAAAAAATTCGGAAACGTTACCCCAAAAAATGGGGCAGCTCTTGTAGTTCAAAATTGCGGAAACGTTTCCGAACCATGCGGGTAAAGTATTTAGAAACGTTTCTGCATATGTCGGAAACATATTTACCTATTTTCCTGCATTTTAGGTAAGGTTTCTGGAAAAGATGGGTATTGTTGGTACGTTTCTGTATATTTTGGTTAAATATTGAGTAACCTCTCCGTGTATTTCGGAAAGGTTTCCGAATTAACGAGTAACCTTTCCGAGTTTTTCAGAAAAAAGTAACATGCATTAGATGAAGCGTTTCGAGTATATTAATCTAGATGGCAGCACCAAACTCTGTCGGAGAGGACTAGCGACCAGAGCCAGAATCGAACGCTGGACCTACGCAATCGGAAGAAAGCACGGTACCACGACGCTGCGGTTTTCTTGCCGAAATATGCTTTAAAAGTAAACTGACTGCTGCAAAAGTTATTTGTGGTACGGCTTGTTTTGGAAACTTAAAATTTTTTTGAAGTATTTTGTAAATGGAGAGAAAATACCACAATTAATAAATATAAATTAAAAATCTTAAATCTTTTTTCTTCCACATAAATTATTTTCAGGAGATAATGTGCTGTTTTATTTAAGTATTCATCCGGCGACGTCACCTGGTGACTGGTCACAAATAAACTTCACAGTGACTACACAGTGAATTTACATCACTCACAAGTTACCAGACCCTTATTATCGCATGGGCAAATCGGGATTTTGCCCAGGGCCCCCAGTTTCAAATGTTGTTCTGAAATATTCTTTTATATGTCAAAATATTATGAAAAAGAAAACAAATTTTATAGATGGGGACCCCCAAATTCATCAATGTCCGGGGCACCTGTTGGTCATAATCGGGCTGTGCAAGAAGTTACAATGTGACAGTCCTGTGACAATTGTGACCCTCTGTGACGTCACAGCAACTCTTTTGTGACCATCTGTGCTATTAGGGAAAACGGGTTCACTCTTATCCGTCTCTTGGCGCATGCGCGCGAAGTCCCAAATAAAGATTTCCTCTCCCCCGTAAATACTTTACCCCGAAATATGGGTTATGTTTCCGAAATCGTGAGTTCGAGTAGAGCATCGGTATGTTACGCTATACTTTCGGAAACCTTTCCGCTAAAAGTATGTAACGTTTCTGAATTTTTTTACTGTGTATAGTTACGCCAGTAATTGTCTCATCGAAGTTCCTCATGCGCATCTAAATTATAAAGGGCATGGGTGCTCATATAAGGAAGTAGGTCGGGGCTCGGATCTCTCCCTCTAGCCGTCGGTATAGGGAACATTTTTATATTAGCTAACCTTTTTTTCACTATTTCAGTACTAAAATGTTTGAAAGCGCGATTGCCGATGACCTTGCAAATGCAAGAAATAACCCCTCCCCCCTCGTCTTAAAGTACTCATTTGGACGTCCATGCCGAAGCACCCACATACATTTGGCCTCATTAAAGATTTTCTTTCAAACTTTTAAAATATCACACAACTATTTCAAACTTTTAAGATATCACACAAATAAGCAAATAAAGCATTTCAGTACTGAAATAATGCAAAAAGTTCCGTATGCTTTACAAATATTAATATTACGTAATGGCATAATTGGGGCGGGGGGGGGGGAACTCTCCTTGAGTGTACATCACTGTGTTGGGGTTATCAGACGATTGCTGTGCTCAGCATCCAACGTAATTTTTTTACAAGCCCAAAGCACCCACATAAACGTCTTTTCCTAGCCCTTTCTGGGAACTTCAAATTATGACTTGGCACTAAAATTTCTGTGGGTGCGGAGCACCCACAGAATTTTTTCAGTGGGTGCTTGAGCCCCGGAGCACCCACGTAGTCGGCGCCACTGGCCGGGGACCCCCATGAACAGACATACTACTTTATTAGAGTAATTTGATTATTTATTTCCTAATAATCGTACGTCTTTATATGCAGTGGAGTGGCGTAGCCAGGAATTTTTCATGGGGGGGGAGGGTTACGACTACTGCAACTCACATATATGCATACATGTGTGTGATAAGAGAGTCAAGCAAAATATTCCTCATAGGGGAGGGGGGGTTATGACCCCCCTTGGCTACGCCCCTGCTTAGGGGGCCCCAGAAGAGTTAGAGGTCCCAAAAGCTCTAAAATAGTTAAAAAGGGATTTTACGCACCTAATCCTATTTTTCAAATATTACATATTCTAATATTCTATTTCTTCGAAATTCCTCAAGGGGCCCATTTTCAATCTCTAGCCGTAGGCCCCCAAAGGAGCCAGTCCGGGCCCAGTGGCGGATTAATGCAAGTTTGTCGGTGGGGGCGTTTGTATTAGAAGATTGGCATATACATCCATTTTATGGAGGTATAATAGGATCTTTTACATTAATGTCTTCTTTCTCGAGGGGGGGCGGTCGCCCTCTCCGCCCCCCCTTTAATCCGCCCTTGTCCGGACCTGGATGACATTTACAGGTTAGTTAAGAGTTACAGAAGGTTAGTTACAGAGAGTAACAACTTACTGAGTTAAACTGACATTAGGGAAAATATTTAAATTTCGAAGTTAACGTTTTCTTTTAGTGGAATAAACTTAAACAAAGCCAAGGAGTCATTTAAAGTTTCAAAAGATGCTAGTAATAAGCTGAAAAGAGAGTATCTGGAAAATTGATTTTAATAGCAAGTAGTCTATATTTAGCACTGCAACGTTTGATTTTATTATAGTTAGATTATATTACTTGATGCGTGAAGAACTTTATCATAGTTTAAGTAATACCTCAAACAGAATTCATATTTGTAGAAAATTTAAAATGTGTAATTTTCAATAACTGTCTGCTATTTAACAAATTTTCATTTCATTCCCTTAGCTGTTTTCACGCAACAATTTAATTTTTTTTAGGGGGAATTCAAACATTATAATTTCACACAATCTCCCTGTTTCTAGCTAAAATTTTATTCGATTAACTGTAGATATTTTAGTAATACGCCTATAAAAATGTTGTATAATCTTCACAAATCTTCACAAAAAAGCCAATAAAATCTTGTGGGGGAAAATTAACGTAAATAAACCTCCAGATCTTCACCAGCAGACGTAAATAAACCTCTCATTATTTACCAGACGTAAATAAACCTCTCATTATTTACCTCCAGAAGATTGGAAGTGATATCCCTCTCCTCAGAGGTTTTAATTGCCCTTGAAAGATCGACGGGAAAAGAAATTTCAAAGTTAATAGTTGAAAAACTTGCAAAATTGGGATTAAATTTGCTGTATATGAGGGCACGGGCTTACGATAACGAGGCCAATATGAGAGTTTAAAAATCAAGGGTACAATCTAGGATTATAACTTTAAATCCACGAGCAATCTATGTGCCCTATAGTAGTTACTCTTTAAATTTACTCACTAACGACAGGGATAAGGATCCTTAGAAGCCTGTAATTTTTTTAATATGGTCCAAAAATTTATTTATTTTTTCATCTTGAACTTTTCGATATTTTAGATTTATTTATTTATTATTTCGGTTTTCACCTATATGGCTTTCAATAAATATGTTTATTTCTGTCAACAATTTATTTTTTTTAATAGTAATTTTTACTGTAGTATTGAGAGAGCGGCGTTTTATATTTTTGTCCGGGACGGCAAAACGGTTAGAGCCAACGCCCAGCACTGGTCTTGGGCTCAGTAGCCCATAGGGAAGGATGCAACTTTCATTTTCTCCCCCTTATTCGAACAAAATGTTCTAGTACTTTTCAAACCCTTGAAAAAATCCCATTAAACCGTAACTGATTTTGACGCCCCTTTTACACGGCGCATGGGGCATGCGCTCCGTTTGAAAACCCTCAGTTGCGTCGACCGTAATGCTAACACAAATTTAGAAAAAGTGCTATAGTGATAGCAGCTTCATGGATAGCACTTGAATGAAGTTTAACACATACAAAATTTTTTGCAGCTGCAATTGCGCCCCAGAAGGCTTCAAAACACTTCATTTTAAATGTAGTTCTCAAAATTTTTTGAGTGAGGGTTCCCGAATGAACAAGGGATTAATTAATATGAATGACACATATTAATTAATAGATCAATATTTTATTAATACATTAATTATCAATCATAATTAATTAATAATAATAACATCATACCTCCCCCCCCATACCCCGAAAGTTAACACTTCCTATTATTTATCGGTTGCACAATAACCCGCCCCCCCCCTTCTCTTGAGACGGGCGGCCCCCTACCCTCCCAGTCCGGGCCTGCTCCTGTCCTAACTATCGCTCTCGATTTCCTAAATATAGCATAAGTGGTTTTTAAAATATGGCCAATTTCTGCATGCGTGCCCAGGTTACGGGCCTCAATTACCAATGTAATAATCAAGCATACATACCTCTTTCCTTGTCCCCGATGTCTCCAAAGAGTCTGCAAGGCCGGCCAGATTTGATTTGATTTTGTGATTAAGGCAAAGCTACACGAGGACTGTCTACCTAAAAGGAGGATGCCTTGGGGGGAGGACTTTACAAGGGGTTCTAACGGGTATTCACGTTACATCTGGAGAAAACCGCCCAAAATTCTAGACTGATCGATCGAAAGCCGCGCTGTAGGCCAGAACTCTGGACTCACAATTCGGCCATTGTACCACGTTCAGTGTCTTATCCACTCGGCTATGGTCGACCAACAAGGCCGGCCATCGAGAATCGAGAACTCAAAATCCTAAGTCTCTTGACATATGCTGTACACCACATACACTTTTAGAAAGAATGAAACTGTAAAAAATCATGAAACTTTTAAAAAAGCTTAACTCACAAACACTCTAAATGTGTAGTGTTCTATAGCAAACATTGTATTGTGAGTATATATTTATTCTTTCACAACTAATCCAGCGTTATTGTTTGTAACAGTGCATAGCATGACTTGTGAAGAGAAAAGAAAAACTAAATATATTTCAGTTTTCCGACGTATTTGCTCATTATTGTAGTAATCTGGTAAAGGCATATAAAATATGTTGTTTCTAATAGAGGTAATTTAATAGAAAAACAGGGAAATACATATACGCACTTATTTATTAGTATAAAGTTCTTACTTTTAGTGAAGACTCAGAATTAGAACCCCCAGCTCCCTCTCACTCAGTCCAAAGCATGAAGTCCATAAATTTTTCGCATAAAGATACGCCTAAAACCCCTCCATAAAATAAGTCTGTGGTAACGCCACTTTCTCAGTTGAAATTTAAAATTCACTGTGCAAATTTGATTTAAACAAAAAAAAATCATTTTGATAGTAAAATGTACCAGCTGAGCATTTAATATAATTTTTAAGAGAAATTTATTTGTGAAAAATTATCACACACCGAACTCCCAATGGTCCACGCACGGATTGTACGTGCAGTTTGAAACTTTTCTGGTTAGGTTTTCCGTATACCTATTAAAAAAAAAAAAAAAACCTAGGAAATTCAAAGTATTAAATTAATTATTGCCAAAATAGTACATTCATTTCCAATATAAAACGTGGAAATCTGTAATTTTTGTGTTCTATTTTTTATGTTTCTGATTTTCCGTGTAGTCTGATTTTCCGTGGTATGGTAATTAGTATTCTTACTGTGGAATTTTTATTAGTCACTGAGTGACGATGGTAGGGACTGGACTGGTCACAGTTTATCTTTCAGACATTTGGTTATCTGCGCCATGTATAGATAACCTGCGGCGGGCAAAAAGCTAACAATGGCGCATCCACGGATGAAGGGGGTCAGCCATTCCAAGGAAATGAAATGATCGTAATCGGAATGGCTCCTAACTTTTTTCATCTGGTGCTTATTAGGTCATTTACAGATTTAAGGAAACAATTTATCGCCAGCCAAAGCGATATCAGTTGGTGCAAGTTGGATCTGTTCAATTTCAGCATTATTCACGCGGGCGCGGGCCATCACAAAATTTACTGGTATTCCAAAATTTTCTTTTAGTAAAAAATTAAGTTTTTAATTTTTAAAACTGGTGGCCAAAAGTTTGCCCCGATTTTTTTCCCTCCCCCCCCCCCTTTTTTTTTTTTTTTTTTTTTTTTTTTTTTTGTCATTGGCATAAATTGGCATGTAACACTGGGTAGAGGGAGGGGGAGGGGAGGCAAAATGTTTCGAAACATGCTTACTATTTTCAAACAGGTTGAATTTTCTGATTTTTTTTTTTGGGGGGGGGGAGGGGACAATTACGCCCTTTTCCTCTTGTAATTACGCCTATATTTGTAGCGGCCGTGCAGTTGGTGGCCTTAGCGTGCCAAATTTGGGATTTTTTGAAAACATTAGAGGGGGCTATTAAGGGCTAATTCCTCCCTTCTCCCCTAAAAAATTAAATGAAAGTGACAATCCCAACAAAACAGAGAATTGCCACTCAATTTATGAGCTGAAGTATTTTATTTTAAATGCTGTCTTCAAATTATTTCGAAAGTATTTTCCTTAAAAATAATTGGTTATTAAATAAATACTTACATATAATACATATGCAGGTGAACTCGGTTAGAACATCATTAAAAAAAAGGCCTCATAATAATATGAAAGCTGTAACTGAGTGACGTTATAAGCAAGCAGGCTTCAGTTCTATGAACAAGTGATGCAGAATATTCTAACGTTATAAGATAACTGTAACTTTAAACGCGATCGTTATAACTGAGTTCAACAGTATTTGTAGCTCCCCATGAACTTAAATCCTGGTACGCCACTGAAAGCTAAACTATATAAAAAGCTAAACTATATATCTAAAATAAAAGTGTGCATTTTTATGAATAGATAAATTAATTAGACATACCTCTGAAACTTTTGGTGAGCTGTTTGGTTGGTTCCAGGACTGATTTCCAGCATGGCATTCGAGGCAAGCGCCGGGCCCCCAACGAAACGGGGGCCCTCAAATTCTTCTTTAACTCTAAAAATTTGTAAATTTTGATTTTAAAAGAGAAACTAATTTTATGGAAAATAATAGTAATAATAGTTACTCTGTTACTATTTCATAGCGATTGCATTGCATCCACACCTTTTTATAGCTAAATGGTAAAGTCTCAGGCAATTATTCAGTGAAAAGGCATACATTTAGGCGTGGCCTAGGTATTGATGTGTGCTGATCGAAACCATAGAGCTGATTTACAAAAGAGACAGGTAAAAATAGTTTCCTAAGTGGAGTGAATTGAAAATATATCCCGCTATAAATAAATGCTCTGACAAAAACATTAGGAAAATAAATACGAAGATATTGTGGAACAAGTTCCTTGAAAAATACGGACAGAAGGTAACGATTGAAAATTAAATAATATAACTAAAATATTATCCTTCATATTATTATTATTATCGCATTTCACTTTGCATCTAAAAATCATTTTAATTGATTGATCATGATTAAAAAATCATTTTGATGTGATTATAGCATCCTTCCTTGTATATGGCGTGATATGAAAGTTGCTTTGTAGAGTATAAGAAAGTTTTCGTAAGAGGGGGGGGGGGGTCAATGAAGCTTTTGCCTAGGGTCCCCAGCTCTACAAATCGGCCCCTGGTTGGTTCAACAAAATAACATATTAAAACCAATAAAATAATTGTATTATTTAAACAAAATCATTTTATTAAATAAGCCATCCATGAACACATCGCTTAACAATGTCATTTTGTTAACTCAACCAAATAATTTGATTGATTTTAACCAAATTAACCTTTCCAACAAAAGGGTCAAATTAAAAACCATTTGCTTATTTTAAGCAAATAGTTTGGCTAAATTAACGGTGTATTTCACGTGATTGTGGTACACGAATTTTTTTTAAAAACTATTATGCTAAGCACTTTCAAAAATTTTTAATGTCTGTTTATAAGCTGTACTATACACTGACATAGACGATAAATCTTTACTGGTTACGACATTTGTTCGTGTTGTGGGATTACACCAATTTACCTACACGTGGGCTGTAGGCCAAGGGGTGGGATGTCCTCCATAGGGGTCTTTCTAAGGCATCCTAGCCCGTATTTACGCCAAGTTTCGGAGGAAACTACGGAAAACTTCAAATGGTTATGTAGCGGACGCGACACTTTACGTCTCCCAGTCCAGAGCGCTATGCGCTGGGCCATTGATGGGGCCGTGACATATTTTGAAAAAGTTCTTACGAATCGGAAAATTTGCAGAATGTAACAGTATCACTCTGAAAAATTTTGTTATACAATTCCATGTTTAAGAATTTTTTTCTTTGACATTCAAGTGCAAATTTTAAAAAATCTAACTCTTAAATGGATTTCATTTCTATTTATTTGCATAGCTGAAACTCTAATCAAGCTAGAATAATAATTTTTAAAAAAAGTGCGAAATTACTTTAAAATTTCAATTCACGAGCCATTAAATGTATTATTTTAGTTTTTCATTCACATGTTTTCTTTTAAAATATCGTATTTTTTGAAATAAATAACAAAGCAGTAAGTGTGCAAATTATCAATAAAATTTCTCCCATTAATCAACTAGACAAAAGTGTATTAATGTCCATCAAAGAAATGTAGTTCGCAAAGAAGGGTGACTTTTACTTAGTGCGGATAAAAGCGCTAAAGGATGCACCCCCGTTCAGTTGGCCAACCAACCAAGTTAACATCGTTTTTTAAGTTTTTTTCATAGCTAACACTCTAACTACGCTAACGTAATCATGAGAATTTAGAAAAATACTTCAGCATTTTAATTCACGCCCTATAAATCTATTCTTTTTTTCTTTTCTTTTTGTTTGTTTGTTTGTTTGCTTACTTTATTTTCAAAAAGTGTTGTTTATCTCAAAAAAATATTATTGCAGTAGGTGTACAAATTACAAATAAAGTATGTCCATGTCCCATTAATCAGCTATCTAAAAACATATTAATGTCTATCTAAAGACATGTAGCTCGTAAAGAAGGGTAAGTTTTACTGACCGCAGGTAGAAACGCCAAAAAATGCAGCCCTTTTCATTCTTTAGGACTGTTATTCAACCGTTGTTATCACTAATTTTTTAAATTTATTTTCCACGGTTTAGGAGGAGATAGCAGAACAAGCTTCTAACAGCGGCGGCGGTGGCGCCGACAGCAGCAGCCGTTACTTTTTTTAGAGAGAGATTCTGCAAGGAAAGTATGCGAAATGCTACGAAGGCAGTCTGTTGTTGCGGCCCCTATCTCTAGTTACAGATTACCAGCTTGGGGATTCAGTGTAAAATGTTTTTCGTTAAATTGAGAGAGCAATCTTTTAGATTTTGTGTGAGAGAAAAAAAAAGGGGGGGCTGTGCTAGCTGCCCTGCCCTCTTTTATTTTTTTGTTTTTTTCATAAGAACCCTATATTGTTATACCACGTGCTCATATAACAAACCTTTATAATTTACTCGCTCAGTAAGGTTAAGGTTTATCGGGAAAAACCGAAAAACCGTTATCCATTATATTTCATACTCCATATACATAATACTTTGGCCAGTTTTGGGCGTATATTTAGCACCACGAAATAAGATCACTCGTCGCGATGGCAAAATAACCAATATGTACTATAAAACTGCAATAAAGGGCATAGTTAAAGAGCCGCCAATAAGCCGCCAAATATTTCTACTGGGCAGCAAATACCCAAGCTGAACATCTAGCTCGCTTTAAAATAATCTGCATTTATAATTTATTTTTCATTTTTCAAGTAATTCTGGGTTCTAACATTTTTGGAACTCGAGATTTAGATTTACCCTGCTCGGAGAGATACCATTTTTAGGCCAAGATCTCGTATACCTATTGCCAAGAAGGCGCCTACTTTTAAATTTCAGTTACAATTAGTTATGTCTGTCTGTTTTGGAAAAACGAAATAATCCCTAATTCTTAAAACTCGTTCGTCTAAGAGAAAATTTACTATTTGAAGAATCCGTCAACTTTGGTGTTTACAACACTTTTGAGTTTTCTTTATTTCATATACTTTTTAAGTTTGAGGTGTAATTCTATCTTCATGTTATTGTCCAATTTCACGGGCGATTCTACATACTTGGAATTGTTTTTGAATGTAAAGGCATGAATAATTTTATGCTGGAGGAAAATTGCCAGACCTGGCCATTATGTTTAGTTTTGTTCAGTTTTTATCATGTTTTTAGTAATTACTTCTAAAATAATTCGATGTTTCCGAAATTTAAGACAGCGTATAAGGTTCCCAACGGAATTTTTCCGAAATGCCACGGAACTAGGTAGCCTTTGTCGAGAAACTCAAATCCCCACGATTTCGGAAGAGGGATTAGCATAGATCAAGCTTTTGACGCGGGCGGGCGGCAGCGGCCGTTTAACTTACTCTTTTTTTTTTTTTTTTTTTTTTTTTTAGAATAAAGAGAAAACAGTAGTGAATGAAAAACTAAAATAATGCATTTAATTGGCTCGTGAATTGGAAATTTTAAAAAGTAGTATTCTCTCACTTTTTCAATTGATGGTGTGGGGGTTTTAGTTTTAATTAGAGTGTCAGCGATGATGAAACAAATTAAAATGAAATCCATTTAAGTAAAATAGATTTTTAAAATTAGCACTGAAATGTTAAATTTTGGGTAAGGTTCCAAGAAAAAAGTTTAAAATTCCAATCTTCTTCGAAAAACTAATGAATTTTCGTTCGCCATACCTATGGGGATGAAAATTGGTGCAGCTTTGGCTCCGCCTATGGAAAATTGGCAGCATTTTGGCTCCCGCTGTCACGGGTCTTAAAAGGAATACGTCCACGTTACCAGTAAACTCCCTCTCCTCTATATAGTGAAATAATAATAATAGATCGGGAACAAAATGCATTTGCTATTTATCTTTTATCAAAAATTTCTTTGATACTACTTCAACCGATAATTTTATTGATTTAATAAAAGTTTTGTTAAATCAACAAAACATTTTTTTCCCCGGTGTAACCCTGAATATTGCTTAAATGATTTATTGGAATCTTATTTTATCACAGAGGCGAAAGGTGAGAATAGGAAGAACGGCAGATTGATTTTTTTTTAAATCTTGAATCCAGGTTTAACGTGTTTGCGCTCGGACCACTTTCGGTGGAAGGGAGAAGCCTCAACGTTGAAGGACTCCTATTGTGTGACCGCAGTGCCATACCAGGTTTGGATAAAGCACTCAAAATGGTAGAAGACTCCGCAAGTGTGAAGGATCCGCGGGTTTCGTGCCCCACCGCTCGAGCTGTGTCGATCTAAACGCGACTCGGAGAATTATGGTAGTAAGTCCGAATATGTTGGTGAAGGTCCCGGGTTTCGAGTGCCCCACCGCTCGGCTGTCGATCTAACGGTCTGGAGTTTTGGTCGGTGTTCTCCAGATGTAACGCAAATGAGCGTTAGCATCCCTTTGAGAAAGTTCTCCGACCAAGGCCACTTCCCGATTCCGATTGGCATGATAAGCCCCTTCGTGCAGCGTAGTTGACTGTAATACCACACAATACATACACTTCTAATCTACGCTACTCTACGGAGCCACCAAGAGAGTATCTGCTCTGCGCCCCCCCCCCTCGCCCCCAGTGTTTTCGTTTGGCGCAAAGCCATGGATCTGGATCCCAAACAGTGGCGGGCTCCGTGGGTTGTTTAAAAATGGAGGTCTAAAAATAAATTTCTCTGAAAATTAAATATAACAGTACGAGCGCTCAACTTAGAAGTTGACAAATTATTTGCTTTTTTCAGAGTTGATCGAAAACAATGCTGCAACGTAAAAATATCAAATAATTCTCTTTAGTCTTTGCATTTCGCCATCCTGGCAGTAGCTTTTAGGCAAGTGGGTCTGACTTGAGAAATTTTATTTTAACATTCTCTTCCAAAGACAATGCCTGCAAAAAATGGGAGCGCCAACTGTGCAGCGTTTTTAGCAAGTGAGGCTCACTAGAAAATTTGAAGTGTACTTAACTATTTTTATCCAAAGACAATGCTGAAAAATGGGTTAAGGGAACCTCACGATGTTAAATGTCACGAATGGGGATTCACACACGTGCTCCAACTTAGAGGAGCAGGCGCCAGCCACAGTCCAAGTTGTTACGTCTGCTCAGCATCAGCATACCTTCATAACATTTTGCAAGGAGTTCACGGTGCCTCGGCTGGGGAGGAGCCGCCGCGGTGGGGTCCCGGGTGTTGCGGCGTGCTCAGCGGCGGCGGCCGGCGGGCCGGTTGCTGTCCTGGAATGGATCAGATTTTTCTCCCAGTGTCCAACTTAGTCAAAAGTTTTTGTCTTATTCCCCCGCAGGAAATGCTGCAGCGATAAAAAATTGAAAAAATGCCTATATTCACATACCCCCGCCCCCGAAATACCCCCCCGCCCCCCCAAAAAAAAAAAGGGAAACATACAACGGGTTTAATATCTATTCCTTTTCTCAAAAGAAGGGAGAAGATAGAGTCATACCTCAAGATAGAGTCAGACCTCACAAGAATCATCCCCTTTTCAAAAAAGTCTTATTTCAAAAGGTAGGCAATTGTATAAAGCCATGCCAGTTGCAATAAAATGGTTATATTCGGGATTTTAAGCTAATAGCAAAGAGCCTTCGATGGAAGGTCTTAAGTTACTAATAGCGTCATGGTCTCCAAAAAAATTCCAGATTGGTTCTCTTCAGTAAGCTGCTTTACATCGCACTGCAATAAGCGAAAATAGAAAGCTGTTGCCTTTAATGAAATTTTCAGTAAAAAAAATTCTTAAACATGCCAACAGAGCTGGCAGTGATTTTTTGAAAGAGTGACAACGTTTTGTGAAATTTTCCTTCCGATTGTTATAAAGAATTTTTTCTTCTAATAGTTTTGAAACTGATAACAGGGGTTTATCGTTTATATCAGTATGTAGTACAGCTTGTAAAGAGACCAATAATCAAAATTTTGAAGTGCCGTGACAATAATGTAGAGTTTGTTATTTATATAGGATGTATCCAAAAAGCTGCTATGATTTTTATCGGAACTAACATCGGACAATCGGCGTCCACTGTTCCGATTACAAACCTCGGGATTTGACCTTCAAAAGTAAACCCAAAACCATCTTTATATTTCTATCTAATGTAGGTAGGTACAAGTGGTGTTACCTTTCAATTAAGAAAAAATTAATTAAAAAAAAAAAAGAATAGAGGCATCAGCGGTTATAGGGGTAAGTGGTCCCGAAGGAAAATCTTAAAGCACTTAGGCAGAGTAAGTTTCCTAAAAAGTGCATATTGAATTTCCTTAATCCTGGGCCAATATCTTAATTATGGCCATAATTGGGTCATAATTACCACGAAGTACTTGAACTAGTAACCCGGGATTACATGGGGAAAAAATATACCTTAGCCAAAAATAAATATTTTTAGGTGCAAACTCTGCGTTTTTGAAACGCCAGTGACATCCCTGATGGACAAGACTAATTTGGATAAATACTATGACATTATTCTATTCCATATTTACAATAGCGAAAGAAAGTGATACGTAAAATGTCTCAAGGAAGATCTAAAACAGATACGTAAAATGTCTCAAGGATTTCTAACAGGGACGTATTAAAAAAAAAAAAAAAAATCGGAGGAGGGGGTTTAAATGTCGCAAAAGGCAGATTTTTTTCAAAAATAAACTAAGAAAGAATTCATCATTATCATTTTATTACCAAAAATCGAAATTTTGGGGAGAGTCTGGAGTCCAGACTCTGGACCCCTTCCCCACCTTAACTAAGTCCTTGATCAATCTAAAGAAGAAGTCAAAAGATAATAGGTTCGGAATTTTGGGGGGTCCTTTGTGGAGAAAAAAAAAATCAAGGGAATTCTGACCTAGGCGTAATATCTGGGGGGGGGGGGGCGAGGGTGGGCGAAGGGGGGGGCAATTGCCCCCTGCAGTGTTGTGAAAAATTGCCCCCCTAGGTCGTAAAAAGTCAGGGGGCAAAGTTATGAATGTGGAACCCAAATCATTGCATTTATAAACCCAAATATACTATCAGATTTAAAAAAAAAAAAAAATTTTTTTCCCCGACAAAAATACAACACAAGATAGAATAATCAACAAAAGAATAGAATCCCAGAAAGCTTTTCAACCCAACATGGAATCGATGGCAGATTCTACGACAAAATGGCCAAAGCTAGATAACATTCAACTCTCAGAGAAAGCAAAAATTAAGGGCAATCAGGCGATTATAAACTTTGTCTGAAATCAATGTGTTCAGCAAGAGCGTTAGAAAAAAAGAACTACCTGTTGCCTGTAAAAGTTAGTGAGCAACAAAGAGGTCATTTTCCCACGACAGGCAAATGCCGCCATTAAGATGTATATTGTCATCCGGGGCAAGACCGATAATTAAGTGTCAGTGTGCATAGGGCGCCCATAGTAGTAATTTTCCATAGGGCGGGTGGGGGGGCAAAACATAAAAGAAAGTTTCTTCTAGGAGAGGGGGGCAAATTTTCACAAACTTTTAAAAACAATTTAGTTCTGTTTTTTTGCCATTTGTTAACATCAATGAGACATTAAACTTAAAACTAAAGGGGGTGGCAAGTTCCACTACCTTGCCCCCCCTTATGGGGTGCCCATGGGCCTGTGCCGTCCCCCCTCGATGGCTACAATGGAGCCGCACCCCATCCCAAGAAGCTATAACTGATTTTGGCGTTCCATTTAGAATGTCTCCCGGTGCTTGTCCCGTGCCCGCTTGCCCCCCCTTTATTTGCCGCCCTGTCATAGGTTGGGGCCAGTTTCTCATTTATATTTTAATGAACCTAATTTTGGTGTTTGAAGGTCAGTAGCAGAGAGACAACACACTTTTATGATCGGGCACAACTTACTTGACTTGACAGACGACTAATTGCGAATTCAAATGCGACGCAGTTTAAGAGAATAAGAAGCGGTCTGCGATTTTATGATTTATATCTGCTGCCTGGGGCACCTAGGGACACGTGCCCCAGACTTGGTAGGGGGCTTCAAAATAAGTTATGGTTCCATGGGAGGGGGCCGTTCTAGTTGGTTCGTCGTGAGAGATAAACTCTAGTTGCAGTACTATCTAAGTCAGTATTTCGATACCTTTAACCCTTTTAGAATTTCATGCATTAGAAAAATATAGCAACAAATCACCTCATTACTTCCTACTAACAGCGTTGCTCCCAGCAATAGGGAGAAGCAACGTTCGACACAGAAGGGGAACCTTCACTGCTGTTGTTTATAACGATCTGCTGATGTGCATACATGGGCGCCCATAGTAATTTTCCTAGGGGGGGGGCAAATTTCAAAAACATTTTCTAGAGGGGGGCAAATTTCAAACTTTTAACAAATTTAGTTCTGTTTTTGCCATTGCTAACATCATGAGACATAAACCTAAAACTTTAGGGCGGGGGGCAAGTTCCATACCTTGCCCCCCCTTATGGGCGCCCATATGTGCATATAATTCTATTTTCTAGCATTTCAAAAAAATCGTTTATAAGTCTAGCTAAGATGATATCTCAGAACATTAGTTTTCTTTAGAGTATATGTATATTCACCTAATTTATATACCTCCCCCCTTTTATTTTCGTGAATACGTCTTCAACTCAATAACATACATAATTTATCAGGGGTCAATCCAGGAATATTTTCCAGGGCCCATTTTTGTAGAAACTGCCTATTTTTGTGAATTTTAATGCTTAATTTTGTGAATTTCAGAACTTTTTGTTAATTTTCAAACCAAATTTTAAAAAAAGTCACTTTTTTGTTAATTGATGAAACACATTAAAATGTAGGGTAAAATGCCAATGAAGGGCAGTTTTAATCGACTGTATTTTTGTGAAGGGGTTCCGTTAAAATCGATTGTAATTTTGTTATAGGGCCACAAAACGAGCCCAATGTTTGTTTGTATCGACGCCTGTTCCCCGCTTATGCCAAACTTTTGATTAATGAAGTCACGCTAAAAGTCATTCCACCTCTTCAAATTATTAAATATCTTTTTCCACATTATTTTTCTAAAAATATTTACAATATCAACCTCCCCCCCCCTCCCAAAAATAAATAAATAAAAAATAAAATAAAATATAAATAAATAAAAATAACTTACTGGACTCTCTTAAAAATTTAAAATTTTCTGTCCAAGTCAAGGAAAAACATGAACATTGAGCTTAGAATGCTGTAAATTTAGCAGGTCGCTAACATTAAAGAAAGTACCGCGGGAACAGAGGTTACAGAAAATAGAAAATGTGCAGTGCATGAGTTTCATTGTAATGTATTTCAAACCCCGCAAGAAAAGCGGCTTTTTAACAAGGCATAAAATGATCGTTTTTCTGGACCTACAAACAAAACATAAGAACATGTCATCACTAAATGACCATTAAGATTCTGTGAAAAATTGTAGTGATTTAAATGTCGAACGCGGCCCTTTTATCTCCCGTTAACGCAAAAATCAGTCACATCTGTGTTCACTTAAATAGAATAGGACCAGTTTTTCCCGCAAGCATATTGACTCGATGTTAGGACACAGGAGATGTACAAGAGGGTTGAATGAGCTGCAAAGAATGGATTACAAAGAGCTAATCTAAATAAATGATGCCTGTGTGTCAAGTTTGGTTAAGTTAAATGAATTTTACCAGCCGAATATCTGTATCCTGCAGTGAAATATTAACTTGCTTTGTGCATGAGTACAGGTAAGTATTTTTCGTAATTTTCTTGTCAAATCGGTAAATTTTAAAGAAAGATAAACTATTAGTCTGGAGAAAAGACTCCAATGTATTGATGAACATCATCTGGGTTTGTTTCTCAGGAATTCCTTAAATAGAAGACGTCCATTATAGTTGCGCTTTGAGGGGGGAAATGTAGTTTTGTTTAAATTAAAAATGATGCCTCTCCTTACTTATTGGAAAGAGCGTTTGAAAATCAAAGTTGGCCGCTTCAGTTTTTGACCGTCAAATGTTTCTTGACAGTCAAGCCCTGCTCATGTCCAGTGGCTGTGGAGTTTTTTTTTTTTTTTTTTTTTTTATAGTGAACACATATTGCAATTTCCAATCCTTCCAATGAACTTTGTTTTGGACGTACCACTTAAAGCTCTCTCTTAGAGCAGACTCTACCGCTTAAAGCTCATTCGGTCCCCAGTTATACCAGTGGCTGAGGAGTTGTTTTGATAAAAGGGGAAGAAAGTAAGCCATTTTTATCTATTTTATTAATTATACTTATTGCACTATTTACTTTTTGTTTTCAAGAGTTAAAAATAACTGTTCTCAAATTTTATCCGTTTTAGTACAGTATTTTTTCCATTGTTATAGAATAAATATTTTATGATTTATAGTTTATATATATATATATACTAGCTGCGTGCCCGTTCTTCTCACGGTGGGAAACGAAAATTTTCCTTAGATGTGTAATTCGAATTTATTCGTGGTGTGGAATCTTCTTAAAAAGAAAAAGCAAAATTATTTGACTCTTGACGTAAAGTTTGCGTCATGAGTACTGGCATCATAGCAGTATAATGACTCAAAAACTACGTCAGTGTCATTCACTATCAAAAAAGTGAAAAGCTTAATGGTTTGCAGAGAACTCCTGGCTTTCAAAATGTCTTATTTCTACATCATACTGTTTTTTAGTTTCAAGCTGTAGCATTAAATACCTAAGACACTACATAAAATGGACAACCGTTTATTTGTTTCCGAACATGTACTATGTAAGGAAATATTGTAATCATGAAAAAATTCGACTTCGAGATTTTGGCGTATTTACACGTTTTGAGGTCTTCTGAATTCATTTATGGTATTTTCAAGAGATGTTTTTAAAATAGCTGTGTACCCGCTCTTCATACGGGAAGAAGCGAATATTTTACTATAATCATATCAGCATGTGACGAAACAGAATTTTATTTTTAAAAAAGTTCAAGAAATCGCCTCTGTTGAAATTACGGCGGGATATATTAACGTAAGTTAGAATTACTTTTCGTTTAGTTGGTTGTAAGACAACTGTTGAAAAAGGTTAAACACTTTTAATTTCATGAAATATTTATTAACGTGGTATATTGTGATTTATTCATATTATCCTTACAAATCTAATAATACTACCTATTACGTACATGATACTATCTATCTTTGCTTCTCCCTCTTCAAAACTCGCTTAAAAGAAGCAGCTTAGATTATTTGGCACCGATGGGATCTTTTGATTCTATGGCGATTCTTTGCAATTTACGCATTAACACAAATAATAATCATTTCACATAATCGTTGCCATTAAGGAAACTCTCCATATATATTTAATTTATGAGTTTTATAAGATTGGCGTATTTAGCACCCAAAAAAATTTCATCTCACCGTGGGGAGAAACTATCCAAGGGGTGCCAATTTAAATATCCATGTATCCAATATAGCGATATCTTATATATCCTCCATGGTCCTGTCTCCTGAAAAACATCAAACTGTGTAATCTCGAGGAACTATTTATTCCCGCTTTAATTGTGACAGGGCGTTAGAATTGCAGAGCTTAAGCATTTTTTTTAAATTTATGATGTCACTGTTTAACTGCCGTAAAGGATACCCCGGTTGGCTGAGGGAGTTAATTTCGATATTTTGCATAGTAGTTTTCAAACGGTATCAATAAATTTTTGCTTTATGTAGGACCACTATGGAGGAACGTAATTCAACGTTAAAATAAAGCTATACTCGCAGCATGCATGATATGTTAGGCAACGCCCGCCCCCATAATTAAATGCCAAAAATAAAAAAAAGTAAATAGAAAATTTTAATATATCGCGCTTTAAAACGAACTTTTTAATTTTTAAAATGAACATTTTCAGCTGTGTTAAGACATTTCAATTTTTAAATAAGCACCGGATTAAAATACCACTTCTAATAATAATAATCGTGAATTTCTTAGTTTATTTCTACCGTAAATTTTAATCAAAATATCGTCTCCCTGTGTTGAAAAAAGAGCTGGAATAAATGAGAAAATTGTGACGTAATTTTTACGTATCTTAAAAGCAACTGACGTCATCGATCCTCACTTGCGAATTGAAAATACGGACGGCGCCCTATTAAAAATTTCTATGGATAGGTTGAAAAACCTTTTTCTAATCCTTTTTGTGGCAACAACCCAACATAAACGTGCCATGATTGCAATGCAATGGCGTAAGCTGTCCGCGTTGATGCTATTAAATTCTAAATATTAGGGACTGCACTGCAAAAATAGATCACGCACATAAAAAATGATTTCCTCCTAAGCGGAAAATTTCGCCAATAGCTACCTATTGCCGAAATTTCCCCGTACGGTCGTGCAGATAACCATGCGAGGGCCCGAAGATCTGGGGCCAGAAGACAGCGCCAAATAAACCGCTTGGAAGCCAAGTTAATTCCGCGTCAATATGGCTTTTGTGGTCAATGCCAAATATGTCAACCCGGTGAACGGAGAAAAGACGCCAAATTCAAGGCAAGCCAGCTCATGCATGGCTTAGATAGGGGGAAAATCGTATAACTATCGGATTTTTAAATGCTTTTTTTAGTAGATAGTATTAAAATAGAGTAAAATGCGTGCATTTTTTTTAATGAAGGTAAATTATTGAAAGAACTGTCTGACATAATAGGAAGATACTTTGGTTTAGACGGTGGTTAGTCGGTGGGGCCAGGCCCCTCTGGCCCTTAATGACGAGCCGCCACTGTATATATATATATATATATTTATATAAACATTATATATATATATGTGTGTGTGTACGGGCACGCATATATGGACTTTCATTTAGAATGACATTTGCCCCCCCAGTTTCGAAGCCCAAGTTACGCCCATGAATTCTGAAATCCCAAACCTCTCCTTGGCTGCCATCTCTGTAGCAGGTATGCCTGCACCCGGCCAGGAAAATAATGTGATTTCTCTCTATTGAGATACACCACTGATAAAGTCTGAACAAGGACAATGTTGCCACTCATGAAAGCATTTTAAATAAAAGGCTTTAAGTTACCACTCCAGCAGAATGTGTCACCAGGAAGTGTGAATGATCAGAACCTTAATGGACGTTATCAGTGAGTAAACTGAGGCAGATTGTTATCACATGCTTACTAGACGTTTAGTCGTGTTGACAAATATCTTTTGCTGCCCGATAGTGAATTGACACCACACTAATTAATGTAACTTTTCTAACGTGGAGAGATGCATTTCTTTACATGCTACAATAATCATTATCACTCTACAAAATCTCTATAATCGGCAAAATTTGCGAACAGTAACTGAACGAATATAGGATAACATTAGGTTATTTCTACTGCTAATAACCTAAAATAAATTGGAAACTCCCTTCTTTGCCGAGCTATTCCCCCCCCCCCCCCCGCAAATAAAAATTGATCCAACTTTGGAATAAGCATGTTTGTTTGATCATGGCGACGGTACGCTAGGGCGATCTGCCAAGGATGGGGTGGTGCCTTGGTAGGAGGACTTTCTAAGGGGTTCTATAACGCGTATTCACGTTACATCTGGAGAAAACCTACCAAAACTCCAGACCGTTAGATCGACGGCCGCGCGATGGGACCCGAACCCGGGACCTTCACACTTCGGCCGTCTACCATTTTCTGTGACATAACCACTGTGCCATGGTGAGGTAAAATAAGCATGTAAAGTCCTAGAAACGAGAAAAAAAAAAAAAAAAAAGATAAATAAGGAAAAATAATTTTAAAAATCAGGGTTGTAACCAAAAGAAGACGTGCTAGGTAGGGGAAAGTAGGTTTGACCGGGGAGCTGACTAAATATAAATGTTAGTACAGTGGAGCGCCGATTATCGGGGTTGGTCGCGACCGAGGCCAATCCGGCTAATGAAAAATCTGGATAATTGGACAACTTATAAAACGGACTAACCAATGTTTTTTAAGTAACTTCCCTTCACACTTTTATCGCCGATGCACTAAATCGCCCATTGTGGAGTCCGTGTGCTAATTCGGTGAAGAAGCCAGTCAAAAGAAAATGAATCAGGAAATTCCCACCTTGTCTAATTCTTAGAAAAAGAAACATTCTAACCCTTTCATTCAGACCCTTTCACTCTCCCCGCTCACTGATATATACATACGTATAGATTTTCTCTTGGATATGTTTTTTCTGCTGTGTTTTTCGACTATTTTGCTTTTTAATTATTTATTTAATTATATTTTTGTTATTATATAGTACGATTGGGCCCACATGTGTGGACAGAATATCTCTTTTGATATGCCACATAATCCCAATCCAATGTCTGAATGTCACATAATCCCAATGGAATCCTTCTATTTTGTTGCATTTAATTATAATCTTCTATGTATAACCCCTAAAGAGTGTCCCAGAGATTATTTCCATTCCATTCATTTCTGTTTAATTTATGGTTCATTGCACTTCGATTTTCATACTGTTAGGCCCTTTGTTTCTTTTCTGCTGTTATGTTTTTTCCCCCTAGGGATATGTAATTTTTGCAGTTGTATTCTTACTGTTTTACTTATTATATACATATAATTAGTAAAATCGTGGTCGTAGTGTCCTCCAAGTTCCCATGCAAAACAACACCTCTGGGGCAGTGGCGTAGCTAGGGGGGGGCAAGGGGGGACATCTGTCCCCGGGCGCAGCACCAAAGGGGCGCCAAATCGATGTTACGAAATTTTAGAAGAAAAAAAAGGAGTTGTGTTTGTATTTTTATTTGTTGACAGAAAAAGAAAAAGAAATAGAACAATCACAAATGAATTTTTTTATAAAGTTATAATCAAACTTTTCACAATGACTTGTACAGGAAATGTTTGTAGCTATTTCAGAAGATTTCTTTGGAAATCGAGTTGAGCTTCCCCATTCCTTTTTTCTTCTCTCTTGAGGGCTTCTGTGTCGTGTAACTGCGTTTTTTATATTTGGCCATTTCTGTCTCTGACTATATTCCTAGGATGTTCCAGAATTCTTGTTTACAGTATTTTATCAAGGTCAAAACATTACTCAAGTTTTCCCAAACTTTTAGAATGATCTTGGAGGATTTCGTTTTGGATATTTATGGTGTTACAAATCAAACTTTTATGCATTAGCCATGGTAAAAAAAAAAAAGCCTATATATATGATTAATCGGTAATAGAGAATGGCATTCTCAAACCCAAAATACTCTCTTAAATTCAGATCAAGTTTTTCTCAGTTTTGAGTTCAAAATAGCGCCTCTCCGAAGATGGCGCCCCTTGCTTATCTTGCTTACTGTGTCGGGGCGCTCCTGTGTACGATCCACCCGTTTGGTAATTAATAACGCAACTTTTAATATAACTCTTATTAGTATAATAAAATGCAGTATTATTTCTAATAAGAACGTATAAAAGATTCACCGATCACTATACTAGTGTAAAATTATTCTTTTTAAATTATTTAAACAATCTTGTATTTTAGATAAATTTAAACTTGATTTTTAACATTCATTAATAAAAATTTATTCTTTATACAATCATTATCAAAAATCAAAGCTGGAATCATTAAAGCTGTGGCCCACAGTTCAGTCTTCAAATTGAACATGAGGCAAAATATTTTTCAATAACCCGTGTATGTTTATCTAGAAAGTGCAAGAAATCAGTCGTAAATTTTTTGACTCCTCAGTTACCTTGTTGCCGGAAGACTATCGTCCAGAGGTTTCAGTGTATTCATTATGTCTACGCGTAGACCACCTATTATGTACTATCATCCGGTACTTGAGTCATAAATTACGTTCTGGATGCAGTGGCGGCTCATCCATTTGAGGAGATGAGTACGTGAAGCCCCAAAGTAAAATATCTATATAAATAAAATTAGACTTTTCTGTACACTTCTTGGAATTCAAAAATTTAAAAAAAGTTTGTCTGTCTGTCATTCTGTCCGTGACGCTTTTTTGTTTAAGTATCACGTAAAAACGAGTGAAGCGAATGATATGAAATTTGGTGTCATGATAGATGGTCACTCAACTTAAAACATAAGCGTCGAATTTTTAAAAAATCTTCATTAGATTTCGAGATTTTGTGAAAATCCTTTCAAACTGCGTAAATTTGTGTTCCAGCATCACGTAAAAACGACCGAAGCGATTGAAATGAAATTTGGTATCATGATTGGTGGTCACTCAACTTAAAACATTGTCGTCGAATTTTTAAAAAATCTTGATTAGATTTTGAAATTTTGCGAAAATTGTTTCAAACTGAGTGAACTTTTGTTCACGCATTACATAATAATGACTAAAGCGAATGATATGAAATTTTGTCACATGATGTTGCTCAACATAAAGTATAGGTGTCCAATTTTTTAAACATTTTGATTAGATTTTGAGATTTTGTGAAAATTCTCTCAAAATGCGGTTATATTTCTTCAAGCATCGCGTAATAACGACTAATACGAAATTTGGTGATATGATAGGTAGTTGCTAATCTTAATTTATAGGTGTTGAATTTAAAAAATATTTTGATTACATTTTGAGATTTTGTGAAAATCGTTTTAAAATGCTGAAATTTTTGTTCCAGCATCACGAAATAAAGACTGCAGAGAATGAAACGAAATTTGGTGACATGATAGGTTTCAACTCAACTTAAATTCTAGGGTTCCAATTTTACAAAAATGTTGATTAGATTTTGAGATTTTGCGAAAATTATTTCAATATGCGGAAATATTCGTCCGCTCATCACATAATTACGACTAAAGCGAATGAAATAATATTACTAAGTTACTCTCTAACCCAGTGGTTCCCAACCTGTTTTTAAGCGCGACCCCTCTTACATTTTTCAAAAATGTTCGCGACCCCCCCCCTTCCATCCACCATGTTTGACCAATAAGACAAAAGAAAAATGAAAAAAATCTGATGTGTCCAACACATGACTTCCTTGCACGTCCATTAGATCAAAAATATTTTCGATGCACTTCCTCTAAATTTATTTGTTTGAAAGAGATAAAATATCAATAATAGTAAGGTTTAGCGATTTCTAGCCAAATATTTCGATATCGCCAAGCTGAGTTCAATTTGAAAGATTTCCTTCTGACACTTTATTTGGCGATATTTCACCAAAAGCCGACAAACTTGAGATAGTCAGCGAGATTTTGGGGATAGCCAAAGTAGTCATTGACCACAGACTTTCAATGAATTGAATGCATCCATACACCTCAATGTATTTAAAGTCATTTGGCTCACCCTGTAAATAAATTCTCAGTCGATTGCTGTCAAAAAAGATATTGAAAACAGTTAGATATTAAAATAGTTCTAAATACAAAGTTAAAAAATCTACGGGTTAAAGTTTTAGAGTTATACAAAATAGGAAATAATTTTTGGCGCCAAATTTGGCGATATTTCGGCGAAACTCGTCAATGTCGAAGACATTTGGCGAGATTTTAAGCATGAACCAAACAATGACAGATTATCGCCAAATTTGGCGATATTCTGCCAAAACTCGCCAAGAACGATAACAAATGGCGATACTTTGGGCATGGACCAAATGACTGACTATCGCCAAATTTGGCGATATTTCGCCAAAACTCGCCAAGGTCGAGGACAGACGGCGAGATTTTGGGCATGTACCAAACAATGACTGTATTATATTGAAGATGTCCATAGACATTAAGGTACTGAAATTCTTTTCGGTGGTCCTGTAAATAAACTCTCCAGTAGATTGGAACCAAAAATCGAGATGCACAACTAGATGTTACAACATTCTTATATATGAAATTTCATAATAGTTTTTGAGATTTGAGAGTTAAATATGCACACACATACACCAAAAGTCGCCAAGCTTGGCGACTTTTGGCATAGTTCTTCAGGGAGGCACGTGACCGTGGTCGGACCATTACCTAACTTATGTGGTAGGACGGTATTGTGCTTGAAATGGATGAATGCCCCTAAAATTGCTATTGACCGTAATGTATTGGAAATCTTTTGAGTGTTCCTGTAGCAGAACTATAAATGAAAAAGACACTTTTTTTAATGGAGAAATTCATTTTCTAACTCTTTACAGCATATATCACTTCTGAGTCGTTTGAAATAGCCCAATACCTCTAAAAAACACTTTGATGAATTTCGGCCCATAGAGCGTAATGTATTTCGAATCTTTTGGGCGGTCCTGTAGATAAACTATTCAGTCGAATGGAACCGAAAGGGAAGGTGCACAACTAGATGTTACAACAATCCTAAATATAAAGTTTCAACATTCAACGCCTAACAGTTTTTGAGATATGCGAGTTTAATGAATTTCGGCCCATTGAGTGTAATGTATTTCGAATGTTTTGGGCAGTCCTGTAGATAAACTATCCAGTCGAATGGAACCAAAAGGGGAGGTGCAGAACTAGATGTTACAACTATCCAAAATATGAAGTTTCGACATTCTACGCCTAATAGCTTTTGAGTTAGGCGAGTTTAATGAATTTCGGCCCATAGAGCGTAATGTATTTCGAATCTTTTGGGCGGTCCTGTACATAAACTATCCATTCGATTGCCACCAAAAGGGGAGGTGCACAACTAGATCATAGAACAATCCTAAATATCAAATCTCAACATTCTACGACCATTAGTTTTTGAGATATGCGAGTTACATACATACGTACGTACGTACGTACGTACGTACAGACGGCATGGAAAAACTGGCCACAGTAGACTCGCCACTGGTCAAAATGAGTTGCAGACGCGTTAATATGATCGTGCATGCTAGCCTACGATGAGATGCATCGAAAAAATTTTTTTAATTAAATTTAGAGGTAGTCAAAATCGGTTTTTATGTCGAAATTTGGCCCCCAAAATTTTTCGGGATCACATTACTTCCTTATACTACGTACAAGGAAGTAAAAATATATCTTTGGATTTAATAATTGTTATCTTTTTATTCCGAACTGAATTATTAGGATGACTGAGGGTGTATTTGGCTGACAAATTATGCTATCCTTGGCTGAATATTGGTCAAAGCCAACCGCATCTTGAACATCTAATTTATTACTGGCTTTTGTCTTAATCTACAAAAGAGTTTTAAATTCAACTTCACGTATATAAGTGGATGCAAATGGCACTAACATTTGAAGCGAAAGCTTAGAAATTATCGGATATGAGTGACGCATAGAACACCAATTTTGAATTGGCGATTTTTCTTGGTATAAATCATGTGCTGAGGAGTCATTTAGCAAATTAAAAATTCGTCCTGCGCTTCATCAGGAAGATCGGCGACATCTAAAGATGTGTGAAGTGGATTTCGCACTAGTGCCGCCTCTTGTTCATTGTGAGCTTTGGGATATATCTTTGAATTTCAGATTGAAGAGCTTCAAGGTGGTTACTAATTTCTCACCTTACATTAACTGCAATTTCTATTTCTGATAATTCTGCCTTAGTGCATATGTTTTCAAAATTTGTTAACACTCCTAGACACACTTTATGACGTCAGTTTTTGTAGATTGGATACAAGCGCCCTAATGAGAAAAAGGAATTTTACTTTAGAAAGAGAAAAGGGAGAAAGCGTGCCTCATGGCAGAGAAACGTGGAAATATTTTGCCATTCATTCCTGCAAAATCGGTATGCGGCGACCCCGAGAAAAGGCATGGCGACCCACTTGGGGGTCGCGACCCCCCGGTTGGGAACCACTGCTCTAACCTGTAATATTTTAACAATGTACATTGGGCCGTGGTAGCCCAGTGGTTAAGGCGTTGGACTCGTAACCGGAAGGTTGAGGGTTCGATACCGGCATACCACTAAAGACCACAGTGTACATGCGGTGTACGTGCACGTTAAATCCTTGGTTCCGAAAGTCCTCTCAGCGGTCGCTAGCAGTTTCCGAGGGGTGCCAATATTCAGAAGCCCCCCCCCCCCACCTTCTGATGAGGTTCCAAATTGTGGCGGGAAATTCCGGGAAGGACGCATATGTAGCTCTAAGCGACACATTCAGTGACGCGAGCTGTCCTCTCCTGGCAAATAAACAATATACATAAAAATTATAACTTCGCTTTCTTCACTTTGGCAACATTCTACATCCATTCTGTGTACTCCTACAATGCTAACGAAAGTTCTTGCTTTTTGAAATTTGCATTCATTTTTTTTTTATACTAACCCGTCAACGGCGGGTACTTCAGCTAATATAAAATAAACACATTGACAAATTATAATTTTTTTAAAATATTAAGTACACTTCTAGATTTTTGTGAATTTAAAACGTCAGTTTTACTCTCTTCCCCCACTATTATTAAAATACTCTTATTATGGCTAACGCACTGTAGTGTAGGTTCTACAGTACAGCCTTTAATCGATCGCTCGTGCGAACCGAAAAATTCCCTTCTGATCCGCTCTCTGAGAACAGAAGCGGAGAGAATTTAGAAGCAGTACGTCTCTTCTGATATCATTCCGTTCTCACATTTTCGGTGTGGACAAGGGACATTTTTTGCGGTTATCTCTTCCGGATTTTCCCTTGGTTTGTTACGTTCGGTTAGTTAATCCATTTTTATTTCATTTTCTTATTGTTTTCTTCATTTCTATCCTTTTTTCACTAAAATATTTTTTTTTTAGAAACTAGTGTAAATAATTAAGATGGGAGCAAAAGAAGTGTTTCGGAGCTAAAGCAGGGACAATTTTCAATACTATCCTTTGACAAAAAATTGAAATAAAATGAATCAAGACTTGTACCTTTGCTAACACTTATCTTGGTGACGAAATGTAAGACAAAATATTACTTGTTTTCTTTCAGTTGCGTGCATTGTTTTCCTTTAACTGCTGGAAACGCAAATATATTTTAATTTGTAAGGTGCGTTGTATCTGCCTATTTAATTTTCGACATTTGTTTTGTGAACCTCCATTTAAATAACCCACGAGCCGCCACTGTCTGGATGCTCTCTCGTAATTCGGGGACATTTGAAGAGAACTGAATGTCAACGTGAGATATTTTTTTCTCATATGATTCTACTTAGTCTTTCATTCCTTATATAGTAATAATCTGCTGTACTCGTCTTTTTAAAAAGCTGCATATTTAAATAGAAACTGCTTTAAAGTCTGCGTTTCTGGTTCTCCTTCCCAAGAGAACCTTCAAGTTAAGGTAAGAAATATTGTACTTTTGCAGTTTTCTATATTGCTGAATGCTAATTATGATTTTTTGAAATAAAAATGCGTGTTTAAAATTTTTCAGTGCTTAAGGTTGTTCTTTTAATTATATTTTTACAAGTAATAATGCAAGAAATAATACAAGTTTTGAGCATCTTCTCGGAAAAAAAAAAAAAAAAAGTTGATATCAGTAACTGGAAAAGAATTCAAAATGTCTTATATTTCAAATGCCAGAAAAAAAAAGCCCGAAAAAAATTCATTTTGATCCGTTTGGTAATCGGGTCAGTAAAATATTCGAATTGTAGAAAATAAATGCCATCATACGTACATTCATTATTAGCTGGTGTGCATAATCTATCGAAGTGCAAATCACTATACGAGATACATGGTAAAGCAAGTATAAATTAGTTTTGACCTGACATAAATATTAAATATAGTTAATTCGACTGCTGAAGAAGGATAAAACATTTTTGTATCACTGACATATGCCCACCCCCCAATGGTAGGGACTAAAGCTCGCCTGAATGTGGAGAGTTAAAAGGGAATTTTAAAAAAAAAATAGAAAATTGTCAGTTAATGAATTAAAATGTTTTATTCTTAAAACTTGTCCTCAGATTATTTCTATCACTTTTTTCACATAACGAATTACGTTGATAATGGGCTTCTATGGGTAAATGGTATGGCGTTCTATGGACAAATGGTACAGAAGTTTTGATGTTAAAAGAAAGTAGCTGTAATCGGCAAACAAGCCAAAATGCAATCAAGAAAGGAAGGGGGTGGGGGATTTAACGTATTTTAAATAATTGTATTTTTTAATCACTTTTTTTATTTAAAATTTTTTTTAATTTTCAGATATTACAGTTTTCTGAAGAACTTTTATGGGTTTGCCCTTTCCCTTTTTAGGTGGAGGTGGAGGGGGGGCGCAAAATCTTCAGTTGTCCCCGGGCGCTGGTAACCCTAGCTACGCCTCTGCTCTGGGGATGAAAAATTCAAGTCTTGGGTCTTCTGCTTGGTTCGTGCTCCAAAAATTGTTAACCCTCCACCCCTCTCGCTAATGATCGGTAGTGCTACCATCTATCGGCTTTTGAATGAGACAGAAATGAACCTTTGGGAGTAGGTAGTAGAAATTAACAGTCTTAGCAGGTACTAGAGATGAGTTCGGGCTCATTTTTTGAAGCCCGAGCCCGAAGACTTTTAATCCGAGCCCGAGCAATATTGTTAAAGTTGGAGCCCGAGCCCGAAATTTCAGCTAAAGACAAATAAAATTAACTACTTCGTTAATAAGATACAATAAATTTTGGAGCTTCACACACCTTCTAGTCCCCCGTGCCGATATTTTAAAAAATAAGTACGTCTATTTATCTCATGAATCACTTTTTAAAATCTGTTTCAAGGATAATGTTCAACAAAGGAGAAATTTTTCACGAGCCCGAGCCCGCCCGAGCCCGAACGCAATCGTGAATTACAGAGCCCGAGCCCGAGTCGGGCCCGGGCTCGGGCTCGGGCTTTCGGGCTCGGGCTGAGCCCGTCTCATCTCTAGCAGGTACTGCCCAGAGCCGTAACCAGGATGAAATGTTAGGTAGGGCTTTGAATCTAGTTTGGGGGCGGAACAAATATTAGTAGGCGGAAAGGAGGGGGGTGTTTTTCGATTTGCACATTTTTTTTTCTAGAGTATTTGCTTCACAGGGGTGGCTCCAATGGGGGGTCCGGGGGGCACGTGCCCCCCCGTCGGGGAACTTGTGACCCCCCATCGGGGCTATTTGATTAATTCGTCGGGGAATTTTCATAAGAAGAAATCTATATTTTAGCTGAGTTTTAGTTTTGATTTTGCGAATTAAAAAAATTTATTTTGTACTTTTTAAATACACATGAAAGGCAAATGAGTATTGGAGATTGAAGTGGAAATGTTTACATTACTGGGAGATAGCTCATTGGGGGGGGGGGGGGGTATATTCCTCAGAACTTCGGAATAATGGCTAAAAGTACTTTCCGTTTTCATTCATCTCTTATCTCTGCGATCCTTTTCATGTCAAAAAACAGCCACGTCCTGCATCTCCCAATACTGTGATGTGTTGATGAACGGCGGGGGAGACTTCAAATTCGAATAGTGTATATTTGAAATCTGTGATCCCACTCTCAGGAGGCATTTTACTGGATTTGCAGCAAGACATCAATCTTAAGGTAACAAAAGTGCCAGTCTATTCTTCAAACGACAAATTTATGAGACCACATGTGCGACCACTTTCTATTCGAGGCTCTTTTAATTGCTTAAACGATTGTGCATTTTGTCGCCGACACCATAGAAAAGTACAATATGGGTGTGGGTGGTCGGGATGGGGGAGACAGTGACCGTTAATTAGACCAGTCGGGTAGATAAAAAATTCCGTGGGAAGGGAAGTATGGCTTTGCTTACACAAGCAAATGGGGGATGTTCTTTTTTCCAGAAATACGGTTTTTGTATTTTTATTGGTCCTCAATGACAGAATGATGAGAAAGAAATGGTTCCTTGAAATATCCCGTGTATTTTTATTTTTTCTTCGCAAACCCATAGTACATTACTTTTCCAACACTTGTTATTGTGCATTGTGCCAGTGAGTTAGACAGAGTTTAGAATAGTGGGCATTTTTTTTCTTGTTACGGCAGCATAGCATATCATTGTGAAGTTTATAAAAGTTTAATTTCACTTTTGGCTTTATGTTTCCTAAAAAGAACATCGGTGGTGCCAAAAACACAAGATATAAAGTACAGTGTGCTTTATGTCGTGATATTTTTGATAATGATTATGTTAAAAAAAAAAAAAAAAAACATAGGATAACTAAGCATTGAGATCTTCATAAACAAAATCGACTGGCGCCTGTTCAAGTAAGTTATATGTAAATTACATTCATATATATTTTTTAATGCGTTTAAAAGCTTTAATTAATATATGTTATTATTAAAAATATGGTCAGTTTATTTCTCTAAAGCATTGAATTATATATTCTAAGCACTTGCTTTTTCTTATGTATTTGTACAAATATACTATGCCCAAGGACGGATCCAGAAATATTTTTCAGGAAGTGTGCAAAGCTTGAATACCAATTCAGAATTGCATGAACACGCAATTTTATTTGAAGCGTATTTTTACTAGTGTAAATATTTTCCTCTCGGGGAATTCGCGCCCCTGTGCCCTCGCCCTAAAACCACCCTTGCCCCTCACCCCCCCTCCGTTATAAAAAAGAATTGAAACTATTTTGAGCACAAATTTTGAATGACCACATTCTGCGTTATTTAAAAATAAAAATAATTTTAAAATAAAGCACATATTTCAAAAACTGAGTCACTTGTTGTGTCTCAGAAATTTTAAAATACTACTTTAAAGTTTATTTATTAACAGCATTTTAATGATACATATATATCATTAAATGTCATTAGACATCTATGCTCGTAATGGTTTGGAGTGCACTTTTAATCATGGCTGCGGACCAAGAGTCATAACTTTTTGAGTTGATGCTGGAGTAGAAGTCGGACTTTTTGACCTCACATTCTGATTCTATGAAATGTTGTACAACATTATTGTATTTTAAATTACATTAACTGTCTGAGTACTCTATAAATTAATCTAAATTTTCTCCTAATTGGTCTTTTAAACACTATGAGTACTTTTAAATGTGCTCTTGCTTTTAAACCATTGATAAGTAACATGTTGTTCACCCCATTATATGTTATTCACGCTAAATTACAGGACAGGATATACATTTTAAAAATATATTCTTTCGTTTCAATTTCGATTTTTTTGGTATATTTATCAAATACGATTTAGTAATTGGAGTGAGGACGAAAGGTATGTCTTTATAAACTTTCAAATTGCATTAATGCAAATTTCAATTAAACACAGATTTAATGTAATTGTATGTAAATTAACAGTATTTTAATTCACGAGTCAAAAGCTTTTGTGTCATAAATGTAAAATAAAATTTCCCATTGTATTACTTTTATTCATAGAGCTGCAAAATTTATAAGTCTTAATTGATATTTTTAAAAGAGATTTACGACTCGGGCGGTAAGAAATTTCGGATTTTGTTTACTACGGAAACTTTTTAAAATGTATATTTAATTGTGTAATAATTTGACATGACAAAATATTTATAAAATTATTTTACAGTTAATCATCTCTGGCATTCAAGATATGTATAAACATATGAATATTTAAACGCTTTAACTAAAAATTTTCATTTTAATTAGAAATATTTTAAACTAGTCGTATTTTATTTATTTATAAGTTAGTGTGTTATGCAAAGTATTCTATGTCTTTAAAATTATTTTATCACAGTAATCCTTACTTGAACTCAACTGTTGAGAAAGTAAAAAGATATTTTTATAACTAAGTGGTTAATTAGATAATTTAACTTTTAACTTCTTCCAAATAAAATAAAATAAAAATTAGTACTTTTCTGTTTCTTAGATGGCAAATTTGAATAAATTCTACATATACTTTTTATTTATAAATAGATTCAATCGAACACAATATGCACGATTTAATCTTTAATTTTATAAAAATCTAGCAGTAAGATTTGTTTTTATTTTTATTTTTTTCTTTTGTAATTTAAGAATTAGTCAAATACATAGTTTGTTTATTTGGTAACATACTTATACATATACAACGAGTGAGAATTCGCACTATATAGAGAAATCTAACTGGATTAACCGGCCCTCTTTAGCTAAGAGTTCATAGCTATGCACACCAAGAAGATTAACAGCTGCAAGGGAATCAGAATTTATTACATTTTGCTTGGGGTAAAAAAATAAAAAATTTTAAAAATTAAATAATAAAAATAACCAGCCCCTCTGATAGACCAAAGCCCTCTCCAGTCCAGTATGAAGATGGGTGTGGATAGATATAAAAATGGAATATAAGTTAAAGGAAACTGATTAATCCTGACTGACAATTTAATTTTTATATCGTTGTGGAAAAAATAACTAACTTTTGTGAATTTTAATGCAAAGTAAATAAAAATTATGGTATACAGCGTCTATATCGTCTTTCCGAAAATTTCACTTTTATCCTGTAAAATAAGTAAATAAAATAAATACAATAAAAGTATTATATTTGCGTGTAGATTTGTATGTACAGCGGCGTATCGTAAGCCACCGCAACCTCCCTTATTTTGAATCTGTACACAAATCGCTATTGAATCCATGGATGGCACCAGCATTAATATAAACTATCAAAATAAACTAATAGTATGTGTTCTAAACTGATTTTTGAGTTACAGAATTATATGGATCAGAATTCAACTCTAACTTTTAAACAGATTAATATTATGTTTGTTATTCGCCTTATTAATTAAACACTTTTTTGTTAATGTTGAAATTTTAAAAGTGACACTTTCACTATGAATTATTAGTAAATGAGCTTGCTTTATAAAATTATTCATCATGTCTGTGGAAACCTCGTTCAAAACTATATTGGAGTATTACAAAAAAGTGAATTTTTATCAAGGTTAGTTTCGCTAAAAATAATTTTTTTTGTGTGTGTGTCTTGGCAAATTATAAGCTGACCGATTATATTTTTCTGACGATATTTTTTATTTTATTTTATTTTAGATTTTAAAAGAAAGTGGTTAATTTTCTTCATGAGTGCTTGACTTTATAAAAAAATATAATAGCGCATATATATTTACGTTCTCTTTCGGTGATTTTTATAATTTATTATTATTATTAACTGAAGCTCCCAGGGGTACACTTCACAACAATTCTTTTCGAAATTGAGATACGGTGCCATCTTTTAGCTTTCAATAAGTACTATCACCACATGAATTATTATGGCAGTAGAATCATTTTAAAGCCGTAGAAACAAGCGATAAAGTTTCGGTATGCCACTTTACTGCGCGCCTTCAAATTCGTTTTTCTCAAAAGAACATTTTTGTTGTAAAGTGGTTCTACCTATAAACATTTCAATTGCATTTTTCTCACTTTATTGTGATTTAAAATATTAATATTGCATAAATTAACAATTCGATTAATATTTTTACAGCAAAACATGTTGGCCAGAAACACTAGACTTTTTGAGATAACGAGATGAAATTAAAGGGAATCTGTTTGTAAATGGAAATGTAGATTATACAGCCAATTATCTACGCTAGGGATCTAGGCCGGGGGTGGATTTGCCCTCCGAGGGGGACTTTCTAAGAGGTCCTAACCCGTATTTATGCAAAGTTTCGGAAAATTCCGAACGGTTAGGTCGGCGGACGGACATGCAACTTCCGTCTCTCAGATGCCACTGGTGGGGCGGGATTCAATTTGTAAGGGAAAACACATTTATTGGAGCTATCAAGAATTTCGATGTTCGAGATATCGAAGTTAGATTGTAATTAAATTTACATATGTCTCTTAATTTTATAAAAATAACTGCAATTTGTGTAAAAGCGTGCAAGTTTAGTCATGCTTAATTTATAAAATAAATTTTCAGTGAATTTACAGCAATATTCTTGCACAAAAAACTTTTGTTTCTGATATTATTTCTGCGGAAAAAAAATGCGTAGAACTTTCTTCGCTGAACTTTTTTCAAAGAATTTCATTCATATGAAATATTTTAAGCGTTAACCTGAAGAACTCTTAAAAGTAGCATTCGAGATTTTAGAGAAACGTGCAAGGCCGTTACCAGGGGGGAGGATCATGTGGGTTTGACCCCCCCCCCCACACTCTCCAAAATTTCAGTAAATGCATTATCAGTTTATTTGCGTTGATTCTAGAGATCAGTTAATTTAATTTTAGCACTAATTTTACCCCTCCACCCCCAAATTTTTTGCTTGCTGAGGCCTTGGGGAAATATTTGTGTAATGTAAAAGGATTTTGAGATACGTTAATTAGGGTCAGTTTAAATAATAATCTACCAGGAAAGATTGTGCAGTGGTTTTTGAAAATATACGGGGCCTGGGTGTCCGATTAGTATGTCGATCGATTCCTGGAAATATTTCACAATACAAAACATTATATTGTCCTCCATATCCTATAAACTTATCTGGATCCTGGATATTTTAGTTTAGAAAATGATTCATTATGAACAAATCACTTTCTAAAGTAAAATATTTTCAAGTGGTGCAAATAGTTGCAAATTTCCATACTTGGTGACAAAAATGTCATCCAAGAGGAAGGTCAAACCCCCCTCTTGGATACGCCACTTAGCATATGTACATGTATATTTGTGCCCCCTCGTCGGGGAGTGGTGACCCCCCGTCGGGGAAAGTCTAGCGCCACCACTGTTGCTTCAAAAAACACCGTGTTTTTAAAATATTTAACATTCATTATGTTAATAATTTTTTTATTGAGATTCCATTAAAAATAGGCCTCACCATGGCACAGTGGTTATAGCACTGAAAATGGTAGACGGACGAAGTGTGAAGGTCCCGGGTTCGGGTCCCATCAAGCAGTCGTCGATCTAACGGTCTGGAATTTTGGTAGATTTTCTCCAGATGTATTGTGAATACGCGTTAGAACTCCTTAGAAAGTCCTCCTGCCAAGGCATCCCTCATCTTAGGCAGATACCCCTCGCGCAGGTTTTCCTTAATCACACACAATCCATTAAAAATATTCAAATGATATTTTGAGAGAATGCAGTATTGGATATCGGTTAGAGTAATTTTTTGTACAACAATAATTCACAAGAAGTAGTTATTAGTTGATTGTGCCTTTTGTAATCCATTAAATGCTATCCAATAATAATAATAATAAACTCTGTAAAATAAAAAATGTTAACAATTGAATATTGGAATTTTTTTTTTCTAAAAAGTGCATTTATTTTTCATTTTAAATATAATTGTAAGGAACTTAAAAGGAAACCGGCAGTTTTGTATTCTCGGAAAAATCCGAAAACTGATGCTACATGCAGCCAAGAGCAGCAAAACAATTAACCGTATGTATACAAATCTGGCAATTGTGATGAGAAATTCTCCCAAAACAATGGATATTTTTTATGATGTAAAATTTAGCGATTGTTAAAAATCAGTCGCTTCTAGATTTTCGTATTTATCTGTAAATTAGGTTAGGCAGGGCTCAGCCCCGTAGCCCCCCCCCCTCTGGTTACGGCCCTGGTACTACCGCTATCGATCTAATCTGGATTTGGGGTTGATGCAAAATGCTGTAAAAAGTAAGAAGTGAATAGCTCCCATGAAAACAGGGCAAACGAGGACCAATAAATAAATAAATAAAAAGAATGCGCAGTTTAAAAAGAGGAAAATTTTTAATGCTAGTTTTGTTTTTTCTTTCCCTTTTTCTGGCACTCTATGAGTTTTCCAAGCATGAAATAAAATTAAAACGTTTACAAAAACTTCTATTTAAAGGGGAATGCTGCGAGTTACAGAGAAAAGTTCGTGTTGAAAATATTAAATTGTATTGGGACTGTCTGGGACTTCAGGAAAACTTCGAGAGAAACGAATATTCGACTTATGAGACTTAGAGGCACAGGAGCGATTTTCGTAACTGTGGCTGCCGACATAAATTAACCAATGCTCCTGGTTTAGAAGATATTTTTATTTGAACAGCATTTCATACAGATTTATGTGGCTACAGAGGTCACGAAAAATCCGCTCTCTCAACGGTGTTTACATTTTTATTACCTAGGATTACATGATTTATAAGCTAATCACATGTTTCAGAAAAGGTGTATCTGTTGGGTATTAAAATGTCCAGGTCTCGTAATCCTGAGAAATTTTTGAGAGCTGTGGTGACTATGAGACGGGAGAAAGAGGGGGGAAATATCGATTGCCTTTCTATTAAATTCAGATCCCGAGACAATCCCCTAAAGTAGGGGTGGCGAACCTTTATGGATCAACGTGTCATTTTTTCTAAATAAATGTTGAATGAGGCCATAGACGTGCCGTCAAATAATTTTGACATAGTGATTTCGACTTAGTGACCGTACGATCGTGATATTCCATAGTCAAGTGAACTTTGTCATTTTTAATTAAAATGCAAACCGTTTTGATCGGAAGCGTGCCCAAAATATTGTGTCACTGGCGATTGATTCGCCACCCCTGCCCTAAAGAATTTTGAAGGAAACCAATAGAAAATTTAAATTTTTAGAGGGTATTTATTTTGTTACTTGTATGTATGAGGGACGCCCAGAAAGTAGTATCCGTTTGATAACTAAAAATATAATCACGAAAGATTTCTTACAAACTTTTTATTTTTACTTGATCTTACATTAACCCTTTGAGGCGCAACTCTTTCCCAATGCTGAAAAAAAAGGGCAGCCGTTGCCATCGCTCGACTTAACTACCAGCAAGATGGCGGACGATCGAAACGTTCATCGCGTGCCACAGATCTAGAGACCCTTTTTCGACGACAGCGCCCTTTTTTCAGCATTGGGCAATCTATCCAGCTGTTCTCGCATTCTTCCATTTTTCAGCAGATATCAGTGCTGTTAAAAATAATCGTGACCATTTTTTTAAGGGGAAATTGTGTACTAAAACGTAAAGGATTCTCGTGGACCTATGTCATCCGCAACTATTTTTATAGAAATCCAATCTATTCTTCGTGACTGGCAACAGTCAAAACGTCAGAGTTTGGTGTTCCCAGAGCGGGAACACTGCGCGTTAAAGGGTTAAACTGTCTTTTCCCATAGTCACACCGTACATTTACCCACTTACCATTCCATAACACAAGATTATGTACGCCTTCATCGGACGCCGTTCCATTCAGAAATTTAAGCACTGTCTCCTCAATGCTGATGTATAATGTGAAGCATAAACGCCGTTGCGTCGGACTATTTTAAATCACTGTAGATGCCTATTGTCAAAAAGGTGTGATCCTCTTGCGCGGTGACGCTTGTTCACATGCCGAAGAGATAAACTTCAAACTTTCAAGTGGAAAGTTTTTGAATATCTTTTCTATAACTTGGATCTAGCTCCTGGTGATTTATCATCTTTTTTTGCAAAAGTGAAGGAATTTTGCGAGGAAAAAAATTTGTGAGTGGCGAAAAACTTAACCCTTTCAGGCGCAACCCTTTCCAATTTTGAAAAAAGGGCAGCCGTTGCCATCGCTCTACTTAACTACCAGCAAGATGTCGGACGATCGAAACGTTCATCACGTGCCACAGATCTAGAGACCCTTTTTGACGACAGCTGGCTGTGCCCGCGCACAGCCAGCTGTCGTTAAAGAGTCGAGCGATGGCAACCTCTGCCTTTTTTTCAGCATTGGGCAATCTATCCAGCTGTTCTCGCATTCTTCCATTTTTTAGCAGATGTAAGTGCTGTTAAAAATAATCGTGACCATTTTTTTTTTTTTTTACGGGAAGTGACGTGCTTAAAAAGTAAAGGATTCTCGTAGAGCTATGTCAACCGCAACTATTTTTATAGAAATCAAATCCATTCTTCGTGAATGGCAACAGTCGAAACGTCAGAGTTTGGTGTTCCCAGAGCGGGAACACTACACGTTAAAGGGTTAAGGGAACAGGGCTTTATTTCTGGATGGACTGGAGGCGGAGATGTACGATAAAGGAACACAAAATTTTGTTGTGCAGTATCATAAGTGGGTAAATATGCGGGATGACTATCTGAAAACAGTAGCGTAGCAAAGGGGGGAGGGCGACAATCTGAAAGAAAAATAGGGGCGACAGCAGCCCCCCTTTTTTTTTCTCACACAAGATCTAAAAGAATTGTTCTCGCAATTTAACGAAAAACATTTTACACTGAACCATAAGCGCCCATATAGGGGGCGCATATGAGGCTTGACCTGAGAGACTGCTGGGGATATCCCCAAGCTGGCAATCTGTAACTAGAAATAGGGGCCGCAACAACAGACTCCCTTCTTAGCATTTCGCATATTTTACTTACACAATCTCTCTATTCTTAAAAAAAAAAAAAAAAAAAAAAAGGAACTGCCGCTGCTGTCAGAAGCTTGTTCTGCTATCTCCTCCTAAACCGTGGGGATTTGAGTTTCGACGAAGGTGTCCACGGATTCGGAAAATTCCGGGAAACCTGATACGCTAACTTGAATTTTGAAAATCGAATTATTTTAGAAGATATCAATAAAAAACTGAAAAAAATTAACATAATGGTTGCCAGTTTTGGCAATTTTCGTCAGCATAAAATTATTTATGCCTTTGCAACAAAGCAATTCCAAGTATGTTGAATCGCGTGAAATTGACAAACATGAAGTAGCATTACACCAATTTTACGCCAAATTAAAAAGTATATGAAATAAATAACTCAAAGTGTGTAACACAAAGTTGGCGATTTTCAAATAGTAAGTTCTCTTGGACAACAGGAGTTTAGAATTAGCGATTATTTGTTTTTCCAAAAGAGAATAACTAATTGTAACTGATTTAAAAAGCGCCATCTTGGCAATAGGTACGATCTGGCAAAATGGTATCTCTCCGAGCAGGGTGAATCTAAACCTCGAGTTCCAAAATGTTAGAACGCAGAATCTTGGAAATGAAAAATAATTAAAATGCAGATTATTTTTAGCCGGTTAGGTTCGGCTTGGGTATTTGCTGCCAGTAGAAATATTCGGCGGCTTTAACTATGCCATTACAGCAGTTATAGTAGATATTGGATATTTTGCCATCGCGACGAGATGATATATTTCGTGGTGCTAAATACGCCAATCTGCAAAGTACTATGTATATGAATATATGGATAATGGTTTTCCCGGTAACCTTACATGAGCAGTAATTATTGGTTATGAACATGTGTAAATTGCTAAATAACGAAAAGTCGCTATTGGTGGCAAGCTATCCTATCTAATCCGTAATTTTTATCAAAGAAAACATATGAAGTACTGTTTTCTTAAAATAAATTATGGTATTTACGTATTATCCCGGCAGGTCACCAAGACGAGCACATGAAATTATTAATGGTTTTGAATACGATTGGCAACAGTTTGACAATTCATTTGATGAAAAAATAGTTTGGCGGGAATGACCGCCGTGATAATACGTAAGTACCCAAATTATTGAGTATACATATACGGAAGTCACCAAATTATGAAAAATCTCCATGTGTGGCAAATACGCAAGGTGTCCCATAGTTTTACATAATTAAAAATACAGTTGAGACAGATGTTCTGCCTTTATTACGCTTTAGCTCCTAATTAATATAATTTTTGAATGGCAACATTAAATATCGTTGTGTTTCTGAGGAGTGCAAATAATTTTTCCAGCGATTATACGCGGAGTCCGTACTCCTGGTGGAGTACAGCTCAGGACCCGTAACAACATGGATTCCTATACACGAAAGTATCTACCATGTTATAGGGGGTGGGGTCTACTATAGTGTGAAGTTTAAATTTTTATGTACCAATGAACAAGCAAGAACCAAGCAATGTGCAGCTCAGTAACATTCTATCTGATCCAATCTTTGGGTTTTCTCTGGCAAAATTATGCCTTTTTGTACGAATAAGTATTAGGGGCCTTGGCCCCTAGTATCTAAAAATATTACTCTCCATTTAATGAAAAACATTATACACTAAACCATGGGCGTCCATATATTAAGCGTAAATGGTGACTTGACCTAAAGGGTGGTTGGGGTTACCTTCAGCCTTAAGTAGTAGGCAGTTTTATAGCATACTGAACTTTTTTCTATAATTTTAGCTGTAAAACGTTCGGAAGTCCGACATCAGCCGTCCCTTGCAAGATTCCTTCTAAAAGTACTCACTTGCGCGTCCGTGCCTAGCCAAAAGACACCGTCTTGTTAGCTGTTGGTATTTGAATTTTTCAAGATAGATTAAGAAAAATAGTTTTGTTGAAGATTTTTTGAAGTGCTTTCCGTTAAATGTGGCATCCTGCTTTAGCAATGCAAAAAGATACTCTGAAAGTTTGAGGACCAAGGTCATGAACAACGGGTATCATGGGCATCGTGAGAGCTTGGGGGTAAGCCACCTAGAACCCCTCCTCAGTTATAGTTTTATTGATAAAATGGGACTTTTTTTTATGTCCAAGTAAAAAATAAAAAAATTCTCTCGTCTCTAAGGCCCGACCAGTAGCTGAGCGCATTTGCGCTCTGAACTTAGAGTCAGAAGGTGTCTTTTTCAAAACCAGGTCGCTTCCGCCGACCTAACCGTTCGGAGGTTTCCTGCAAAACTTAGCGTAAATACTGGTTAGAAACCCTTTAAAAGACTCCCACGGAAGGCACCCTATACCCATAGGCATAGATCCCTCGTGTAGATAATTGGCCTTAATCTTACAACACAACACAAACACACACTTCTGTAAGCGCAGGGGTAGATCTAGCGGCTAGTGGTCGCCCCGACTTACTTCTAATAATACTTCTGAATAATACTTCTGTGGAAAACCCAGTCTCCAAAAAGTAAGCATGATGAGAAAGAGTCTGTTTTCACACCCTGGAAGAGGTTGCTTTCACTACCAACGGCGATCAGAAAGTCCACTGTCCAGGCCAAAAATTATTTCGTGGAAAAAAAAAAAAAAAAAAGAAGAAGAGAGAGAGAGAGAAGAGAATGCAATCAGAGAAGTCTTGGACGATACCGAAGGTAATTCATTAAAGGTTTATTTTTGACAAAGTCATTGAGGACTTCGCAAATAAGAAAGCCAGAAATACCAATTTAAAATTTAAAGATTAAATCTCGAAAAATTATTTTTACTGAACAAATTTTTAACTCCACAGAATAACTTGAACTCTTATTATTTTTTTTAAAGTATTATTTGAAAATTTATTTCCATTTCGCTGTAATTGAATTTTTATTATTTCAGATTTGCTGCGTTAAACATTTTGGAGTTGATTCCCTCCTAATCCACTATTGTTAAAAGCATCACAATTATATAAGATACTAGTTGAAGTGCCCGTTCTTCACACGGGAATGAATGGACTTTTTGATATTACGATTTGTTGTGATTACTATTTATTGTAATAAAGAGATATAGCAAAATGGATATCGCGTTATATTGTGTTCAATAATCATGCATACCGAATTTCAGGGCAATCATTCGTACCGTGCAGAAGGCGATGCGGTGTAGCGCAATCTAGTGGCGAGTTTTAGCAAAACGGATATGACGAAAATATTCTTCGCATTCAGATATCGATGTATACGAATTTTCATGACGATCGGCTGGACAGTCCTGAAGTTCATGTGTTGACGCGGCATCTAGTGGCAAGTTATAGGAAAATGGATAGCGCCAAACTCTTCCCCGTGTTCAAATATCTATGTAACCTATTTTCATAGCGATCAGTTGCCATCTAGTGGTCAGTTAGCCATCTAGTGGTTAATTAAAGTAATGATTTGTTACAGCGCTGTCAAGTGGCGAGTTATAGCAAAATGGATAACGCCAAAATACTCTCATTGTTCAAATAGCTATGTATACTGATTTTCATAGCGACCGTTTGAATGGTCAAGAATTTGGCCAGCTGAAGCGTCATCTAGTGGCGAGTTAAAATAATAATGCATTGCAGTGCCATCTAGTGGTGAGTAACATCAAAAAGAACACAGTTAGAATATATTCTTCGTGCTCAAATGTGTAAGTATAAAAATTTTTATGTCGAACGGTATAGAAGTTGTTGCGTTGCAGCGCCATTTAGCGGCAAATTACAGCAAAATGGATACTGAAAAATATTCTCCGTGTTCTAATATCCGCGTGTACCAAATTTCATCGAAATCGGTTGGATGATATTCGCATAGTAATCGGCTAAACGGAATAGAATTGGACGTTCTGCTGCGCCACCTGTTGGCAAGTTAGAGGGAAACGGATAGCATAAAAACCTTCTCCATGATAAAAAACTTAGGTGAACAGAATTTCATGGTGATCAGTCAAACGGTGCTGGAGTTTTTCAACCTCATACACACATACCAACATTCATTTTTATCTACAACCAGTGTTATTATATGTACCAGTCTCAAATAAAATCCAGTTTCAAATCTAAGCCTCACTCAAGGGCCAACATACGCCATTTTGCAAGAGTTTGGGAATCATTCGAAGCATTAACTTAGCAGCAATCAAAATGGGAAATGGTTAGACCGCCTAAAAGTAAAGCAGGCATTTATTTGAAAAGTGGAATCCCTTAATACAGCCGCATTTTTTAAATTATCAACTATAACGTGTTTTATTCATCGTTACTCCGATGTACTAAGTGAGAAGATTTCAATTTTCTGAAATTTGGCAGAATTCCCCCAACTTAAATCAATGTACTCAATTGGCGAGAATTCTGAAGATAGATCGCTTGAAATCCCTTAATAACTGCATTATTTCTGCACGGATTATTAAAATTTAACGCTGTATTCTAATAAAACCTGTGCACTTGTTTTCAAAAATCTACTTCTTTAAGCAAAGGGTTGCCTTTTCTTTACATCCCTCCCCCCTCAAAAAAAGGACGAAAGAAGGGGGAGGGGAAAATAAAGTGCATTTTTTTTCAACAATAATTATAGAACACTGCCATAATGTTTAACGAGTGAATGCGCTTCACAACTAGCAGAAAGCTCGTTTTGGCATAACGTTTCCGATTTACACAGAGACACCAGGACATTGATTCAAAAGTAATGAGAAATCCTTAAATCTAAATAAAAAGCATGAAAATGTTTTAATTTTATATGTGCACTGTTTGTTTATAAATAAAGCAATATAACGCAAGGAAAACTACAAACGTCAAGTTTTAACATGATTAATAATTCCAAAAATGTCCATATTATTGGAAGCATCGATTATTGAAGCTTTTTGTTTATCCAGATTTAAGACAAGTTTGAAATTCAAGTGACCGATTTCAGCGTAGAAGATAATGGCAGATGGTTATTATATAATTTAATTTCAAGAACAGTAGATGTTTTAATAAAAAGTCAAACATTTCAAAGGGCTGATTAATTTAACTTTCACATTGACAACTCAAATGGAAAGTGCAGTATCTCTTATTCCAACAATATGGGAAAATGAAACAAAAAATGTAAAAAGAACATGGCTTATGTATTTTATTAAATTAAATTCTGAGTTTTGTTTTGAATGTAAAATACTTGGAAAAAGAAAAAAAAAAAAACACTTTTCTACCACAGAATTTAAAAATTTGCGCACTGTTCAAAATGTTTTCAAAGGCATGACAATGCATAATAAAAATTTTAAAAGCATGGTACAAAATAAAAATACGTGTGATTAAAAATTATGGCTCTATCAATAAAAACGAAATAAAATTCGTTTAATGTTGATGAAAAAAACGTTGTAGGTCAACTGTTGAATTAGATCTTTCTCAAATTATAAAACATTTTGCACAAAGTAAACGACGAAAGTTATATTATAATGTCTAAAATTATTTTTTAAAATTAATATCCTTAAAAGAGTACTAAAATTTTGCCTGCCTATCTAAAATTTGTTAATATGTAAGAAAAATATATTCACAGTAAAAATATTTCTTCGTAAGAGTAAAAAACTTAAAATTACAATAGCAAATTTAATTATTTGATAATCATGGCTGGTATTGCTTGTAATGAGCTGGTTTAGTTAGAGATTTTTTTAAAAGGAAGCACTAGTATTATTTATAGTGAAACTTTTCTGGCTTTTGCACTAGCAAACCTTTCAATTAGGGATGTACCTAATATTCGGTTGGTATTCGGTATACTGCCTATTCAGCAGACGAACCGAATATTCGATTCGGCCGAGTACTTAAATATTCGGCAATAGAATAGTAAACAGATTTAAGTATTCACCAATCGGTAAACAAATACATATGTTTTATATCATGAATGAAAGATATAGTTTAGTACCATAGTACTAAATTGATTCAAGTTGTTACTTACTAATATCACATGTGAATAAGCGTTAGAAACCCTCAGAAAGTCCTGCAACCAAGGCACCCCCATCCTTGGCAGGTAGCTCTAATATAGCGTTCCACAATCACACAAAAAAACAATATCACAATGAATTAGTTTTAATGTAAGAGAAAACACTCAGATGTTAAATTTGAATTTTGTTGCTTTTCAATTTTTCTTAAATCTAATGACACATTACATTAACCTTGCTATTACTAACTGATTTAAATCTGAAACAGTAACCAGGGAAAAAAAACTCATAACATTAAGTATTCATAAATATGTAAAGTCAATTAACTGCTATTTTTTTAAATAAAATATGCAGGTAAAAAATTACCAGCATTTCACTAATATTTTAAAAAGTTATTTATAATATCTAAAGGAAACACACGTGGATATTAAATTTTGCAGCAATTTAATTTTTGAAGTTTTACACTATATGAAATATTGTTTAAGGAAAACTAATTAAATTAATCATTGCAATCAAAGTTTAATAAGTTTAATAACTGTTAACTAAGTATTCGGTATTCGTTATTAGGCAAAATATGGTATTCGGTGCATCCCTACTTTCAATTATATCACTTACTAGCTGAAGTACCCGTCCTCGACGGGTTAGTGAATGAAAATTTCCAAAAAGCAAGAACTTTCGTCAGCATTGTAGGAGTACACAGAATAGATGTAGTATGTTGCTAAAGTAAAGAAAGCGAAGTTATAATTTTCATGTATTGTTAAAATATTACAGGTTAGAGAGTAACTAAGTAATATCATTTCATTCGCTTTAGTCGTAATTATGTGATGCGCGAACGAATATTTACGCATATTGAAATAATTTTCGCAAAATCTCAAAATTTAATCAACATTTTTGAAAAATTGGAAGCATATAATTTAAGTTGAGTGACAACCTATCATGTCACCCAAATTCTTTTCATTCCCTGCAGTCTTTATTTCGTGATGCTGAAACAAATTTTCAGCATTTTAAAACGATTTTCGAAAAATCTCAAAATGTAAGCAAAATATTTTTAAAATTCAACGCCTATAAATTAAGATTAGACACTACCTATCACATCACTCAATTTCGTATCATTCGTATTAGTCGTTATTACGTGATGTTTGAAGAAATATAAACGTATTTTGAGAGAATTTTCACAAAATCTCAAAATCTAATAAAAATGTTTAAAAAATTGGACTCCTATAGTTTATGTTGAGCAACCATCTATCGTGTGACCAATTTTCATATCATTCGCTTTAGTCGTTATTACGTAATACGGGAACAAAGATTCACTCAGTTTTAAACGATTTTCACAAAATCTCGAAATATGATGGATTTTTTTTTTAATTAGATGCTTATAGTTTAAGGTGAGTGACCACCTATCATTTCACCAAATATCATTTTTTCACCTTTGCAGTTATTGCGTGATGTGCGAACACAAATTTACGCAGTTTGAAATGATTTTCGCAAATTTTCAAAATCTAATAAAGATTTTTTTTTAATTCGACGCCTATGTTTTAAGTTGAGTGACCACCTATCATGACACCCAATTTCATATCATTCGCTTCAGTCGTTTTTACGTGATGCTTGAACACAAATTTATGCAGTTTGAAAGGATTTTCGCAAAATCTCAAAATCCAATCAAGATTTTTTTAAAAGTTCGACGCCAATGTTTTAAGTTGAGTGACCACCTATCATGTCACTCAATTTCATATCATTCGCTTCAGTCGTTTTTACGTGATACTTGAACACAAATTTACGCAGTTTGAAAGGATTTTCGCAAAATCTCAAAATCCAATCAGGATTTTTTTAAAGTTGGACGCCTATGTTTTAAGTTGAGTGACCACCTATCATGACACCCAATTTCATATCATTCGCTTCAGTCCTTTTTGCGTGATGCTTGAACACAAATTTACGCAGTTTGAAACGATTTTCGCAAAATCTGAAAATCTAATCAAGATTTTTTTAAAATTCGACGCTTATGTTTTAAGTTGAGTGACCACCTATCATGACACCAAATTTCATATCATTCGCTTCAGTCGTTTTTACGTGATGCTTAAACAAAAAAAGCGTCACGGACAGAATGACAGAATGACACACAGACAAACTTTTTTTTGAGGGTCGCATCGGATTCCCGGGTGCTTGAAACGGATAGAAATCGCAAAATTTTTAAATTCCAAGAAATGTACAGACAAAAGTCTAATTTTATTTATATAGATTTCTACTTTATGTAATTCTTGAAATTCTATTGAAATTATTGATAAATTTGGCACCCGTTCTTGGTTTATTTATGATAGTAAATAACTTTTTATAATTTTAATTTGGTAAAACTTCTTTCTTCGGAAGCGACTGTAACTGGAAGTGGTAGCTATATTCATAACGAGACTGCGGTATTTGAAAAACATTTTATCGATATTAGTTCCTCGAAAAGAAATTCACCATCTATATCATCAATTAATTTTAAATGCAAGTCTTTGAAATGTTTTAAGATTTCTTTTTCACCCCAATCAGACAACATGTTTATTTATGATATAAGTATAAACATATTATATTCCTCTAAAATTTCGAATGAAATTGTTCAATTAACTAGAGTATTTATGACGAATATATATAATAATAATCTTCGAATTACCTTGCTCAATCACCTATTATAACTATTCCTTTGTTTAACGCTACAGAAACTGTCAGTTTAACCCTTTCTTTGCCATGCATGGGCGTAACTTGGGCTTCGAAACTAGGGGGGCAAAAGTCATTTTAAATGAAAGTCCATGTATGCGTGCCCGTACGCACACATGCATATACATATATATATATATATAGTGAAACCTCTCCGAGCGGTCACCCTCTAAACGGCCAATTTTTCATGGCACGGATTTTTTGACTCATAGACTTGATGTTAAAAT